>JARJHM010000231.1:5000-424485 GCA_033356055.1 Carex pumila
TTCGGTTCGAACCGAATCAAAATAGGCAAACCAATGGTTTATTTCAAAAATCAAACCGAACAAAAATAGAATAAGAACTGAACCAAACATTTGGTTGAACCAAAATAGGATATTAGTCATAAAAATAAATATTTGTTTTGTTAATTTTCTGAATTTTTTTAAAGATGGATGTTAAATTTTTGTTTGGTTCGGTTTTACTGGTTTTAAACCAATCCAATCAATATACATTATGTCTTGATTTTTCAATTCTTTTTAAATGTTTGGTTCAGATGGGGAATGTCTTTAAGAATTTCAGTTGGTTTGGTCTAACCAGTTTTATAATTTTAAACAGAACTGAACCGAACTATTAAACCGGTTTTAAAATCTGAACCGAACCGATCCATTTAACTGGAAAAACCGAATTAAAACTGATTAAACCGGACCTTATGAACACCCCTAGGTAAAAGTAAACAAAACTTGTTTTTGAATCTGTTCAGGTATCCAAGTTCGGGTATACACTCAAGTTGGCATGAGTGAACAAGGGAGGTTTTCCTTAGATGTTGCTCTCAAATCCTTGAATCTATATAAAGAGTATGTACATCAAATCAATTCTTCCCTTTCCTTCCCCTCTTTTCTTTAAATCCTAGCTTTTTACCATATTAATTTTTGACTGAAAAAATCAAAGTTATTTTGCGGTGTCGTACCCACTTCCTAAACTGGACATGGTTGCAATTCCTGATTTTGCTGCTGGAGCAATGGAGAACTACGGTTTAGTTACTTACCGGGAAAGTGCATTGCTTTATGATGAAAAATTATCGTCGGCCTCTAACAAACAAAATGTACATAATTCCTTTTCTCTCTCTAAATTTTTTTATGTTATATTTTACTTTGTAGAGGAAAGTAATGCCAATCGATTTAAAATATTTGTGTGTCTCAGGTGGCTATAACAGTAGCACATGAGTTGGCACACCAATGGTTTGGAAACCTGGTGACAATGGAGTGGTGGACCCACTTGTGGCTAAATGAGGGATTTGCCTCTTGGGTATGCATATATATATTTTTTATATTCCAACTCTATCCTTGGTGCATCACACGCCATTTGTGCTCTTAATTTGAGAATAGATTTTGACCAACAGGTGAGCTACTTAGCGGTTGATGCAATATTCCCTGAATGGACGATATGGACTCAATTTCTTGATGAGACAGCTTCTGGTATGAAGTTAGATGCACTCTCTGAATCCCATCCTATTGAGGTATTGATTTTACAATTTTTAAACAACCAACCTATACAAGTATGATTAACCCTTAATTTGGGTAATGTTGTTTTTGTTTTTCAACTTGTGATAATAATAAAGGTGGAGATAAAGCATGCAAGTGAGGTGGATGCAATATTTGACTCAATAAGCTATGACAAGGGAGCATCTGTTATCCGTATGCTCCAAAGCTACTTAGGTGCTGATTGCTTTCAGGTGAAACAAAAACTCTTCGTAGTTTTGTATATTCTCTACTTGGGAACTCAAGTATGATGGTAATGAACAGTGATGATTGAATAAGTCTTAGTTGTAGATGTATCAATTGACCATGTCTCAATACTTTTTTTGCTTGTAGAAAGCACTGGCTTTGTATATAAAGAAATATGCATATGGAAATGCAACAACAGATGATCTATGGGCCGTCCTGGAGGAAGAATCTGGCGAACCCGTGAGGGACCTGATGAGCTCTTGGACCAAACAACAAGGTTATCCTGTTGTCTTTATCAACATGGATTCCAACAAATTGCATCTTTACCAGGTCTATTCCTCCTTTCTCTCTATGTTCCCCTTTTCCTGTTCTATGTTCCCCTTAAGCTAGAAAATTTATAGAAAAGTATTTTTTTATTTTTTTTATTTTATATTATAGGAACAATTTTTGTCAGATGGGTCCTCTGGCTCTGGCACATGGATTGTGCCTCTCACATTATGCTGTTCTTCGTATGATATTTCCAAGAAGTTCATTCTGAAATCGAAATCAGATGAGTTGGATGTAGACAATCTAATTTTACATAAAGAGGGAAATCAAGAGACCTTTTGGATGAAGCTAAATACCGACCAGACTGGTTTCTATAGGGTAAAATATGATGATGAATTGGCATTGGGACTTAAATATGCAATTCAGGCTGATAAGCTTTCATTGATGGATAAGATTGGTAATATCTGCAACCCTTTCTTACACTCAAAAATCTTAATCTGATATTTTTTTTTAAAAAAGAATGTGGATATTTCTATGTGAAATCTAATTTAAAGATATTTCTATGATCAAAATGCAGGCATAATAGATGATGCAAGTGCTCTGTCTGTTGCTTGCAAAGTGACTTTGTCGTCACTTCTTTCTCTCTTGGATGCCTATTCCACGCAATCTCATTATACTGTGCTTTCTCGTGTCATCTCAGTATGTATTGCTTCATTCTTTTTTCTCCCCTCTAAAAAAATAGCATGCCATTGGTCACAAGTGTTAGTGAATTGTCTCAGTATCTTTTGCTTTATTTTGGATTTCTCAGGTGAGTCTTAAGATTTCAAATTTGGTTGACGAGGCCACTCCTTATTTATCTGATGACATCAAATTGTTCTTAATCAAACTTCTCAAATCTCCAGCAGAGTAAGTTTTAGTATTTCCAACCCTTTTGCTTGCTTCTATATGATATGTGTATTGGTTTCATATGTTGACTTTTGAATGTGTATATATATATATGAAATAGGAAACTAGGTTGGGATCTAAAAGAAGGAGAGAGCCACCTTGACACAATGCTCAGAGCTGAAATACTGATGGCTCTTGTCAGACTTGGCAACAAAACTACTGTCGATGAAGGAATAAGACGCTTTGCCATTTTCTTAAATGACAGGAACTCATCCGTTCTACTGCCTGATACCAGAAAGGTTTACTTTTTATCTTCTTTTCTCTTTTAGTTTTACAAAAACAAAAGAAAGTTGATATTTTTCTCTTGTAGGCTGCATATGTTGCAGTAATGAAACACTGCACCATGTCTGATAAATCGGGGTATGAGTCCCTTCTGAAAATATACCGAGAGACCGATCAGAGCCAGGAAAAAGTGCGGGTTATAGGTTAGTCAACTCATAGATTGTATTTCGTAAGCTTTTGGTCTAAAAATATGATTTAAATTTGGAAGCTTTGTTTATATATATTCTTGTTTTTTTATAGGAAGTTTGGCATCCTGCCCTGATAAAGGCATTGTTCTTGATGCCTTGAACTTCTTATTAACTGATGAGGTTATCTTTCTTTATTTTTTTCTGTTAACTATTACTTCTATGAATATCATCTCTAGTCTACCGTTTTGCTCATTTTTTATCTTATTATAATTATTTGCTCACACCCAGAGCCCCTCCAATTTTCTCTACTTCAGGTTAGAAATCAGGATGCTGTTTATGGACTGAATGTTGCCATTCAAGGGCGTGAAACTGCATGGGAATGGTTGAAGGTACATTCAACAGTGGCAATTCTTAATGTTATATAGCATAATTCTGAGGTTTTTTAGTTTTCTATCAAACTGCACCCAATATTTGATAGTAGACAATTGCTAAAACACGAACGGGTATGACCCGTTTTACCCAACCCGTACCCGTTACCCGAGGTACCCGTACCCGTGCCCGGGTATAGGCGGGTAAACGGGTACACGGGTACGGGTTTGAGACGGACCGGACTCAAGGATTTAGAAAAAAACCCGTCCAACCCGTACCCGTCTTACCCGTACCCGAAACCCGCCTACCCGCACCCGTTTTACCCGTACCCGCACCCGTTTACCCGTGTACCTTTACCCGTTTACCCATGTACCTTTACCCGTTTACCCGTGTACCTTTACCCGTTTACCCGTTTTTTTTTAAATTCAAAATTCAAAATTATTTTGCCGCCAAAAAAAATAGTATTAAAAACTGAAAAAAAAACTAAAAAACAGAAAAAACAATATTAAAAAACGAAAAAAACCCAAAAAAAAATAAAATACCCGTACCCTACCTGCCCTACCCGACTACCCGTATCCGAGGTACCCGTACCCGTTACCCGAGACGGGCACGGGTTTGAAACGGGTAGGGTACACTCTTTTAAAAACCTACCCGACCTACCCGTACCCGTCTACCCGACTACCCGTCCTACCCGTACCCGCCCTACCCGACTACCCGACCCGGGTATACCCGAGATACCAGTACCCTACCCGTTAGCAAACCACTATTTGATAGTGTCAGCAATGAAAAGCAAACTTGCAACTGTAGGAAATTATACTACAAACTATCATGCTTATTTACAGAAGAAACTTTTTAAGTAATGAACTCTGATTTTGACAGGAAAATTGGGAATATATATCAAAGACATGGCCATCAAGCAGCCTTATTTCTAGCTTCGTCAGTTCTGTTGTGTCTCTGGTAATTAGTAACAGAAGCCCTCTTTCTTTTGTCAGTTCTCTTTTGCTATACAATATTTGCCGATTTATTATATTTGCTTCTGTTTACTTTCCATTGTAGTTTGCATCTTACGAGAAGAGTGAAGAGATTGAAAAGTTTTTTGCAAGTCGGATGAAGCCAACATTTGAAAGGGCATTGAAGCAGAGCCTGGAGAGGGTTAAGATCAATGCGCACTGGATCGAAGGTGTCGGGAATGACAAATCACTTGCTGAGGTGGTATCCCATTTGGTGCAGAAAGCATGAATTATGCATAGAGGTGACTTCACCTTCACCAACGCAACACATGCATTCAAAGGAGAGAAAGAAAGAGAAACTGATAGTTGAATAATCATGTATTCTGAAATTATGTTTACTTGTATTGGTATCAACAGTGAAACCCAATGCTTAATGGGAGGGCTACACCCTGTTGCTCTCTTTCTCTCTTACACACAAAAATACAGTCAGTACAGTATAATCCATTGACGTGATCCACAGCACAACGACCTAATAAAGTGCCCCATATATACCAGCAGACGTCAAGGAAAATCCCCCATCCACCTCAAATCTGACATCAAGAGTCTCCTTCCTATCCAACAGCTGAACAAAATGTTCGTCTATACTAAACGGTTAAACAAACCGCTTCTGTACTTGTAGAACTCATTACACTGCAGACAAATGTAAAACAACCATCTCTTACAAAGGCCGGCTATCATAATCATTCCAACCTTCTGGATCAAAGGTGATCATTTTATCACTTTTGCATGCCTTGGATGAAGGTTGGCCATACTTATCCAACAGGCCTAATGTTTTAAAAAAAAAAAAAAATTCACTTCCTTGTAGACCTCCTTAGACACGTCAAATAAAAATATAACCCTGAAATAGTCTATTTCATAGCCTAATAAAATGAAAGTGAAGTCTCATATATAGACACATGAAATAAAAAAAAAGAAAACCCTGAAGTAGTCTATTACAATTCAGATTTTCTATCCCATTCACACATCAAAAAGAAAATATAGACAAGCAGTTGCAAACACACATAAACAAACAAACAGATAGAAGCATGCAAATATTAAAATTCAGTTTCAGTCAGCCTTGACATTTTGAGCCTGGAGGAGGCCATCACGTATCTGGGTTGCGACGTCCTTGACAGCGCCAGGTCCGTGGGGAATGAACACAGCTGACGACTTGGAGGAGGCACCAATCTCTTTCATGGTGTCAAAGTACTGAGTCACAAGGACCATGTCCATGACGTCCTTAGCTGAAGTACCAGGTACATTCCCAGAGAAGGCAAGCACACTATCACGCAAGCCATCAGTAATGGCCTGGCGCTGACGTGCTATACCAAGTCCAGACAGGTATTTGGCTTCTGCCTCTCCTTCCGCACGCTTAATCTGCAAGATCTTCTCCGCCTCTGCCTTATCATTAGCTGCCAGCCGCATCCGTGCTGCAGCATTGATCTCATTCATTGCCCGTTTTACGTGCTCATCTGGCTCTATGTCCACTATCAACGTCTGCACTATCTCATACCCGTACATCGACATTGCCTTCTCCAGCTCGTTTTCGACAGACTTGGCAATGTCATTCTTCTGTTCAAACACATCATCCAGCAACAACTTGGGAACACTAGCTCGGATTACTGTGAAAAAAGTAAATTTCGCAGAGGTTGCTAAACTTTGTCCTTTGTCACGAATTAGTTACTCGAGTTTGATTTGTCTCTCTGTAACTTTTCATTTATCCCAATCAAGTCACTCTCTAACTTTTCCGTCCAAATTTTTTTTATAAAATATAACTTTTCCATTAGTATTTTGAATGGAATAAGCATATTCCGTTAGTATATTGGACAAAATGAGTATATTTTGTTAGTGTTATGAACGGAATATATTCCCTTAATTTTTTGGATGGAAAAGTTGGAAAGGACTTAATTAGAACAAATGAAAAGTTCAGTGGCTATAGAGAGAAATTAAACTTGAGTGATCAATTCATGACAAAGGATAAAGTTTAGTGATCTCCAGCGAAATTTATCCAAAAGTTTTTTATAAGGCAAATTCAAGTAAAAAAGGAACAAGGAGAGATAGAGCATGAGCAGAGAAGATACATACCATCAAAGACATAAGACTGGATCTGCTCACGGGTGTTCATGAGCTTGTAGAAGGCATCAGAGGCTTTGTCAGCCATCGCACGGTATTGCACTGATGCAACCACGGTGATAAACACATTATCCTGTAAAATCCAAAAAAAAAAATAAATAATTAGGATCCAATATATGTAGATTTGTGAGGTAGAAATGCATGCAATTACCTTGGTCTTGGTCTCGCAATGGACATCGAGCTGCTGGACTCGAAGAGATAGATAACCTGCAATTTGTTTGCCTATAATCCAGGGCAAGCAGTGACAACCGGGAGTAAGCACCTCCTCAAACTTCCCAAAGCTCTCCTTGATCGCCACATTCGACTGGTCAACCTGTATGCAGCACAAAGCCTGCCCCATTTCTCTTGATTTCCTCTTAATTGATTACCTGGATCTCTACAAATACCAAAATACTCGTCATTTAGTTAACTCTACATAGATACAAGATGTACAAATACCAAAATCCATGGCAAGTAGGAAATAAATCTGTTGTTATTCCTTTGAATAACATGAACCTGTTATTCTGATCCCAACCGTTGGTCTTTGTTGAGATTCGTGCATGAAAAACTTACTTTCGTTGAGCTTGAGCGTGGAAAAGTTTGAATGGTTATACATGTGTGTATGTGTGTGTGTATATGTACAGGTTAGCTAAGATCAAAGTGATAGTTCAAATAGTCGGTCTGAATATGTTTTCTATATTAAAATGTGCTTGAACACTAAATTTTATATTTTTTTGGAACTTTTTTACTATTTTTTATGGATTCTTAAAAACTACTGTTTGAATAATTAGAAAGATGGAGGTGTTATTTGAATGATTGCATATAAGAAAAAGTAAAAAAGTAGTGAACCTTGTGAGCAGGAAACTTGAAGAAGAGAAGAAATTACACCTTGGAGGACTGAATTATTAATTAAAATTGTTCATTGATTATTAATTAATTAATTTAATGATGACTACCAACCTCACAATATATAATTCTGATTAAATGTTAATCAGAACAAAACATAAACACTGTATTAGTTTAACTAAAAAAAGAAAGCAAATGATGCTTCTTATTTTTTGTAACATTAATACTCAATTTTAGAATATTTATTATTGAAAAATATAATGAATAATTAACGGATCATGAATCAGAAATAATTTTAGAATGTTGATATTGTGTGCAACATGTGCTGAAGAAACTCAGTTTAATTTTTGCATGTGATGCACACAAATCAGAAATAATCATGCACAAAGTGTACTTCAGGAATTTTGCCATACTGTTATTAGCCCATCTGTCCCAGAAAAACTGGTATGCACACACATCCATCAGGTGTGCCTCCCAATCATGGTTTCTGAAAAACCCTATGGCGTGTAGAACCAATTGCACCGCGCATTAAGCTGTTTGTTTGGAAAGCACTGCACAGTGCCATACCAGTTTATCAGGTCTTGTATCACTGATTGCCACAGGTGGCAGCCCTCTGCCCTTTATGCAACCAAGAACCATTTGTTTCATGAATAAATGAAAGAAAGAATGAAATTTATACTGACCGTATAAATTATACTGACACTTGACTAAAGAAAACCCTGAAATACTATTAAAAAAAAATAACGATATTTCTATTACAATTCAGATTTTGTATACCATTCACACAAAAAAAGAAAATGCAAGCCAAAAAATCAAGTCTGGACAAGCAGTTGCAAACACACATAAACAAACAAACATATAGAAGCATGCAAATATTAAAATTCAGTTTCAGTCGGCCTTGACATTTTGGGCCTGGAGGAGGCCATCACGGATCTGAGTGGCGACGTCTCTGACAGCACCAGGGCCGTGGGGCATGAAGACAGCGGAGGACTTGGAGGAGGCACCGATTTCCTTCATGGTGTCAAAGTACTGAGTCACAAGGACCATGTCCATGACATCCTTAGCGGATGTACCGGGTACATTACCAGAGAAGGCAAGCACACTGTCACGCAATCCGTCAGTAATGGCCTGGCGCTGACGTGCTATACCAAGTCCAGACAGGTATTTGGCTTCTGCCTCTCCTTCCGCACGCTTAATCTGTAGGATCTTCTCTGCCTCCGCCTTATCATTGGCTGCTAACCGCATCCGTGCTGCCGCATTGATCTCATTCATTGCCCGTTTCACGTGCTCGTCTGGCTCTATGTCCACTATCAATGTCTGTACTATCTCGTACCCGTACATCGACATTGCCTTCTCCAGCTCGTCTTCGACAGACTTGGCGATGTCGTTCTTCTGTTCAAACACATCATCCAGTAACAACTTAGGAACACTGGCCCGGATCACTGTCAAAATTCAGTGTTTTGATTATAAGGAAAATTCAAGTGAAAAATAAAAAGAATGAATAGAGATATATATATATATATATATAGAGTAAGGCTTGGGTGCTATAAATAGCATAGAGGGCTACAGTGCTACGGCTCAATATTTAAGTTTTTAAAATCCTAACGATCGATCCGAATTGTTCATCTTGTTCTCTATATTAATATGTGTTTGGAGACCAAATTTTACATTTTTTGGAAATTTTTTACTATTTTTTTAGATAGGTAGAAAATCAAATATCTGAATGGTGCAGAATTTTTTAGATCAAGTAATTTTCTACCTAGCTAAAAAAATAGTAAAAAAATTTCAAAAATTGTAAAATTTGGTCTCCAAATACATATTAATATGGAGAACAAGATGAATGGTTCGGATCGACCATTAGGATTTTGAAAACTCGAATATTGAGCCGTAGCACCGTAGTCCTCTATGCTATCCATAGCACCCAAGCCTTATTCTATATATATATATATATATATATATATATATATATATATATATATAAAGCATGAAAAGATAAGAAGATACATACCATCAAAGACATAAGACTGGATCTGCTCAGGGGTGTTGGTGAGCTTGTAGAAGGCATCAGAGGCCTTGTCAGCCATTGCACGGTATTGCACCGATGCAACCACAGTGACAAACACATTATCCTGTAAAACCCAACAATATAATTAAATTAATTAAGATCCTGTAAATGCACACAATTAGAAGATTAATGAATGAATGAATGAATGAATGAATTACCTTGGTCTTTGTCTCGCAACGGACATCGAGCTGTTGGACTCGAAGAGAGAGATAACCGGCAATTTGTTTGCCTATAATCCACGGCAAGCAGTGACAACCAGGAGTGAGCACCTCCTCAAACTTCCCAAAGCTCTCCTTGATCGCCACATACGACTGGTCAACCTGTATGCAACACAAAGCCTGCCCCATTTCTCTTGATTTCCTGGATCTGTACAAATACCAGAATACTCAGGAATTAGTTAACTCTACATAGATACAATATGTGGAACCCATGTAAGGATATAAAAACAGCTAAGGGTGACAGCCATATATAAATTAATAAATAAAAGAAGGTTGACCATAAAGCATGGGTTGTAATGAATTGGCTCAGAATAAATTATTAAGAGAAATATATTTTATAATAATAATAAATTGAGGGTAACTGAATTGAATTGAATTGAATTGAAATCGAAGGAAATTGGGAGGCGATGCTTGCTTACTTGCTTCAGTGGAATAGTTGAATACTTGAATCGAATGAAATTCTTCGTCTCCTTGTGGTATGAACAGTGACAATAAGATGAGAATCCCCTTTGGCTTTATAAGGGGAGAGGGGAGAGGGGAGACGCGGTGCCTGATTCTTCCTTGTAATCAGACGGAATTTTCGGCGCTTTGAAGGAAGGAAGGAAGTAATTAGGGATTACAATTTAAGAAAATTTCCAAATGGGATGGGACGCAACGCAAGTGTGAACTGTGAAGTGTAGACGCGGAGAAATACGATACCAATCAAATTCACGCGCACACTCATTTGGGGACGTTTCTAATAGATCAGGTCAGCGGTCAATCATATCATCATTATCTCATATCACGAATCACGACAGAGACATGATTTAATTAGTGTTTTCTCAATTAGCAGTTGGGCCCATTTGTTAACGGGCCAGACCTGCGAGTTTCGGCCCATTTGTTCAATTAGCAGAATGCCAAACAGCACCAGCAGTACCACTACTTTGTTAGTTTTGAACTCGTCACACTAAATTAAGCGTATACTCTGCCACACAAAATCAATCCCTCTGGTAATCAGAGAAAGGAAACTGGAAGAGGAGAGAGAAGCCTGCGCCGTAGATGGGAATACTAGGAGGAGGGAAGCGATCGGCGCCTCCAGTGGACACAGCCGCCGCCGCATGCTCTGAACTCCGATCTGCCTACCACGACTGTTTCAATCGGTATTCTTCTTTTACTCTCTTTGACTTGTATTGAAATTGAAAAACCTAATTTACTTACTTAGGCAATGACATGGAATGGAATGGAATGGAATGGAATGGAATGGAGGTAGGAGAATAATTGATCCATCTGACTGACAGGTGGTACTCAGAGAAGTTTTCTAAAGGTGAATGGCACAAAGAAGAGTGTACTACTGAATGGAACAACTATCGATCCTGCCTCCAGGTACAATTCCTAGTATCAATTCTTCCTCAAATGCTAATGAACAAATCCTCCTAATCAACAAATTATTATTTGGTCTCCTCTCCAGGAACATTTGGAAGATAAGCACCTCAAGAAGATTCTACTTGACTCACTAAATTCAGATGCCTCTTCAAAAACAGATTAATTACATTACATTCTCATTCATGTAGCCTTTTCTTTTCTTTTCTTTTCTTCTTTTATCCTTCATAGGAACATTTGGATCTAGTTCTCATGTTTTCTGTTTCTTCATACCAAATTTTAGTCTCTTTACTTTGTCACAGTTTTGTGAACTGAAAACAAAATTCAAAGAAAGTAAATAAGCAAAATAAAACACACACTTTCTGATCAATATCTTCTTAATTATTACCACTCAGAAGAAGAATTGGTACCTTCAATATATAATACCAGCACCAGCACCAGCATAAACATGCAATTTAGTGATGAAGATTGGTACAATAAGAAAGTAAACATGGTGCAGTAAGTGAAAATAGAAGGGAGATATGTCTTACTTTGCCAATTAAAGCTCATCTGATACCTACAGCAAATTCACTTTCTACTCCCCCAAATCACCTGAAAGGGCCCCGTGTACATTCCTCTATCAAACATTTCTACTAAATTGAAAAGGAAATGATGCTTTTTATACTTTAGTCTATAATACACATTGGCAGTGGTATATTCCTTTTAAATTTGCATATAAATTGTCCACAGAAATTTTTATTTTTATTTTTATTTTTGTTTAAAATCGTTGTAATATTTTCTTATATTAATCTGCTGTAGGTAATGTCCACATTATAAACTCAATCCCCCGACAGCTGGGCTAGGATGAAGAGTTTTTAAAACCTCAAACTGAACAGTTAAAATGAAGGTGAAAACAGTAAACCATGCCTTATATATATATATATAGAAATAGTAAAGCTAACATATTATGTATGCGTATGTATAAATGTCACATTATAAACTCACATAGTATTTTGAAATGTCCAAGCTCAATGGTACATATTACCAAAGATGAGAAAAAGGCACCTCATCATCCCATTTCTTGACAGAAACCTTCATGTTTTACAGAAATTAAAATGACAACTGTACTTCTGTGTAACCAGCACGAAAACTAGGGACAAAGACGAGAAATAAATAGTCACATCTGTTCATTGAGATCGAAAGGGAGCATACGAGCTGCCTAGTCATTAGCGTTAGCATGCCTGTAGGCTAAATTCATTCATTCATCCTTCACAATTAGAAGTGGTAATGCTTTTGCCATTGGCAGCCAACACAGGTTCATCACTTTGGGTTTTTGGCTACTGCTGCCATTGATGTGTATACGTGTGTGGGCATGTGCCCAGGAGAGAGAGAAGATATCTGGTTGGTCTTGTTATTGTTAAAAGATATAAAATAGTAAGAAGAAAAATGCAAGAGATACGAAGAGGCATTGCGTAATAATTCAAGTTGCAAGAGATAAAGAGAGATAGAGGCAAAACTGTCAAAAACGCTTTCAGATTTGACACCTATTCAATAGTCTGTAGCTGCTGAGTAGCAAGCAGGTCAATCAAATGACTATTTATTATTCACTGAAGATGATAGAAATAAAAAAGCGACTCAGCAAAATAAATTTCATTAGTTTCTGCCTACTCAAATGCCGGTTCCATTTCACAGGCAATCAAAAATACCGATATCAGTGTAAACAAAAAAAAAAGAGAAAAAAAAAAAAATTGAAAACAGGAAACCAAGCCCTCCCTCTCCCAACTTTCATCACAACCACATCAACAAAATGGTCTCTAGCAGAAGAGTTTAAACAAGAAATAGTCATTATTGACATTTTATTTTATCATCAATTTTTGTTTCTCCTGTTTTCTTTAGACCCCAATAAGACACAGAGAGAGGACAAGGCAAGGCATGGCATGGAAGAAATGCAATCAAGGCTTGAGTGCGAGAGATAGGCCGAGCTTGGAGCTCTTCTCAATAGCCTTGGTGTCAACCTCAGCTGAGATGGTGAACAGAGACTTGGGGCGCCACTCGTGCTGGATGAGTGCTGACGCCTTGCCCGCACTGTCAAAGCGTGCCTTCACTGTCGTCAGTGGGTCCAGCGCATGCTGTGTCCCGAACGTCAGTGTGTTCTCCCCACTTGAAAATGAGTGCATCAGCTCCGCCCCAACTGCCGTGTTTGTCAGTGGACTCACCAGGTGGTAGTATGACGCACTCAGCATCTCTCCCTTGTTAATCCTGTTTGTTTGTTTCAACTTTCAATCATTATTATTATTCAACAATGACTTCATTTGACAGTCTGTCATGAAGTCAACAATGACTTCATTTTATGAGATATGGTTTCCCACACACTAAACTCCAATTTGTGCCAACAGTGGTTGCATATAAACCTGTCCTCGTCAGCCTATATTAGACAGAACCACCAAATTCTCTACCCAGTACAACACTGCACTATCCTTGATAAAAAAAAAGATGGAAAAGAAAATCAAATGACTGTTGTTAAAAAGGACAATACTATGTGTTTTATCTCCATTTCATTTTCTGCTTTTGCCTCCAAAAGAGCAAATACTATGTATACCCAGTAAAATACTGTCTAGACCCAGAAATACGAGGAACATCAATCACAATACTCCCATGTATGAAAAACATACTCAAATTATCAGGCATGTGCATGTGTACGTGTGTTATGGCCCCTACACCCCTAGCCTATCTACTATGAAAAAGATCACCCAATTTATCTATAATGCCTGCATAGCTTGTGTATAGAGAAATAAAAAGTATGGTAATGTTATCATACAAGGTAGCTGCTTAATTTGGGCAGCTATGCATGGTATTTCCTGTTTACCAGTGGACACGGTTACATTTTTCAGGTTTTGCAAACAAACTATGAACGGACATCTAAATATAATAAATGCTGATGATATGGCAATACAAAAAAATAAAAAGGGAAGGGAAGGGAAGGGAAGAGAGAGAGAGAGAGAGCAAAACTGACAGGTTGACTGCAGCAATGAGATCAGCATTGGTAACACTGAGGCCTGTGTTGTACTTGACAAAATTGCCTTTGGCAGTGTCAAAAGAGACGTCAGTTCCCACAGCAAAGGCCTTGGTACCAACAACAGTTGACATGCTCACCACTGGGTTTGTCGTCAGACCCATGCTGGCAGTCACTCCTGCATAGTCGTGCAGATATTGGAGCTCTGCCTGCATTAAATGATTAAATAAACATTAACAGTATGAACTCATGTACTAGCTCTACTGAAGAGTCTGACAGTAGCTTCAGCTCCTCTTTGCATACTTTTGCAGTTTCTTAATTTCTAGGGGCTTTACTGCTTATTTTCCTTGTTTTGTAATAATATTCTGGAGTTTTAGGGGCTGTTATGCTTTTGTTATGCAACTGTGATGTCATTCTTTTGTGAATTCTTGGATGTATCAGGTTGTTTCTACTTGTGTTAGAGGTATTTCTCAATACCAGTAGGTTAACTCTGTTTTGAGGCTTGGTACCAGTCTGTTGGTACCAGAGAACAATAATGTATGAGTTCTCATTTTATTGGAAATTGGTGGAATATTCCACTTGTTTTAAGAAAAAACATTATGAACACATTGTCATCTGTGAGAAATAGTAAGAAGAAATGGTGTGTACCTTGCCAGACTTTTGGTCAGGTACAGAGAAGCTCAAAATTCCCTTCAATCCTGGCATCCCAACCTCATGATGAGTCACTGTGGCTGTCAGCTGTTCAAATTAACAAATAAATAATGTTCATGCATATTGTCCAAAGAGAAAAAAAAAAACAGTAAATA
Organism: Carex pumila; assembly: GCA_033356055.1. Taxonomy (NCBI): domain Eukaryota; kingdom Viridiplantae; phylum Streptophyta; class Magnoliopsida; order Poales; family Cyperaceae; genus Carex; species Carex pumila. Next base: position 19,819 of record JARJHM010000231.1, read on the forward strand.
TGTTACAATGTAGAGTAGAGTAGAGAAGAGAAAGAGATATACATTAGAATTGGAACTGGTCTTGATATCAAGTGTAACATTTTTGTTCTTGATCTGAGAATTGATCTCTCCTAGTATGAAGTCATTCTTCTTTGTGCCTGTTGCTGTGATAGCCTGTTCCAAACAGGTCCAAAGTAACAAATAAAAAATTATTCTTATGAAGCTGAAAGCATAGAGCAAGAGGGATGTAAAGCAAGAATAAGAACTTACAACTCCATTGGAAGTGTAAGTGGTGACAGAGAACTTCTGATCGGTGTTATAATCCTTGTAAAGCAGATCTGCACCGACGAATTTTCAGAAAGGGTAAGTGAAACTGTGAAAGGTAGATTTAAAATCAGTAGTAAAAATCGACGAAAAAGAACCTTTGGCCTTCTTTCCGATCTCGGAGTAGAGACCAGGACCCATTGCTTTGCTGATCCGATCAGAGAGAGAAAGAGACTGAGATTGAAAAAGAAGAACAGGCGGCGCACAAAAGAGAAAATAAAAAAGATATCAATATAAAGCCCTAGCCTAATTGAGACAGTTCAGACTCTCTCTCTCTCTCGCTCCTTACTTTTTCTCTTTTGTCCTCGCAATTTCTGATATATAAACTTCTTACGGATGAAGAAAGAATTTGATTGGCTAGAAATCTAGAATTAAAGGGTTTGTGGATAGCTATTAATTAGAGAGATATTTGAGGGTTAAATCGACAAAGTAGTTAGAATAATATAATTTGTGGTGCTGTATACGGGGCCACTCGAATTTGCTTATCAACAAGGCCTGGCCCAATCAGAAGAGAAGTAAAGAAAGAGGCCCAACAAAACAAAACGGCATCAGGCCCAAACTTACCAGAAAACTTGCTTTGCCTTTCCCTTTCTTTTTTTCTTTTTTTTTTATTATTTTGTCTCGCCATGATGAAACCAAGAGAAAGAGAGAGAGGAAGAGAAACAGGGAGAGAAGATGATGTCATCTCCGACGATGGTAGATACCCCACTCCACCTCCACCTCCACCTCCACCTCCACCGGCGCTGAGGCCTCCCACTGACGTAATTTACAAGGTGTTCTCCCAGCTGGACTGCGTTGACCTCCTCACTTGTTCCCTCGTTTGCAAGTAACTACTCCCTTCCTCAATTTAATTAATTAATTAATTGGATGATTCTGGGAAATGAAAATTAATTCGAAGAGGATACTGGTTAGTTGTTTTTTCCTCATACCATTGCCACTGTTACTGGTTCAGAAAAGGCTCTATGTATTCAAGTAACAGGATTTATTTTTGATAATTTACCAGAAAAATATTTGCTTGCATTTGGGCGATGCGGCTAGATTAGATTATACATCTGATCTGGATATGATTGATTGATGGTGTCATTTGATTGATTTCAGGCAATGGTACAAAGATTCGTCAGAGCTGAGAGAGGGATGGAAGAGTGAATACAAGGAAGCATCAGCTTTGTTTTGTTTGGGTATCAAACGTGACGTGCATCCCCCTTCCTCTACTTGTTCTATCAGAGGCTTGCATTGTTGGTGCCCTTAATTTCATTTTTAAAAACTGTATTTGATTACGTACGCTCGCCTTTGCAAGGGTAATTTTAATCTTACAAAATTAATTTTGTATGCTACTTTTATTATTGATATATGAGAATGTCTGAGATAAGACCAGTGGCTTAGTTGTCCATGGTGCTAAATTCCTGGTATAGTTTTTGTTTCTTTTCCATTATAATTTTCATTAACCAGCTTGATGACAATAAAATGTTTTAACATCAACACTTCAACAGCTTTTTTCAAAGTCTATTCTTTTACCACCACCCCTTTCTGTTTTTTTTTTTTTCTTTACAAAATTGTAAAATTTCATGAGCAAGAACTAAGATATACCTCCCTTTTACAAAGGCAGCCTGTATTACATCTATTAGCATATTCATCAATGATTCTAGTCTATTGGTAAGCAATTTAAAGATAATTTTTAGTCTACAATTAACCAAAGAGATAGATCTATATTGCTTGACAGATTGAGCATCTTTTTCTTTAGGGATTAAGCAGAGAATCACTGCTTTATTAAAGCCACTTTTAACTCTACATTATTATCATAAAAAGCTTGAATTATACACAGGCCCAAACTAAATAATTAATTCCTGGTATAGTTTTTGCTTCTTTACATTATTATTTTTATTAACCAGGATGATCACAATAAAATGTTTTATTAATTTAACAGCTTTTTGCAGATCAGGTTAAAATAATTTCTAAACTAAATAATTAATTTTTTGGTATTATGTTGCCCTGGTGGGCTTGTAAAGTAGGAGGTTAATTGGCCGTTAACATTTATAAAGTATTAGCACTTCTAAGTAACAATGATATTTAATTAACCCATTATTGGTTGAAATTTCTACTTAACAATACTTCTTCCATAAATTTCCAATTCACTTTACAAAATTGTAAAATTTCATGAGCAAAAAAACACATTATCTAAGATTAAAAGGCAGCATGTCTTACATCTATTAGTATATCCATCAATGATTCTAGTCTATTGGTAAGCAATTTATAGATAATTTTTAGTCTACAATTAACCAAAGAGATAGGTCTATATTGCTTCACAAATTGAGCATCTTTTTCTTTAGGGATTAAGCAGAGAATCACTGCTTTATTAAAGCCACTTTTAACTACACATTATTATCATAAAAAACTTGAATTATACACAGGCCCAAACTCACCAGAAAACTTGTTTTTCCTTTCCCTTTTTTTTTTATTTAATTATTATTTCGCGTCGCCATGAAACCAAGAGAAAGAGACAGAGAAGACTGCAGTGACGATGACGTCAACTCCATCTTTTCCAGGTAAATGGTAACCCCTATAGCCTAGATTAGAAAACAACTCTTCAGTTCCAATTGATTAATTAATTGAGGTTGAGAAATGAAAATGAATTCGAAGTGTTCTTTCCATTATGATCGCAAGAAACTAACAGTGGAATTCCCATTAGGAATCTGGGACTGGACTGGCAATGTTAATGGTACGGTGCTTCGATTGTACCATTGCCAGTGTTACTGGTACAGAAAGGCTGTATCCATCTGACCGAATTTTTGATATTTACCGGAAACATGTTTCGTTGCATATGATTGATGTTGTTATTCAGGCAATGGTACAGAGACTCGTCAGAGCTGAGAGAGGGATGGAAGAAAGAATACATGGGAGCAGCATCTTTTTATCGTGCAGGCTTCCTACACGACATTGTCGAGATGTTTTATCAGAGGGTTAAATACAAGTGGAAGAGGAGTTGGTAAGAAGAAGAGGAATAAACATGGCTTAAACCCTTAACTCAAACCATTCTTATCGGGTATTCTTAATGAACTGGTATGCTGCTGGTATGAATCCGGGACTTCAGAGTGAGCAGCTGGTACGCTGATAAACAACCCACTGGTAAACAGCTCACTGCTGAACTGGGGTTTGGGATAACAGAAAAAGAGACGGGAGCTGGGAGGTGAACAACTCACTGGTATGAACAGGTATACTACTGGTACAAATACAAGCCTGATTTCCGAATGATGAGATAACGTATTGCATAAATCTTCTTTTAAATCTTTGTCATCTTTTTTCCTTCTACGTTAAAACTGTATTTTTTTTTCATCTTTTATGGTTGAATTATAATTTACTGTAAATGAGTGAAAACCAGCTACAAGAGAATGGATTACTTCAAATTAAGTAAATTCCTTCATATTTATAAATGTTAAATCATATAGTCACACCCTGTTTGGATGGAGGGTAGAGGAAAGAAGGGAGGTGAAGAATAGAATGGAATGGAATAGAAAGGAAGATTAATATATTTAATATCTTCGTGTTTGGATAATTAATGAGAGAATAAATTTAACTTTTCTTTCTGTTTTATTTTTTGTTTGGTTAATTAAAATTTAGAAGATTAATGAGAAATGTGGTGGTTGTTGTAGGTTTGTGATGAAAACATTGTATGAGAATTATAATGATAAGATATAGAGTTTGACATTTGTAATATTTTTTGTAAAAATATTTGTAACAAAATTTATTTCCATCCGTTACATTCTAAATTGAAAGGGAAACCGATTATATTAATTACAATGATACAAGATTAAACCTTTCACCTCTTGCAACCAAACATGATTCGATAGAAATTTTTTTCTTTCTTTCTTTCCATTCTCTGCCTTCCTCTGCTCTCCAACCAAACAAGGTGTTATGGAACTTATTTTGAAACAGAAAGAAGTGGGACTGATTTCTACTATAGTTTGGACTATGGAACATTTTAAATCTGATTAAAATGTTACTCAAATAGTCGCCATTGTTTTTCATTTACCGTTGACAAGAATGAAAAATTAATATAATTTTTCCATTAAAGTGAATCAAATCAATAAATTGCAAGGCGTAGCAAGGTGGTACCTGCAATTAAAGTGACTGTCTCATCGGCTCGGCTTGCCAGACAATCACAATTGAGACAGAGAGAGGAGGAGAGCTGAGAGAGAGAGAGAGGCTCTTAGATTGGAAAGTGAATTAGCTTAGCGGATTTGGTTATACGAATTGGGGTTAATTTGTAGAGCGCTCTGTTAATCAAATTCTTAATTTGAGTTGTATCTAACGGCTTAGAGAAAGGGGAAGAGGAAGAGGAAGGATATAATGAATTAATGATCCATACTTTATAAATTAATATTTTGTTCTAAATTTTAAAGTCTTAAAATCAGTATTTTAGTACTTTCAAATAATTTTGATATATCTCAGAAAAGGAGTGATCCAGTTACACTATAAAAATACATCATGACACCATATATTTATAAGTTATTTTTATAATTTGAAAATGTAATGTACTTGAAGGCCAAATTTTATATACTTTTAAATTATTTATAATTTTTAAAAATCACTGTTTTTCCTTTTTTTTAAAGAATGATAGAAGCTACTAGAAAATTATTATTTTTTAATGATTCAAAATTGTCTGAAAACAACAATTTTGTACATATTTTTATTTTTAATAAATATTAAAAAAACTCTAAAAAAAAATGTAAAATTTGATCTCCAAACGCATTTTAATATGGAAATCATTTTGAATTTTGAAATCGCAAAAATAACTAATAAACATATGATGTCAAGATTTATCACTATAAAATAATGTTAAATCTTATCACTATCTTATCTTAGAATTATATTGGAGAGATATATAAGTTTTTATCACTATCTCACCTCCTCCTTTTCTCAAGAGAGGAGGAGATTTGATTCCACCATCGGCAGTGTTACTGGTACAGAAAGGGTAATTTTGATATTTACCAGAAACATGCATGTTTCCTTGTTCCTTGCATTTGATTGATGGTGTCATTTGATTTGATTTCAGGCAATGGTACAGAGCAGAGACTCATCGGAGGTGAGAGAGCGACGGAAGAGAAAATAGATGGCAGCATTGGCTTATATTTGTGACAATCTCCCACGCGACTTACTGGATTTGTTCTATCCCAGTCTTAAAATTGAGTTGAAGAGGATACTAGAAATTCTAATAGAATCGATTATATATTCCCAATTGGAGCTTTCTTTGAAATGCTGTTGTATCCACTGAAAGTATGATCCTAGTTTGGTAACTTATAAATTAAAACTTGTTCAATCCGTCTGAAAGGTCTCGCCCAAGCATTAAAGGTATATATAGCATATAGGAGAACCTCCTTTAATTTGTATCAAAAGGAAAAGTAAAATAAATTATAATATTGTAAGTTAGAATTTGCATCATACGTACCTCTGGCTCTGGTGTTGAGAGATCAATACCAACATGCATGCTGGTACCATCATATCATACAAAACAAAAAGGAGATAAGCAGAGCTACAGCTAGCTACGATCTGCACTCCTAGCTAGCTAGACTCCCAACTGATCTCAAAGAGTTAGCCCCCTTTCAATATTAATTAATTAACTCGTTAATTTCTTTCCAACCAAACATTCCAAACAACAGTACCTCGATCGTATATATAAATTTCAACTATATATATTAACATTTGCAATTGTTTTTGTAATTGGAGAAGATTCATGCAAGGGTATATATAATGTATATTGTGAATTGTGGGAGGTACCGTAGAAGCATAATATAAAAATTGTGGGAGGTACTGTAGCTAATTATAGTCCATGTTAAATATAACAACGTGATCAATTGTTTTGAAATTTGAGGTTTAAATTCTAAGTTAATCCTTGCTCGTACAAGCATAATATAAAATTCACGAATAGTTTATTTAACCCCATCTCAAAAATATAGACTAATTACAAAAAAATTATAATATTTACAAATTATATGATGAATTTATTCACCATCTCCAATAATTAAATAGACGAATTAAACAAAATCTCAAATTTTGTCCGAATTAATTATTCACAAACTATATATATATACACACACGGCAGCAGCCAGCAGTCATTTCAAGAACGCATGCAAATCTTGATTGATTGATTAATTAATTAATTAACTAATTAGATACAGTTAGCATGCATGCAACAGAATCTGTTACGCTCTCTTGCTCAGTTGCTCTTGGATTAATTAACTGGATCATCACATCATCTCTTTCTTAATTAATTACTACTCAGCTCAGCTCACTATATATATACACACATAATATATTAACCACAATTCATTCATTCAATCTCTCTCTCTCTCTCTCGCTCTCTCTTATACAATACAAACAATCACTCTCTCTTTTCTCTCTGAGAATCAGATTGTTAATTGAGGAAGGATGTATCCAGTGCAGTCTCTCTACGTTGGTGATCTTGACAGTGGGGTCCTTGAAAGTGATGTTAGCCATGCATTCAGCAAATTTCCAGGCCTCGTCAGTGCCAAGCTCTGTCGTGATCGCATCTCCGGCCGTTCCCTCTGCTATGCTTACATCAACTATGAAACTGTTCAACAAGGTACCTACCTCCCTTAGCTCCATTAATTTGCTTTCATTTCTTGCTATGCTCCCTTCTTCCTTCCTTCTTGTTTTCATCTCTTTCTCCCTGAAAAGTTGGAATCTTGGTCCCACTAATTAGTTCTTCTTGTTAATTATTTGCTTCCATCTTGGGTATGCATTAAAAGATGCTTTCTTGAATGATATATGCATCATATTTATATGGTAACTATCAATTGCTGGTTTAATAACTCTGTTGGTGACTTAATGCATGTACTGTAATTCGAATTACAATTCAATTTCATGAAATCTTGCATGCTTAATTAATTAGTTAGTTAGTCCTTGTTGGTTTCTTGAACTGATTCCTATATATTAATTTGTTTTTAACTTTGCAAATGAATGAATTAAGCTGAGTTGGCAATGAGGGAAATGAACCATACAGCGCTAATGGGGAAGCCGATGCGGATCATGTGGGTCAAGCGGGACCCGTATGCCAGAAAAACTGGGGTCGGTAATCTCTATGTCAAGGTAATTTAATAGCTACTTGCTCCCTCTGCATGTCTCTTATCTTATCTTTTAGTAAAATACTTAGTTTGCTATTTTGTTAAATCTGATATTGCATATATGCATGCAGAATCTGGAGCTGTTGGTGAGATCCAGTGACTTGGAGAGAGTGTTTTCACAGTATGGATCAGTACTGTCATGCAAGGTTGTATACGACGAGTGCAATGGAAAGAGCAGGCAATTTGGGTTTGTTCAGATGTGCTCTGACAAGACGGCCCAGAAAGCAATCTCTGCCCTCCATGGCAGCAACTCCACCTGTCTCAGCAAGTCCCTGTCAGTATACTGTCAACTTAACTATAATTAATTTTCTTTTGTTTAATTTTGGAAGTAAGTACTGGTCTTAATTATCCACTTATTATTTCATAATGTAATGTAACCCTAACAGGTATGTGGCAAAGTTTGTGAAGAAAGGCCATGAAAAGAAGAACCTTTACATAAAGAACCTGGAGGACAGCATAACAAGTGAGGCTCTGAAGAAGAAATTCTCAAAGTTTGGCGAGCTGGTGAGTGCAGTTGTCATGCGAGACGAACACGGCAACTCAAAGGGTTTCGGTTTCGTGTCTTTCGAGCAGAGCCAAGATGCTGAGACTGCTCTCTCTGCCATGAATGCTTCAACCTGGGGCTCAAAGGTCGTGTACGTGGGTTTTGCACAGAAGAAGTCAGAGAGGGAGGCATTTCTAAAATGCCGAATTGCTGAAAAGGAGGAGGAAATCAGGAGTGGCAAAAGGAAGGGGTATGGTGTGTATGTGGCCAACCTAGAGGAGTCAGTAAGAGTAGAGGAGCTGAAACAGCTGTTTGAATCTTGCGGGCATGTTATATTCGCAAAGGTTGTGGTGGACCCAAGCCAGCGTAGCCGTGGCTTCGGGTTTGTCTACCTCTCTACTCCTAAAGGGGCACAGTGTGCCCTCAGTATGGATGGAATGAGCATATTGAAAAGCAGGCCAATAATAGTGAAGAGAGCATTTGCAAAAGGAAGGCGGCTTCGTCGAATGACATCTTCTTCTCATGCTGTTAAACCACCAGTAATGTACAACCTTCCTCTGACATATATGAATGACATGTACAATGTGCAGTACATAGATCAAAACCCCAGCTACAGCTATAGCTACACTCATGTGCCTTTTCACAACTACCCATACACTACCTATTCTCCTCAGCCTCAGACACCACTTGCCTTCTTTGATCCAACCATGCAATACATTCAGGTATATATAGTCACTAACTAGCTCTGTTATTCCATCAATTAATATATATGTTCTGCGCAATTAATTAAACAATCTGAATCTCTGTACCAGCAACCCAACATATTGGCAAGTGGATGGAACATGGGTTATACCTCAACCCCAGTTATGGATTATGCTCAGAGTTCAACTCCAGTTATGAATTATGTTGTCGGTTCAACTCCAGTTATGAATGCTGGTACCAGTTCTGGGAAGAGAGGTGAAAGGGGGAGAACTTGGCTGCGAAACAAAAACTGAGGCTTACTTGCTGCATCACTGACAATATACACATCAGGTTTACCATGCCTCCCCTTTTCATTCTCATCTTGCCAAAATTATAGATCACTTTATAATATACATGTTTGTTCAATTTCAGGGTAAATGTGCTTGCCTGTACAGAGGAATTTATAAAGAGAGCTGTTGTCTTAGTGTTTTTTTTTTTTGGTTCCCTGGTATTGTTTGTTTTCCACAGTTTTGATGTGGTGGTTTTTTCTTTACAGAAATTTTTGGGATGTGTTGCCCCTTGCTCAGCAACACTTATTAGTTCAGAAGACTGTTCCTTTTCTTTTTCTTTTTTAGTTTATGTACCCTTTTCTGTAAGAGTGACATGCTGGTCAATGCAAACATTTGATCCAGTTAACAATCATTATTTCTATAAATACTCTAATTTTCTCTAGTTTTGCTTGTGCATCATCTCTCATTCACTCTCTACTTCTAACCAATTAGTTTAGTCCTATGGGAATCATCTTAATAAACAAACCACATTACCTGTTTTGTTGATATGGAAGAATCTCAATAAAAAAATCAATGAATGAAGCATGCAAGAAATAGCACCATAAGAAAAATGAGAAACTATGACATTTTGATTACCATAACCAAGGCTTATAGATAGCAAAAACTACTATATACCAGCTAACCACTACAGATGAAATGAAAAGCATATAATTCATCTTACCTCTGGACATTGCCACTGCAATCCTCCAAAATACTGTGAACTTTTTTCTCTCTTTTAGTAGATGGTGATATCACAGCTGACTGTCAATATTAATATTGTAGTAATAAATTAAAATCAAATGTAATCCGTGAGAAGTTTAAAGTTTAAGAAAGAAAGCAATGGAGAAAGCAAAGATGGATTGGGATTGGTACCAAGAAAGAAGGCAGTAAGCCATATCGAAGAATGCTCTCTGAAAATATTCTAACAGTGCAGAAATGCATCCATGCACTGAATACTTATGTTATGTACACGCAAAGAGCACAAAGGGTGACAAACATTTTATATGTATATGTTGTGAAAGGTAGAAGAGTAGTACCTCGCCATAGCTAGAATAGCACCACTGGAGAAGAGAGGAACGCATGGTATCCTGGTCTTGCACCAACTTTTGAACTTCTTGCTTTCTCGTGTCTTGCACCTCTGGACTGTGCTCAAATTCATGCATCTGAAATATAAATAAAAATTGATTGTCAGATGTCCATGTTCAGAGACACATAAGAGGAAGGGAGGGAGAGCAAAAGAATAGAATCAGATGCCTGGAATCCTTTTTCCCGAGCAGCAATTTTAAAGTTGTCAGACATATTCTTGAAAAGAGTGACTGTGTAGAGAGCATATTCATTATCCTCATGTAGCTTCTTTGATGACCTTGGCACCTACATTACCAGTACAAACCAAACTACATACTGAGTTTCATTTTCATGCATATGTTATCTTCTACTATTAAAATGGATAAAAAGGTAAAAAGAAAAAGTATGGTACAGTACCACTTATTGAGTGAGGGTTTCATAGGAGGAGAGCCAATCCTTCTGAGAGTACTTGGGCACTACTGCAAGAAGCGTCTCCAAGTTGCTATTATGTCTTCTTCCTTCACCATATCTGACAGGTCACGCACTAAGCTGGCTTTGAACTGTGTTGTACTCTGATGCTCTCACCTGTTTCAAAAAAATTTCTTTGAAATACTGGCACATCAAGATATATGAAAAATATAATAAAGGAAGAACCTTACCTTCACGTCACCTTCAATCTTAGCAACAAGGCAATGGATGTTGCTCACTATATCCTTCAGCGGAGACATTGTTGGATACCTTCCTTCATCCCATGCAAACCTACATACACTCCATATCATATATAATCCATAACCCAAATCAATCAATAAATAAAATCCAACAATATAAAATGGAAGGGTAATGATTGAGTGAGTACACCATCGACAGTGAGAGCACCACCTTCGCTGCTGGAGACCCTCTCCAATTCATCGATCTGGCGTCTGATCTTATGCGACACTGCCTCAATGAATGCATTTGACTGCAAAACACACAACTCTACTACTTGAAAAAGGCCATGCAATTAATTGCTCACTTTAGACATTATTATGCAACCAACAATGAACTAACCATGCTGGTTTTTGGGATTAAAATTGAAAATGTGGTGGTAACTTGTTGGTAGTTGGCACATGTTAGATCTTTTGATTTGCACCTAAGATAAGAGAAGAAATTGTACCTTGAATAAATCATGACTGAGGGATAAGAGCGAATCCAAAGTGCCAAGTGCCAACCCTCAACTCTGGCACATTAAACTACAACAAACAATCCAACACACAAATTAACTTGGATTCTGTAACGACCTTTGCTCAATCCAGACAGATTATGCTCAAATTGAAACGAAGAGGTAAACAAATTTTATTCAATTTGAGTAAAATGGATACAATGGAAACGTAAGAACAAAACTTAAGAAATTATCAAATTAAGATATCAGCATTCATAATCCTAATCCGTAGGCTAATTCTATATATATATATATTATATAGGCGAAGCTCCTCTAATTGGAATCAATCAAATCCGTTAGTTGAATATCTCAATTGGATCTCCGCCTTCCAACTCAGCATCTGCGTAACTGCGTGGAGAGGGATGCTTAGGTGTCTTCATGTCCTTCTCAACGACCTCCTCCAGTTCTGCTATTATGGGCCCCGCTTACATAGGTTGAACGGCTGACTTCCCGTTAATGAAACTGGGCCCCTCGTGCAGTGTCCCTGACCTTTTTGATTTCCCTGCCCATTACTTCTTCTGCTCTGACCGCGTTGCCCCAGCTCTCTCCTTCTGCTTTGCATAATCTGATCGATTGAATCAGCCCCAAATTGGCGTCAGCTTCAGCTCCTGACAGATTCAGATGATGATATCAGATAATATGAGCTGGAAATTCATACTCAATAGATGGAAGAGTGTCGAACGCATTTTGAAACCGATTCGCTCAATGGTTTCCATAGATCGGATGCGGAGTTGTGAACTGGGAGAGACAATCCAGTAACGCGACGCCATTAATTGAATTGAGAGATTAGAAGAGATATATATCGATCGAATTGGTCAAGGCTGGCGAGATCAAATTGTCAAAGTTGCGATCTTTTCTCTCAGAATTGAGGCTTCCTTGTAATCGGGAAACACAAAATATTGTCAAAGTTCCACCGTCTCACCGCCTTGTGGGGTCATTCCCTGTGTTCGACGAAATGGGGTCCTTGTTTCAGTTTAATATGCATGAACCTTAAAAGAATCATAATTTGAGCCCAAGTCAGTTCAGCCCAATCTGTTCGGATCAGTGGCAAGACCCAATAATAATTTGTTTATTTAGTGTAGAAAAAAAAGAATTAAGAATCCATGTAACAAAGCACTTCATCAAATTCCAAGAATTTAATTATTGTCCGGGATTTCACTTCATCAAATTTCATCAAATTCGATCAATCATGAGCTCAGTTCACCTTACCAGAGCTAGCTTAGCTCCACACTGGTTGTGCTAATTAACTGCATAAGGTTATTCCAAATTAAATTTGCAGAGCTAATAGTTCATTCTAAAACGATCGAAAATTAAATTAGTTTTGTTTACTGACATATGGACTTCTAATCACAATTAATATATAGACTCCTCGATCTCAGGTTGCTCTATGTAGCTAGCTACCTAGATTTCACTTATTTCTTCACTTATTAATATATATGTAGCTTTAATTGTGAAATTTGGCAAGTTATGTTTGAATTTTTGGAGTTCAGATATACCATTTAATTGTTGTTTTAATTAATTGCTGGTTTTTGTTTTTATTGTTGTGGGATTTCTTTAGAAAACAATAATTAAGTACAAAAGCAAGTTTTAAATTTTAGAACTGGAGTTTTGATTAGCTAGGCATAGGAGAGACTGCATGGATCTGATAATTTTGTATTTTTCGTATTGAAATTGATGTCTAATTCTAACACTTTATTTTTAGTGTTGTGAGAAAATTTAATGATTGGAGTTGTAAATTGAGCTTCAAAATTTTTGAGTTAAATGTGTTATCAAAATGGACAGAAACAACAAATTCTGAAACAAAATTCTATTCAAAAAAAGTGAAGAGAAGCTTGTATGAACAACAACTATTCAGTCCGATTGGTTGTCCACAGTTACAGGGACGGATTCAGTATTTTCATCAGAAGAGGGGGCAAAAAAAATATCAAATATGATTTAAATAACTTATCAGATTTAAACCCATTAACTAATTTGTTACTCGATAAAAAAAACAATGCTTTAACTTATATTTTCCAATGTTCTGACTTATAATTTCTGATGCTTTAACTTATAATTATAATTATCAATCATAATTCAAAAAAAATATTTTGATTTTAATACTAAATTTATAAATCAAACATGCCTGTTCTGAACATGGCTTCATATATATATTCCAATTTCAATCCGAACCGGTCATAAACATGGCTTTCGTTCATTAGCAGCTCTAATTGTCCCTAATGATATCTAGAGAGGGGTGAATCATGAGAAATTATTGTTGATATATATTCTACGTTTAAACTTTTAACACAACTACATGATTTGCAATGCGGATAAAAACCTACGTAGAAATTTACTTAATTGAGTCAATTAAATTTGAATCATATATATATGTTGCGGTTTTTTTATTATGTTATATTCATGAATGGTAAAAGTATATAATTTTATAGGATTAATTTTTTATATTTCCTTTAAAACGTCTTGAATTTTCTATTTACTCTTTTACTCTTTATTATATTTAATATATCTCTCTAACTCTAATTTATTTTTTCTATTATTAAATAGAGTTACTTATTAACAATTTAACTTAGGCTAATTTTAATAAATGGTAAAAATTGAAAACAACGATTTTCAAATCATCTTAAGATACGTACTCGCCATATTAATAAATCATGTTCGTTTACGTGTAGAAATCTAAATTTTTTTAGATACATACTCGCCATAAGTTTATTTAGTTTGTCTTCTCGCGGTCTTGATTTATTTTTATTTTTTAAATGAAAATTTTAGATTGATTGATAATTGATTGTGTCATATCATGACATTGAATTTTTTTTACAAATTAACCTTTTTTTTCAAAATATCGATGAAATAAAATATTCTCTCACTATAAATTGATTGATGATTGATAATATACTCGCCCAACCGTAAGTTTTTATTGCATTGTATATTTTTAAGAATGAGAAAGAAATCTCCTTTAAAAATTTATTCTCCACGGAATTGTTATTAAACAAAAAAGCAAGCAAACAAAAATTTATGAGAAATATTAATGTCTACACAGTATTGTTAATTAGTGTTTGAAAGCCAATAAAAATGTGACAAATATAAGCTGGAATCGTAATTATATATTTAAATGAAAATGGTCTAAATTACTAGCTACACTAAAAAAATTCTAGAAAACCCTTTTAAACTAAACTAGTCAAAATGCTTTAGATACGCAAAACATCAACTTTTTTAGTTACAGACAATAATCACAAAAAAAAAAAACTACATATAAATAAAAATGAACTATATATATTCAGCTGTCTTGTGCACAATGTCAGACACAGAATCAAAATATTTTAAAAAATATATTCAATTTTTTCCCCAATATTATAGCAGCTTGTTTTCTCATTCTTAAACATATACAATGCAATAAAATACCCACAGAAAATACAATGCAAAAAAGTAACCAACGAAAATTCGAAATGGTCATATTAGTTCAAATTAATATAAATCTTAACAAAAGTTTGTTGCGAAAGACAAAAAAATAACAAGATTTTGACTTGCTTAATCTGGACATAGCGAGGGATGGAGAGAGATACAGAGGGAGTGAAAGAGAATATATATGGAGCCTGCAAGGACATTTTATTAAGAAATTTAGTGAGAGGGTATTTTGTTTGATAATTTTCCGTTATCATTTTTTTCTATTTTTATTTCACATAAAGAATTTCATTTGTCATTTAGTTATTTCATTTAAGTAAATATGATTATATTATCTATTTTATGTACACTAATACATATAAAATATAGGGAGAGGAGAATAACCCTTATAACAACAACAAGAATCATATATAATATAACAACATAAAGTGCCGTAATATGAAAACAACAAATAGTACAACTTATTTTGATAATTTTATTTCTCTTGTTTTCCCGTTAAGCAGCATAACAAAAAAAAAAAAGTTGTTATATAATAGTAAAAGGAAAGCTCATAAATATGTCATTAAAGAATGAGCTTTACATTTGTATGAAAATATATATGTTGGTCCATTTTTTTTTATCGTTGAATAATTATCTTTTTCATTGGTCTAAATTTTTTAATTAAAATATGTCATTTTGTATGAGATTTTTTTTTTCTTTTATAATGTCCTCTATTGTAATGCATGTGCACAATACTTGTAAATAATTAAGGGATTAATATAATTTACTGAATTATTTTGAAATCAAGAAACAAATAGATTTTCGAGAATGACACATTCTTTATCTTGAATCTATTCATGATATTCATATTTTGTATTTTTATTACATGAAAAATACTAACAAATTCCACATTCATATATATATGTTGCACCAATAAAGGATTGGACCCTTCAGAAGACATGATGATCTCAGAATACATTCATATATGCTGCATCACAGAATACAGTCACACTAAGTAAATTACTTTACCTTTACCTTTGGTGTTTTCAAGCTGCTTTTTCTTATCATTAATTTCTTCTATCCCGGAATGATGATCTCTGTCCAGCCATTCAATGATCTTATCTGCAGCCTCCTCCAACGCTCTCTTGTCCAAAGCAGACACATTAGGATCTCTAGCTTTAGCTTTCACTTCGTAGGCAAAATTCTCAAGATGATTCAGTGCAACAGCCCTCGCCTTGTTCTCCTCGTCAAGTTTTTTATAATGATCTGCTGTTTCCTTCATTTCCTTAATCTCCTCTGTTGACAGGCTGCCATTATTCTCCAACCCAAACGACAAGGATGTGACATCTTGGAGCTCCGATATGTTGAACTTCTCACAGTGTATGTCGTCGTTGTCGTTTAAAATGGCAGCTTGAACAGCAGCACCGTAGACAACTGCCTCATCAGGATTCATGCTCTGGCAGAGCTCCTTCCCATTAAAGAACTCCTGCAATTGTAATGATCAACAAGCACATTAGCTTCACTATATATACAGTGTGGATATTATCGATTTTATCCCTTCTACTTTGCACATTAGCTAGATTCATTTAGTGATTAATTAACATGCATGATGCAACAAAATTTACCTGTAGCTCCTGCTGCATCTTGGGAATTCTTGTGGATCCACCGACCAAAACAACCTCATCTATGTGGCTCGTGTTCATTTTGGCATCTTCTAAGCATCTCTTCACACAGCTGATGCTTCTTTCAAAAAGACTATTGTTAAGTTCCTCAAATGCTTCCCTGGTTATAACACTATAAAAATCAATTCCTTTATCTAAGGCATCAATTTCCACCACAGTTTCGGCAATAGTTGAGAGGACTCTTTTTGCTTTCTCACAAGCTGCTCTTAGCCTTCTAAGAGACGTTGGTTTCTTACTAATGTCTCTTTCCTTCTCCTTCATGATTTTTTTAACAAAGTGACACACCATGTTGTTGTCAAATTCTTCGCCACCTAGTTTAGTGTCACCAGCAACAGCCTGGACTCTAATGGTGCCCTCATTAATTGTTACAATTGACACATCAAGATTTCCACCACCAAGGTCAAAAATTAACAAGGTTTTCTCTCCAGAGCTTTGGTCACTAAATTTTTGCAAAATGTAAGCAATTGCTGCGGCAGTTGGTTCATTGAGTAGTTGCATCACATTAAGGCCTGCAATGTCTCCAGCATCCTTGATTGCTCGTCTCTGAGAATCACTGAAGCGAGCAGGGACACTGACAACAGCCTTTGTCACTACCTTTTTGAGGTGGGCCTCAGCAATCTGTTTCATCTTTGAAAGGATCATAGCAGCGATTTCCTCTGGTGCGAAGAGCTTCTTCTCATTCTTGTATTGGACAGAGATCATGGACCTATTTTTAGCATCACACTCAATTTTAAACGGTTGAGATTTGTTATCTTTCTGGATTGATTGATCGTAGCATCTACCGATGAAACGCTTGATATCTACAAAAGAAGTTATATTTTTAAGTCTAAAAGAATGCACTGAAATGATCTACAAAATCTTAATTAATCAAGACAAAAAATTGAGCCTGTGTCAGTCACAATGGCAAACAATAGTGTAGATCCAAAATGAATAACAATGGTATTGTAAATAGTTTGCAAGCTAAAGGTAGAAAACCATAGTTGATTTTGTTGAATTATAAACTTAATTTTCTGTAATAAAGTTAGGTTTATTTAGAAATATAAATAAAATTCCTTTGAATTCTACGGTGGACAAAATTTGAGACAGATTAAACAGGGATTTTAAAAGGGCAGACGTGGGTCAATCTTGGTGTATGACCTATGGATTTAAAGGTCTTTCAGTCTAGCTTTTAATAATCAAGGCTTCAAGTCAGTTGGAGTTCCCTATAGATTAAGGGACATCAGAATTTAAGTATTATAAGAAGTATTCTGTTGTTATATAAGAGAGAATATTAAGATTTAAGAAAATATTGAGAGAATAGTAAGAGAATATGTAAGAGAATATTAAGAGTTGATAATAGAAAGTAGTTTGTTTGTTATCCTCTCTCTCCACCAAAAGAAAGTTGTTGTATCCACCATTTATTTTTTTATCTGATTTGTTATCAATAACAACTAAAAATGTTCTTCGACACTGTTTGAGCTTAGACCACCTAATGCATGAGCATATTTTCAAAATAAGTTTTAAAGAAGAAAAATCAGTGAGAGATGTAAAGGTCATACTGGGAATGGTGTTTGCAGGGTCGGTCGTGACTTGCTCCCTCTGGACCTTGTCACCAATCAGCCGACCAGTATCAGTGAAAGCCACGGCTGAATAGGTTAAGCGGCTGCCGGACTCGTTTTCAATGACCCTGACACAATTTCGTTGCCACACTGCTACGGATGAGTAGGTTGTGCCGAAATCGATCCCAATAGCATATTCTTCCGGTTTTTTATACATGCTCAGAGGGTTACCCTCTACATTTTCTTTGTACCGAAAGGCTTCCTGCACTAGCTTTGAAGAATCCCGGATGTTATTATCAGTTATGGTGATGCTATTCTTTATTCTACTATTAATCTCCTCAGCCATAACCGTGAGAATACCATTTTCTTTGATTTCAAAGGAAACGTCGACATAACAGGTTTTAGGCAATGCAGAGAGCTCAAATTTACCAAGTAAATTGTTCTCAATGATCCGCTCATCTTCATAAACCTCGAAAAATAATTCTGTCCCACAAAGATGAAAATGAAAGCGTTTTTTCATTATGGTGGGAATAGTTGTGTTTTTTGGAACGCAAACAACCATGTTCCCTCGTGGAGATTGTATGCCAAGAGAAAAAGGTGTAACATCGAGCAGAGACAAACTACAAACGTTTTTGTTATCCTTAACACTGCAAAGGAATGCTTGAATGGCTACTCCATATGCTGTAGTTTTTTCTAATTGCTTTCTTAATTTCAACTCCTTGGGATTGAAATACCGATTGATATAAGATCCTAACAAGGGAATCCTTATGAACTCACCAGCAAGAATAACCTCATGTATCATATTTGCATCCATCTTGGCTTCTTTGAGGCACTTATCTGTCAGAATTTCAACGAATTCGTCTACATTGGTGATGTTAAAGGACAATCTAGGAAAGTGAATGTTCCCTACAGTGGCTTGTACTTGGCACATGTGCTCTTTGATGGTTACTACCACGACATCAAGAGTTTCTGCCCCAACATGATATATAATCATGTTATAGTCAGGCTCACCCCACAATGTAAAAGAAAGCACCTTATCTTGGATTGTCCTGGAGCTTTGAGACTGCTTCCTTTCTATGCCATAGAACAAAGCACTAGCAGCTGGAGAACTAATAATTTGCATGAAATTAAGTCCGGCAATCATGCCAGATTTTTTGATCGCTTGCCGTTGTTTATAGTTGAAATGAATTGGAACAGTTATCACAGCATCTTTGATTATGGCACCAAGGTTTTTCTGAGCATTCTCTTTCATTTGCATCAGGATCATCGATAAGATCTCCACTGGGGTGACCTGCCATAACTTGCTTTTCCAGCGTACCTCTACCAGCAACCTATCATCTGGACTGGCTTTAACTTGGAATGGCCACAACCTAATGCCATTTTGGACCGAAGGATCAGAGTATTGCCTACCAATTAAACGAGTGACATCTGTTTCATAAAGATAAAAATATATCAGTAGTTACGACTTGTGATTTTATATGTTGTGTTATGTACTTATGTTATTATTTTACCATTTCAACATGAGGCTCAAAGGTGAGGATCAATATTAATAGTGCAATAGGGTTATTGCTTTCTTCAGTTAATTGAAAGAAGAAAATTTAAAGATGAGAACTGATAAACCATATTAAAAGCCAATATATCACTACAATTACAAGAGAACAGAGAAATAAAAATGCTACAATTATGAAAGAAAATGTACGAGTTACAACCTTGAAATGATCAGCAGTTGATTAAAGTGATGTTGCAATTCTAATCAAACAGTCCCTTATTATAGATAAAGTATCTCTTGCTAATGTCTGGATCAAAAATTCAATACATCTTCCTGGGTCAACCCACAAATATATTTTTGCAAACTATGCTCGTAATCAATAACAGAGTGATCGATCACCAGATTTGGAGACATTCAAGATTAAAAATTCACAGAGACAAGTAAAATAGTGGTCATATAAAAATTAAGATACATCATAAAAAAATAAATTAAACGGCTGACCAAAAATGGTATTGGTTGGGTTGTTTGGAGCCTGCTTTTTGGCTGCTTCGCCGACAAGTAACCCTGAGTCCGTGAAAGCCACGTAGATCGGCATGGAAGAGTAGCCAAGATCATCGGGGATCATTCTCCACTCGCTGCCATCATAGACAGCGACACACAGGTCAGTGGTGCCCAGGTCGATTCCGATGGGAGGCCCCTTCCGCTGCTCCATTTGATATTTGATCTCGAATTAAAACTTTGTCAACGCTAAGATCTTGGTGGTGCACTTTAGTTTTTAGTTTGAGCTCAGAAGACGTTTCGATCGGAATGATAATTAAACGGAAAGGTTAGTTGTCAAAAGAATTGAACACGGGACCAGGTTCAAAGAATTGGACTACATTAACACAACCAAAGTGGTCCCATTTAATAATGATGCTCTTACAATTTGTACACAAACAAAAAAAACCAGACATGGACAGTGGCCCAGTGGGCGAAAAGAAGAATCTCTAATTTACTTAAATATTAAATGCTATCCATTGATAGATATTTAGCATTTACTTGTACCCTCTGTCTTAATTTTTTTCCCGTTCACAATTTTATTCCTGACCAATGCTAATTATTTTATGTTTTTCTTTGCATTGAACTTTTGTAAGATATATTAGAAGAGGTTCATAATTAAAAATAATTAATGAAATGGCCGATTAAATTTGTTCTTTTCCAAGGTGCTAGCATGGTTCCTTGCATTATTGCTACGAGCAATTGATACATTGTATGCAATTGTTAGACGTCTATTTCTCATTTAGTTAGTGGTCCACATTATCATTCAAAGAATACCTACTCATCAAATGCTACCCAATAAATAATATCACATTAAAAAACTACAATGATAGCGAGGTATATGGCGAGGATTTCTTTTCTAAGGATGACATATATATATATATATATATATATATATATATATATATATATATATATATATATAATTTATAGCAGCGCAAACGAAATTTCAGCACATAAAGGAATCCATCCCGGGGTTCCCTTTAGGAAATTTCTGAAGGAACTGAATACCAGGACCCGTTCCTTTAGGTGCTGAATTTTGGTGTAAGTTTTGGTGTGGTGTAGCATCTAAACGAACTGGTTTCTGAGTCTAGGTCCTTCTAGAAAATTCTAAAACCAAACAATTCATCTAATGACTAGACTATATTATTTTTATATTTTTTTTTCTATAAATAACTTCTTTTGCCTTCTTAATCAAACTTAATTCTTTCTTCTTATCTCTACACAGTTGACTTACCCATTCAGACCTAGATTGTGATGGTCTTCTAATAAGACAAATTGATTAATTAACGCTGGGATCAGGAAGAGGAGGCTACTATTCTTATATGGAAGCTGATAATTAACCCCGCACTTCCCATCCCGCAATTAACCCTGCACAAAATGCCAAAAAATTTCAGCTGTTATTTTTTTTCATAAGGTATTAATTCTTATGTACAGAAATATTTATTTCTAAGAACGAAAATATTTATCCCTACGCACGAAAGTATTTAGGGGACCATGCATGTTTTTTTCATGAAGGGTGGGGGAATCTCAAATCACATGGGGACCATGCACGTTTTTAGAGGTGGGTTTTTTTTAAATCATTTCAATGTCGTCCACATTTTGTCACGATCTATGAAAATTTTTGCGAATCTAAAACTACGAACGTTTTCTACGTACTTTTGTCATTCAAATTAGATCCATTATGACATACTTTCGAGCAAGTCGTTACAGAAGTATTTATCCCTCATCGTGCAAGTATTTATACCTATACTTGAATGTATTTTTTTGCATATAATACTTGATATTAATACTTTCATATGTCAGTATAAATACTTATAATACATGATATTAATACTTTCATATCAAGTATTATAAGTATTTATCCCTCATCGTGCAAGTATTTATACCTATACTTGAATGTATTTATCTCTTTCAAAATGAGATCCATGATAAATACTTTCGTTCTTTGAGATAAATACTTCTGTACGTAAGTACTAATACATTATGAAAAGAAATGATAGCTGGAATTTTTTGACATTTTGTGCGAGGTTAATTGCGGGGTGGGAGGTGCGGGGTTAATTACCAGCTTCCTATTTTTATATTTTTTTTCTATAAATAACTTCTTTTGCTTTCTTAATCAAACTTAATTCTTTCTTCTTATCTATACACAGTTGACTTACCAATTCAGACCTAGATTGTGATGGTCTTCTAATAAGACAAATTGATTAATTAACGCTCGGACCAGGAAAAGGAGGCTACTATTCTTATATGGAAGTTGATAATTAACCCCGCACCTCCTACCCCGCAATTAATCCCACACAAAATGCCAAAAAATTCCAGCTGTCATTTTTTTTTTCATAAGGTATTAATACTTACATACAGAAGTATTTATTTCTAAGAACGAAAATATTTATCCCTACGCACGAAAGTATTTAGGGGACCATGCATGTTTTTTTCATTAAGGGTGGAGGAATCTCAAATCACATGGGGGACCATGCATGTTTTTAGAGGTGTGTTTTTTTATCTCATTTCAATCTCGTCCACATTTCTCACGATCTATGAAAATTTTTGCGAATCTAAAACCACGAACGTTTTCTACGTAATTTTTCTCTTTCAAATGAGATCCATGATAACATAGTTTCGAGCAAGTCATTACAGAAGTATTTATCCCTCATCGTGCAAGTATTTATACCTATACTTGAATGTATTTTTTTGCATATAATACTTATAATACTTGATATTAATACTTTCATATGTCAATATAAATACTTATAATACATGATATTAATACTTTCATATGTCAGTATAAATACTTATAATACTTGATATTAATACTGTCATATATCAGTATAAATACATATAATAATTGATAGTAATACTTTCATATGTTTGTAAAGGTATAAATACTTGCACGATGAGTGATAAATACTTTTGTAACGACTTGTCTGAAAGTATGTAATTATGGATCTCATTTGAAAGATAAAATTACCTAGAAAACGTTCGTAGTTTTAAATTTGCAAAATTTCTCATATATCGTGAGAAATGTGAACGAGATTGAAATAAGATAAAACTAATTTGGAGAGAGATAGAGTGGGGAATAGTGTGGGGATGGAATGGTGGGAGTAATATAATTGTTCATACAAATAATAGAACAATTATATTACTAACCCCATTCCCCACTCTATCTCTCTCCAAATTAGTTTTATCTTATTTCAATCTCGTTCACATTTCTCACGATCTATGAGAAATTTTGCGAATCTAAAACCACGAACGTTTTCTACGTAATTTTCTCTTTCAAATAAGATCTATGATGACATACTTTCAGAGAAGTCGTTACAGAAGTATTTATCCCTCATCGTGCAAGTATTTATACCTATACAGACATATAAAAGTATTACTATCAATTATTATAAGTATTTATACTGATATATGAAAGTATTTATATCAAGTATTATAGGTATTTATATTAACATATGAAAATATTAATATCATGTATTATAAGTATTTATACTTACATATGAAAGTATTAATATCAAGTATTATAAGTATTATATGCAAAAAATATTTTCAAGTATAGATATAAATACTTGCACGATGAGGGATAAATACTTCTGTAACGACTTGCTTGAAAGTATGTCATCATGGATCTCATTTGAAAGAGAAAATTAAGTAAAAAACGTTCGTGGTTTTAGATTCACAAAATTTCTCATATATTGTGAGAAATGTGGACGAGATTGAAATGAAATAAAAAAAAATCCACCTCTAAAAACGTGCATGGTCCCCCATGTGATTTGAGATTCCCCCACATCCATGAAAAAAACCTGCATGGTCCCCTAAATACTTTCGTGCTTAGAGATGAATACTTTCGTTCTTAGAGATAAATACTTCTGTATGTAAGTATTAATACCTTATGAAAAAAATGACAGCTGGGATTTTTTGGCATTTTGTGCGGGGTTAATTGCGGGGTGTGAGATGCGGGGTTAATTATTAGCCTCCAAAATAATATAGTCTATTCATTAGATGAATTGTTTGGTTTTAGGATTCTCTAGAAGGACCTGGACTCAGAAACCAGTTCGTTTAGATGCTACCCCACACCAAAACTTGCATCAAAATTCAGCACCTAAAGGAATGGGTCCTGGTATTCAGTTCCTTCAGAAATTTCCTAAAGGGAACTCCGGGATGGATTCCTTTATGTGCTGAATTTTGTTTGCATTGCTATAAATTATTTTTTAAAAAATCTTTTTCAACCTAAATTGAAACTAAACCAAATAAATGTAAACATTCAATTTGCACAATCTATCCTTTAGGATATATATCTGAATGATTAACATTAAACAGTCTAAATCATGCTATCTTCTCACGTATGTCTCTCGAATATTTTTTTATAGCAAACAAATAATTATTGCTATCATATGTTCATATCCGTTAGCGATTCAACTTGGGGAAAAAAAAAAAAAATACTAAATCGGTTAAAGAATAATTAATAAAATGGCCGATTAAATTTGTTCTTTTCCAAGGTGCTAGCATGGTTCCTTGCATTATTGCTAGGAGCAATTGATACATTGTATGCAATTGTTAGACGTCTATTTCTCGTTTAGTTAGTGGTCCACATTATCATTCAAAGAATACCTACTCATCAAATGCTACCCAATAAATAATATCACATTAAAAAACTACAATGATAGCGAGGTATATATGGCGACGATTTGTTTTCTAAGGATGACATATATATATATATATATATATATATATATATATATATATATATATATATATATATATATATATAATTTATAGCAGCGCAAACGAAATTCAGCACATAAAGGAATCCATCCCGGGGTTCCCTTTAGGAAATTTCTGAAGGAACTGAATACCGGGACCCGTTCCTTTAGGTGCTGAATTTTGCTGTAAGTTTTGGTGTGGTGTAGCATCTAAACGAACTGGTTTCTGAGTATAGGTCCTTCTAGAAAATCCTAAAACCAAACAATTCATCTAATGACTAGACTATATTATTTATATATTTTTTTTTCTATAAATAACTTCTTTTGCCTTCTTAATCAAACTTAATTCTTTCTTCTTATCTCTACACAGTTGACTTACCAATTCAGACCTAGATTGTGATGGTCTTCTAATAAGACAAATTGATTAATTAATGCTGGGATCAGGAAGAGGAGGCTACTATTCTTATATGGAAGCTGATAATTAACCTCGCACTTTCCATCTCGTAATTAACCCTGCACAAAATGCCAAAAAATTCCAGCTGTCATTTTTTTTCAAAAGGTATTAATTCTTATGTACAGAAGTATTTATCTCTAAGAACAAAAGTATTTATCTTTACGCACGAAAATATTTAGGGGACCATGCATGTTTTTTTCATGAAGGGTGGGGGGAATCTCAAATCACATGGGGGACCATGCACGTTTTTAGAGGTGAGTTTTTTTTTTATCTCATTTCAATCTCGTCGACATTTCTCACAATTTATGAGAAATTTTGCGAATCTAAAACCACGAATATTTTCTACGTAATTTTCTCTTTCAAATGAGATCTATGATGACATATTTTCGAGCAAGTCGTTACAGAAGTATTTATCCCTCATCGTGCAAGTATTTATATTTATACTTGAAAGTATTTTTTTGCATATAATACTTATAATACTTGATATTAATACTTTCATATGTAAGTATAAATACTTATAATACATGATATTAATACTTTCATATGTTAATATAAATACCTATAATACTTGATATAAATACTTTCATATATCAGTATAAATACTTATAATAATTGATAGTAATACTTTCATATGTCTGTATAGGTATAAATACTTGCACGATGAGGGATAAATACTTCTGTAACGACTTCTCTGAAAGTATGTCATCATAGATCTTATTTGAAAGATAAAATTACATAGAAAACGTTCGTAGTTTTAGATTTGCAAAATTTCTCATAGATCGTGAGAAATGTGAATGAGATTGAAATAAGATAAAACTAATTTAGAGAGAGATAGATTGGGGGATGGTGTGGGGATGGAATGGGGAGGAGTAATATAATTGTTCTTATTTTTTTTTCCTTTTGATGCTTCAGACAAAGTCACAAAAAATCGATGCAGGCTTGAAGATTTTATATGTGGACCACCACCAGAAAAGCATTTTTAATTGTCTAAATTGAGTGTGTGGTATGTTGACCTTTTTAATAGGATGATGTAATATTTTATTGCATGGTTTCACCAAGTATAGCAACTAAATCCAGTGCAAAACCTTGCCTGACAAACCTCTATTTACAAGTATATAAACCTCATGTACAAGCATATAAACCTCATTAATAACATTTTAAATCTTTAGAATAAAACATATAAATCTCATGTACAAAGAATTAAAACCTCAACAATAATATTTCAAAGCATATAAATCTTAACAATAACACTGCATATAAACCTTATGTACAAAGAATTAAAACCTCAACAATAACATTTCAAAGCATATAAACCTTATGTACAAAGAATTAAAACCTCAACAATAACATTTCAAAGCATATAAACCTCATGTACAAAGAATTAAAACCTCAACAATAACATTTCAAAGTATATATACCTCAACAATAACACTGCATTTATAAAGCATATAAACCTCATGTACAAAGAATTAAAACTTCGACAATAATATTTCAAAGCATATAAATCTCAACAATAGCACTGCATTCACAAAACATATAAACCTTGTGTACAAAGCCTTGAAAATTTTAATAGTTGTAGACTAAGATTTAAAAACTTAAAAATTTAAAGTCTCATGAATTTTACTTTAAAATTACTCAAAAGTATTTCTTCATGGATCTTATTTGAAAGATAAAATTGAATAGAAAACGTTCGTATTTTTAAATTCGTAAAATTCATCACGGATCGTCGGAAAAATAAATTATAATGATCAGAGAAAAAAAAAGTGGGTGAAATGAATCTTTCTGTTTTTGGCTTGAAGACAAAAGTAGTTAGGAGTTAAAACTATGTAGATTTAGAATTTTAATGATTTCAAACAGAGGTTTACATACTTGCGAGTAATATTGTAAAATGTTATAAACATAGCTTTAAATATTTTGATATTAGCACTGGAAATAGAAATTAGACAACATTGAAAGTTTTTTATGTTAAACTACTTGGGGAACACGCTCGATTATGATGGCTCAGGGTACTAGAACATTTCTCTTTTTAAGTTTTTATAATTATAGTTTTTATAAAAAAATTATGGTTAACTAAAATTGGATGTCAAACAAATATATTTTTAAAGTTCTAAGAACTAGACAATAACTTGATTAATTGCGTGAATATTTCGTCCACAAAATATAAACATATGTCATTTCTTCAATGATAAGATAGTATGAAAAATAAAAGCCCTCCAATCGTAATAAATAAAGTGGGGATAATATAATCGGATGGATGAGATTCACCACCAGAATCTGTGTTACAAAAATAAGACCAAACACAGTGTATGAACGTCAAAATCTAAAATGGTTCTCGTACAATACCCGTTTGTTACTACAAGCTAGAATGGGACGGTATCCGCGGTGGATACCGTCGGTACCATTACATATACTTTCATCACTAATATAAAAAGCACTTTTATATCAGTATATCCTCATGAATACTGTCCTTAAATTTTGTGAAGAACAAGTACGGTTCACCGGTCCAAACCGTGTATATATACATCCTAAGAGATCAGCAACCTTTTCTGAAAACTGACACGACTTCTTTAAGTGAAGCCGTGAATGTATTCGAGATATTGGTCACGGACACACGGTTCCATTTAAAGACCGTGTATGTAAAGTGTACGTATGTATATATACACGGTGCTGAAATCGTGTAATAGTTACCGACCCCTTCATGAACAATGTCTGCGGACACAGTTGCAAAACTGTGTACAAGCCCCTATATATTTTAACCGTGTATATATATAGTCAATGTTTACGTAGCAGTGTTTATGCTAAATTTACTCGAAAACCGAAATTGTACAACAAACATTTCTAAATTCACACTTTACCAATAGCATAAGTCGAAATCTAAATTTAAAATCCCAAAATAATAAATTATGATTAGATCATCAAATTAATTACATCTCTCTTTATCATATCATGTGCTCTTCGAACATACTATTGTACATTATTTTTGATAATTTTCATTGGAAATTGACAAAAAAAACTTAAAAGGTTAAGAGAAATAAATTTGAGTTCATTTTATAAAAAAAACATTGCTTTCAAAAACTTGAACAGCAGAAGACCACAATAAAACGATTGGTAATTAAGTTTGTAATTAATCTTTGTCATGTAGATGCGACGCAATATGAATTGAAGCAAAAACAATTAATGATCGATATAAAATTTTAGTTCCATCCATCATGCCAAAAGACAAGCATAAGCAAAAAATGTTGTAAATAATTTTGCACAGCATAATAATATGTATGTGCCTATCTTTTGTAATGAAATATTTTCTCTTTTTCTCTTAGAGAAAATTAATTGCCAGTTAACACAACAAAGCTTATCTTTTATAATAAATTTAGATTCTATCAATTGGAGCACAAATACTCTTTAGGTCGTCCATCTTTCTTTTAGACTCGGCAACATCTGCTAATGCGTTATCCTCGACCCAACTTAACATCTCCTGAATTGCATCTTCGATCCCTATTTTTGTTGCGAATGATAAAGTACTTTCATTTTTGATGGCATTCTTCATAAGGTAAGCATATTGCTCCAGTGAGTTTCTCGCTTCATACTTTCTACGGCACTCCTCATCCTGGGCCCTGTACATTTCGGCATCCCGAATTATCTCCTTGATCACATCATCACTCAACCTAGCCTCTTTGTTTGTCACAGTTATCTTTTCCTTCTGTCCACTACTTCTGTCCTGCGCCGACACATTCAGTATGCCATTGGCATCTATTTCGAAGCACACATCAAACTTCGGCACTTCTCTTGGAGCCCGAGCGATACCCGAGAGGGTGAATTTGCCAAGGAGATAATTATCCTTGGTCTGGGTTCTCTCGCCTTCAAATACTTCGAAGTTAACGGCAGTCTGGTTGTCATAGTCAGTTGTAAATTCCTCCAACTCAATGGTTGGTATTTCAGTGTTCTTTGGTACCACGACCGACATGGCTCCCCCTACAACTTTTATGCCGAGTGAGAGCGGCGTCACGTCTATGAGCTCCATATCTAGGATCTCTTGGTTTCCCTGATCGCTCAACTTGGCAGCTTGGACGGTGGCACCATATGCGACGGCCTCATCGGGATTAATGCTTTTGCAAAGCTCCTTTCCATCAAAGAGATCTTCTAACATTTGTTGAACCTTTGGGATTCGTGTAGAGCCCCCGACAAGCACCACTATGTCGATGGCAGACTTCTCCATGCGAGCGTCCTCCAAGCACTTTGTCACGAGTCCCATGCACCTTTCAAAGAGATCCATATTGAGATCCTCAAACCGAGCCCGGGTGATGTTCAAAATGAAATCAGTGCTATCGTAGAGGCCAGGGACATCCACAGTTGTCGAAATGTCATGGGAGAGATTATTTTTAGCTCGCTCGCAGGCAGATCGCAACTTCCTAATGCTCCTTGGGTTGTCGCTGATGTCCTTCTTGTGCTTTCTCTTTATTTGCTCGATGAAATGGATCAACAAACGGTTATTGAAGTCCTCACCTCCAAGGTGAGTGTCTCCAGTGGTTGCCTTGACCTTGAACAGACCTTTCTTGATGTTGAGCACTGAGACATCGAAGGTGCCACCACCAAGGTCAAAAACAAGGACATTCTTTTCTTCATGTACATAAGTCAATTTCTCGAAACCATATGCCACTGCAGCAGCGGTGGGTTCATCAATGATGCGCATCACGTTTAGCCCTGCAATCTTTCCGGCGTCCATCGTGGCCCGTCTTTGGGAGTCATTGAAGTAGGCAGGGACAGTGATCACTGCATTGATCACCACATTCTGGACATTGCATTCGAGGAAGTTCTCTGCAATCTTCTTCATTTTCTCTAGGATGATAGCGGATAATTGTTCTGGAAAGAACTGTTTCTCCTCTCCTTTGTACTGGACTACAATCTTTGGTTTATCACTGATCATGTCTTGAATTACATCAAACGGCCATAGCTTTCTGTCACTCTGGACAGTTTTGTCGGAGAAGCGCCTACCGATCAAACGTTTTGTGTCTGTGTCGAAAATTTATATGTTTCAATTAAATAAAGAGATAGAACACATCAATATAATATGCTGATTAAATCAAGCAGTAATGGAAAAGTACTGACCGAATATGGTGTTGGTGGGGTTTCTGTCGGCCTGGTTCTTGGCAGCTTCACCTATCAGCCGCAGGTCAGACGTGAACGCAACACATGATGGGGTTATGCGGTTGCCTTGGTCATTTACAATGACTTGCACGTGTCCACGGTGCCAGACTCCAACACATGAGTATGTCGTGCCGAGATCGATCCCGATTGCATGTACCTTCTTGCTTGATGCCATTGCTCAAATGCTTGCGTCTGTTAAATCTTAAACGAAAGGAGATCAAGGGACCTTCAGGCTTACCAATTTGATTTGGTACTTGGTAAGAGGGACTATTAAATAAGAGCAGCTCTTTTATGACCGAGTCGACGAGTCTTGTGTATTTATTCAGTTTTTTATAATTAATTGATTCATTTATTGTAATAAATAATTAATTTGTTGCTGTCAACCATTAATTTGGACTATGTTCTTCTTGAATTCACATCCTCTTAGGTTACTGGACTGAGTACAATTGAATTCGACGGCCCAAAATTTTCTTTTTAACTTGGCACGAATCTCAAAGCACAAATAATACTGCCCCCCTGCGCCATCCCGAGAAAGAACCAGCTTAGAGTAAATCTGAGCCGTTCGTTTCAATTGTGTTGAATCAGGTACTGGGAGGATACGGATCCCTTCTTCTTGACGTACTTGTCTATGTGCTTAATTTACAATTAAAGTGAATGGTTGGTGAATTCCCTACAACTTTCACCATAAATCAATCTCAATATCTCTAATTTATACAGTATAATATATGTTATTTTTTTTTTCAAAAGCAATTTTCTAAGTTATAGATTATTTGAGATTATTTAATAAGATTGTTCAATAAATCAAATTAAGAATGAAAGGTCAATTGTTGCTCTACAATCAATCAGGAGGTAATCAAAAGCACAAATTATTATTATTATTATTTTTATTATTTTTTTAAGGTTCCCCATTTTTTAAAAATAAACAGAGGGAGAGCAAATGTCCAACTCATGAGATGAGATAAGATCAGTTGTATCGGTCAATTTAGTAATAACATAATCATGTCTGGAAATGTTCCCTCTGAGATGAGATGAGATGAAGTGTTACATACATGAAATAATAATATAACAGCTAAGAATTAAAATGTAACAAAAGAGGGACGGTGAATTGTCTCTGTATAGAGAATAATAAAATGCAATTTTTTCCCGAAAAGACCGATTCAACTTTTGTCTCTCTCTAACCAACGTCGTATAGTTATGTAGGGTTCTACAAGGAGCAAGCAAGTACTAATGTATTATATATATTTTTTTTTGAACGGTCTACTACTAGCACTATCAGAATCAGGGTTAAATCGGCCTACCTCATCAATAATCTGCAGCAAGAAGCACGTACTACTACAGAAAATATGACTATACACATGATTTCGCGACCGTTTCCGCGCACATCGTTTATGAAAGTGTTGATACATTGTAAACAGTTGTGGAACCGTGTCTATATAGAATGAATACAGACGGTTATAAGATATATGAGTTTTGTTAATTATGCAAAAGTGAGATAGGGCCCAGCTCTAGTTCAAGTAGCCCTTAATATTTTCAAAGGTTTCCTTAATTGTTCAAGGAGATCTGATTCTGATTCTGATTCTAACAGTGTCTATAAAAAAACGTCTGATTGATATCATATCTAGTCTAGGACCATAATGACAGTTTTGTTTATTAATGAGTTGAGAATTACAAATTATGAGTTTATTGCATACAAAATATAATATGACTATGAAATAGATCAGATGAGGGTCAGTGGAGAGTATTGAGTACCGGTAGGTGTGGATTTAACTTAGCCACTTGTGTGACAAGTTGCTAGATCATCTGTTTGTGTTACCATACCTAATAATATAAGTTTAAGCCAAATGTATCTCTGTTGAGCTTCATTTGAAATTCTATGAGTTGAGACTCGATTGAAAACTATGATTGAGCATTTGCATTCACTTATATAAATTTTGGATATGGATTGATTGCAAGTCTAGTGGCATGATTGTGGCAAATTCACATTGAGAGATAATATTATTATTTTTTTAACTGCCACCCTTTGAGTTATTTTCAGGATTATTACATTGATACAGAGAGATGGTTTTGGATTGCATATGACAGCATAACCACATAAAAATGGGTTTTTGATTTGTTGAAATTGACAGAATGCAGGAAACATATCTTAAACATAGTTTGTCGTAGTCTGTCAGATAAATTTTGTAAGAAATATTGGGATGTGGTTTATAGCAATGGTGTTATTGATAATGCACATAAAAGGGCAGTGCTGAAGATGTTATATCCGTATTTGGGATGTGACAATTAAGATGATATCAGATCATGGATATGCAGTGCCAATAACCCATAAGTTGTCTAAGAGAACGTCTGTGAGATATGATCGAGCCATTAATACCATTATGAAATTCTTTCCTATCTATGAACGATATATCTTATCAGATGAGAAAAGACGAATTGGTGGTTTAAAACATATATCTACGTTGGACAAATTTATAATTATTACACTTTATAAAATTTTGAAAATATAATATAAACTTTAATTTTATTTTATGTGGTATTTAGTGTTAATAAAAAAATTATTATGGTAAGGATGAAGTATTTTACAGCATATATCAAATACGAATGTCAAACTCTAAATTACTTTATGCTATTTCCAGTGATCTACGTGATAAAATTATTATTTAAAGTTATACTGTATGATAATTTATCAATCTTATATCTAATAAATTCGAGAGCTTTAAATCATCACATTGTGTTACGTGAAGGGCGTGTATGTATGTTCAAGTTATCATTTAGTTTCAATGGACATAGAAATTTCTGAAATTAGCCTTCCGTTATATGTACACTTAGATTAGTATTTTATATTTGATATATCGATTATAAAATCTTCCAATAAAATATATATGTGATCTTAATATTATAGTGTGAATTTTTAAAGATAAGTTACCGTCAATATTCTAAATACAATAATTATAGAGTAATGTATATATTTTATATTAAAGCTTAAGTCATATAAGACGATGTTTAAAACAATAGTTATTTTCTGCTTAATAATAAATGTCCAAATTATATGCATGTCAATAAGATTACTCTAATGTAAAAGTATATAAACAAGGAAATTTCATTTTATATATGCATAGATTATATAAGGTGTTTATGTTAACTAAGACTTTTCACATTGCTAATGATATATATGATGTTCTGTATACATGTTATATAAGTCTATCATAACTTATATATGTACACAAACTAATATTAAGTTAACGACATATATATTTGCTCTTTTATTTTATATACAAGTCATATATTTAGTGATGTTTGTAATTAAATAATAATTGACATCGAGTTAATTTAATAATAGAGAACCATAGATAACTATACATTACTTGGTATTTTTACGCCATGCATGATATAAACATATTAAAGTATCGCGAGATATAATAACTATATTGTATTTTCATAGTAAACTATTATTTTAGTGTAATATATCATATAAAAGTGTTAACTTAACTAATATTAGTTGTCATGATCATTGTGTCACATAATAAGTTTTTTTTTTGAGGAAAAATAAGGATCTAGTCCTTATTTGTTTTATTGATCATAAAAAGGTTTTCACATGAAACCTATTACACAAACTTAATGTTATTCAACTTTGTTGAATATGAAGAAAACAAAATGAAAAAAACAAAAATATAAAATGGAAACAACCACAAAATCAGACATAAAAAAGGAAAAATAAAAATTGACAAAAAAACAGGGTTTAAAATGTAAAAAGTTGCAAAACTTCTTGTCAGTGAGTAAAGGTGCACTGTTTTGCAATTCTGCACCGTTCTTCTAAAAATATAGCGTATCTTGCACTGCTGCTCCTGACTTCACGTAGCTTCCTTCTTTCATAATCGTACCAGTAACCAAATTTCCATGCCGGCCTTTGTACCAGTAACCGAATCTTGTACCAGTATTCTAATCTCGTACCAGTATCCCCCATCTCCAATATTCTCGATTGCAAATTTCCAGAAAACTCCACTGTTTTCGTACCAGTATACCACTCTTCTCTGGAAATCTCCACTGTCCTCCCTATGTGTTGGCATCAGTTTTGTCAGCTTTGAGATCCTTTCTTGTCCATGTGATGTCCCAAGGTTCCAAAAAGACATACAGATATGTCAGTTCAAGCAAAACCATCATATATATGTTCCTTGATTAGTGCCTATGTAAATCTTCTCTCTTATGTTATCAATGGAGAAAGTTCCACTGTTCTTGAACTTCTATAATTAATTCTCGCATCTCCTTAGAGTGATCTCTAAAAATTCTTGCGCAACGCTCTCTCCAACATATGAGCATAGCCAATAGTAACACTTCTTTGGATTGAGAATCCCCATTTTTCTGCACAATCCAGTGATGCGCTCCTTCCTCATTTAATTCCCTATGCCAGTTTCTTGTTGGTAATTGGAATGTAGCAGTAAGGTTTGTGTAGACTGCCAACGAAAAAGGACACTCATAAAATAAATGTCTGATTGATTCTTCATTAGCTCGGCATAGCACACACATACTTGATAAACTTCATCCTCTTTTTTGCAAGTTTTATGCCGTTAATATATTTTCATGATATGTCAACCAAGCAAACACCCTTATTCTTGGAGGCACTTTCATTTTCCAGACCTTGTGAATTAATATTGTGTTATCTGTCTCCCCTTTCAATCCTTGGTACATGGACTTAACAGAGAATTTTTTAGTGTTTGTTAGATACCATTGTACTTCATCTTGCGCCATTGATAAAGGAGGATGATTTACTAGTAAATTCTGCAATTGTTGAAGCTGTTCCAATAATGCCCTTTGCCGTGTTGTTATAGAAATGATGCACAAATTTGCAAAATTTTGTCGGAAGGCTTGTTCTACTAATAAATTTTTATCTGTAGCTTCATCATATAATAGTGGGAATTCTTTATACAGGAAACCAAGGCCCCAATTGTATTCCCAAAATTTTATCCTTTTCCCATTCCCTACTATTCTTACCATGAAGCTTTCACAAAGGCTATGTGCTGATTTGAGGGTTTGTTTGAAAAACTTGCAATCCGGCAATTCATTTCACTACCAGAATTCTAGTTTGTACCATGAGTAGCTATAACTTGTAACATGAGTATTTAAGGTCCATGTTAAAGAATTGGCATTTTTGATTTCGTATATCTTTTAACATGAGCTGTCTCATGTAACAGAACACCCTTGTAACTACCTGACGCTTATCCATGTTATTGTCTCATAACTACACATGTTAATAATATTGGGAGATCTCGCCCCCTCAGATAATGTATTTTATTGGATGCTCATGTTAATAGTTGATCCTATACCCATGAAAATAGTTAGGACATACTTTTTGCAAGAGCTCGCCCATATTATTGTTTGAATAATGTTGTTTATATTATTTTATTGTAGAGGTTCATGTTAATACTAGACCAGCCACCCATGTTATTGTTTCATTGATGCCAATTATATTATTTTATTCTAGAGTCTATGTTAATATTGGACCAACCACCCATGTTATTAATCTGGATTGTTGAGTCAGACTTTTTGCAAGAGCTATGTCCCATGTTATTGTTTCACTGACCATGTTTATATTATTTTATTCTAGGATCCATGTTAATACTTAACCAAAAACCCATGTTAATAATTCGATTTACTTTTGTCAAATTATTATTTCTCATTTTTTATCTCCTTTTTAACAGTGAATATAACTAAAAATAAGATGTCCACAAATTATAATAGTATATAAAATAACTTTAGTTTTGAAACTTTGAGCATTTGGAATTTAGATAAAATTCTCCCAAATTTTTGAGATACGCAATTAATTCACCAAATTGGAAAAAAAATATATTACAATGACTATATCACCAAATATATATTCACCAAATTTTTTGAGATACGCAATTAACTCCCAAGAGCTTCGGTTATTTTGGCTAAATCTCACCCCCCAACTGCTCATTGAACAACTCGC
The DNA here is from genome assembly GCA_033356055.1 of Carex pumila. Taxonomy (NCBI): domain Eukaryota; kingdom Viridiplantae; phylum Streptophyta; class Magnoliopsida; order Poales; family Cyperaceae; genus Carex; species Carex pumila. Next base: position 55,900 of record JARJHM010000231.1, read on the forward strand.
TCACCTTCATTTCCCAATGCTGTATACCAAATAACAAAAGGTATTGAAAATGTACCATATTTGATCCATAGTATGAACGGATATGTGCTATGCATAGTACAATATTGGTCTATACTATTCAGTTTTTTGCATCCAGAGTAGAAAGCTACTTTTTGAATGTGTATTTATTTAGCTGAATTTTGGCAACATTGATTAACGGGTTCGCACATATTAAACCCATTAGCTGAAATATTTATCCGTGAACTAAACCCGATTAGATAAACCCATCAAGGAGCATGGTCCCCTCACCATCTCTGACATCTGCATGGGATATAACAGTGTTAGATATACTTCAACAGCTTTTTCTTAAAAAGAGAAAAATATGTACTAATTTGTCTCCAACTTCACTAAAAAAACACACACACACATTAAACTCGACAAGTTTAGAGGGTATATATTATGGTAATTTTCCGTCAAATAGTTAACGGTGTTAATTTAAAGTAATAGATTTACATTATAGATTGATTGTCACAAAATTAAAATTTCATAGGATGTTGGTCGATTAAAAAAAATCAGAAATTAAATGCATCACTTTAACTCATCACAGTACCAAAATTTATAAAATATGCAGATAGGTCCTAATAAATATTATTTTTGTAATGAGGTTGGTATGAAGGCCTGACAAAGGTTGAATTGATACTAAATCATGATATAGTGTCTATTGTTAGCACCTAAAGCATGATATAGTGTCTCAAATTACATTGGGTTGAATTGCTTCTAAATTACACAAAAGCCTTAACCCTTAATTTCTTCAACAATTCAAGTAAAAGGAGCCTCATAAATTAAAACAATTTTGCAAAAAGGAGTTACATTTAGAGGAACTTCATTTTAAAAGATCCTTCTAAAAGATGTTAGGCAGTCCTCACATTTTTAAGAAATTTATTCATATGGTCTCTATTCAATTTTGCAACAGTAACTCAGTAGTTCATGATTTTTCTGACAACCTGATTTGTTATTTTCATACCAAACAAACTACTACATCAAATTTTTTGTTCTTTTTATGGAAATGTGTATGAAAACCTGATCTACATGCATGATTTATTGTGGGATTTTTGGAGATACAAAAACCTGACTGGTCAAGTGATTTCTGAAGTGCAAATTGAGGTACTAGCTTTCTACCTTGCAGCAAATAACAGAAAAAAGATTTTTAAAAACTGAGATTCAAAAATAGCTAGAAAATAGTAGAAAAATCCAAAAAATGCAAAGTTTAATATCAAAATACTTTGCATGATGTGTTCTATAACATTGTAAACTGGCATGGACTAGTTCTGTCCCTAGCTATTTCAGATTTTCTGATTTGTCTTGAGGGGCATTTTGGAGTCTGTTTGTTCCAGTCATGCCTCACATCTATTTCCTTTGTTTTATTTGCTGGTCACCCATGTGTAATATGTAGTGTTGATGTTTAGACACTGTTTGGAAATGGAGCATGACTTGGTTCAGACATAAAGACTGTTTTAGGATTTTAACTTTTCATTTTATTTACCAGCAAAGTAATAAATTTAGAATCAATGGCTAGTTATCCATGGAGAGTAAGTTCTTGTCAACTCTTAGTGTAACTTTATGCAATCTAGTTTAATTTTATTTAGGCACATGACCTGGCTAAATTACATAGATGGGACAATAACCTGACCCGCCCTTATGAGCTGTTGCTCTTTACCTGATTAAACATAAGTAAATCCAAGTCAACCCTTTGCATAGCATAAAATGTTCAAACCTATAGTTTAATATTGATTAAGTGAACGATGAAATATACTTTATGGCTTCTTCATTGCGGAGTTTAGCATCATACTCTTTGCTTGGTGGATATTTCGGCAAGGATGACGGGTCACATGCTAATGGCTTTGTTCAGAAGAACTACAATATTTTTTTAAAATTGTGGGTTAGTAGAGGTAGCAACTTTGTGTACGCACATCTATTTCTATTTGGAAAAATTGGCCCTGGGATCTGGTTTTTTTTTTTTTTTTTTTTTTTGTAATGAACTATATAATCATGAAACAGGTCCATACATACACTGCAGAACATCGAAATAAAATCTATAACTCAGCAAGATGAAAAATATCATACATATCATGTGATCCCCTAAAATCACATGATACATACTCCGGTACCAGTGCTGTCAGTTGCAAACCTAGATAGCATGATGCATTGGTACCGAATTGCCACCTGCCCAAATTTACCAGAAACTCCAAAACTCACTGGTACTGAATGTACCAGCGCCAACACTGCACCAACACTGGTACATGTCATCATCCATGTGGTACACGCGACAGTTAAACATTCAAAATCTCCAAATTTTAAGAAAGAGCGGAAATCCATTGTTCAAGCTATATTGCGTTATGACATTTCAAACATCATCCATGTGGTCTTGATTAATTTAAATGTCAATCTGATTAAGTTATGACATTTAGTTCCTATACTGTGCATGAGTGAAAGAATTTCATTTATTTCATTTCTTTGTCTCTAACTACCAACGATCACTTTTTATTTATTTAATTTTAAGTGGTAGTAGATGTCTGCATATTACTAATAAATTAAGTCTCAGTTTGATTAAATTGGACTTAATTGAACCATTATGCCGAGAGAAATTACACTTAACTGAACTATTATGTCAAGCCTCTGCACCATCTCATCCCTCCACAGGGACAACCTCGTCATGTCCTCTCTCGAAATAACTTCTCTACCTGAAATAATTGAGAATTTGAAGATTGTGACACTCGAATTGAACTTTAAATTAGAAAAAATGTTACAATTTGAAAAAAAAAAAGCACCTTTATATGCATAGTTACCCTTTCTTAGGACCTTTGAAGCGTATAATTGCAACACTAGGAGAGGCGAGGCAGAGGGCAGTGATGTGGTGAGAAGTAATGGAAGAACATCCACTCAGCACCTGTCAAACAGAAAATCACATACGAAATTGTAGTTAGGTAAAGGTCTCCTCTTTTGCTCCAACTGGAAGGGAAAAAGAACAAAGAAATTCAGGTCATGATTAAGAATTCAAAATTTGATGGAATATTAGTGTTGTTACTAGATCATAACTGAGTTAGTTCAAACAAATGCCTGCAATTGGAAGTGCTATGGTTCTAAATGAACGACAATTAAAAGTTGAGAACCTTTATCACCAATAGTTTCGTTGAACTTTCGATTACAGATTAATTAGAGAAAATCTGTGGCACTCAGCGGCGGTGGAGTGCGGAGGGCGATCAGCGGCGGAGGGAAAGAGCGGCGGGCGATCTGTGGCACCAACAGTTCCGTTGAACTTCCGATTAAAAGTTGTGGAGTGCGGCGGGCGATCAGCGGAGGAGTCGACGAGAGAGAGGCAGTGAATAAAAAAACTGTGGCATTGGATGGTTTTGTTGTTGTTTGGGGTTTTAGAGGGAAATGAAATAGTTTTAGAGGGAAACGAAAAGGAGGAGGCCATGAGAGAAGAAAAATCCAGCTAAGTTAAAAAAATAAGAATTTTTCACAGAGGGAATCCCTTTCTGGCCCTCTCTGGATGAGATGGGAGAACAAAAAAAAATTGCAAGTGCAGATTTTAACAGAGTAGTTTTAGCTTCAAGAAGTATGTTAAATGTATTGGACGCCCTTTAAATTATATAGCCAGTGTTCTGTCTAAAATCAAAACTACTCTGCTAATAAAATTGTCCAAATGAACAAATCAGGACCATACATTGCTTATCAGACGGCTTGAAGCTTAATATTTAGTTATTTACTAATTAGGTAAGGCATGTACAACAAATAATATGAAAAAAATTCAAAAAAATTTTTTTAACATTTTTTATATCTTTTGCAGCCAAATCATACTTATAAGTGTCAATTTTAAATAATTTCATCATTATGTGTCCCTTCAAATTTAGCAAATTTTTGTGAACCGTTTATTTTCCCTTTATCATTTTGACAGTCGATCTGCAATGAAATTATTTCATATTTGTTTTAAAATGATCAAGGGAGCATATACTCTTGCTTTGTGAGTTAATGAAGGCACAGGTAAACACGTCGTCCGTTGGTCGATCGAAACCGTTAAAATTAAAGAGCAATGCATTTATTTTATTGCAGCAAAGTTTCACGAAAAAAAAAAATTATTTACTTATCCATCTAGTTGACGGAATATTGAAACATCGAAAGGCTATAAACACTTCACATTAGATCGAAGCTCAAACATAATAAAACTTCAGAATTTTTATGTTGGTTACATTCAATACTCTCCCTTGATCATTTTAAAACAAATATGGAATAATTTTAATTACAAATCGACCGTTAATTGCTCATGTGAAAATGAACTATTCACAATTTTTTGTTAAATATGAAGTGACAAATAATAGTAAAAGTCTATAAAATGGACAATTATAAGTATGATTTGGTCATAGAAGATGTAAATAATTTTATTTTATTTTTTAGAATTTTTTTCAAATTATTTGTTGTACATACATTATCTAATTAGTAAATATCAACATCAGAGCCGTTCGATTGGTAATGAGTAGTCTTGATGTCTTCATTTTAGATGTTGTGGGTAGAGAGTCTCTATTCTCCGAGGTAACATAATATTTCTGTTTAGATCCGACCTTAAATGATGTACAAGATCTTTTAACATTCGTGTATAATGATGATCAGACGGCTCCGATCTAAATACAAAAGTTATGTTACCTCAGAGTTCATGAATTCTCCTAGTGCAATACAAACAAACTTCTTCTATTTTCTCTCTGGACCGAGATTTCTCCACTGCTTAGACTGCTACTCTCCTCTATGTACTCTCCGTAAAATACTGAGGTTGAGTGCCAAAACCTAAATTTTTCGCTCGTCTCCTTCAACTCCCTCTCAAAATTTCACTTATTCCCTCTCCCACTTTTAGAAAATTTAGGGTCTGGAGAAGAACCCAAAGCTCGCTTCCTTTTCTTCTCCTCTTCCTTTCTTTCAGATCCGATCTTCCCCTTTCTTCTCCTCTCAGATCTGATCCTCCCAAACCCGCTCAGATCTCCCTCATTTCCTTCAATCCCCATCTTCTCGCAGATCGTTCTTTTGGTCAGGCGAGGTGAGATTTAGGTGCGTGGAGCTGATCCGCTGATGAGGTGCGGGGCTGGTGAGGGTTAGGCGCGTTACTAGTGATGAGGGGCTGACATGAGGGTGGTAAAGCATGGAAGTGGCATGGCCAGATGTGTACTTTCCACTTGAATCTTTTGCTTTCTGGTATTAATTCATATTACCCCTTCCTTTGTTATTTCAGTGTTGTTGAAATCATGATTAATGGCTGGTTATTCTTGTATACAAATTTTTGAATGAAAATTGAGAAGATAAGATATGTACTGGTACAGATCAGATCAGGAACTGCTCTGAAACTTTGTAGTCCAGTCCTATTCTGTTGCATTATTTTCAGAATCTGTCACAAACTGAAACTACCCATAACTTTTAATTGACAAATGGTTTTAGATTGATTCTTTCACCAGACGGTTGTGGTTTCAGTGTAGTTTTAATTAAGGTAATATTATTTTAGAAGAAGTTCTGAAAAATGTGCAAAATATTAGCAAATTAAGATGAGATACAAATTCTTAATTTTAGTACCACTAGGTTGAGTTGGTACCGGTGCAGGTAGACACATGGAATGAGAAACTTTGGTGATCTGTCTTAAACATGACATGTTGGAATAGTGCCTTTTCTTTTCGTACCCTTTCCGGGTTGCAACTATTACCATAATTTTAATAGATATTTCACCATTGATAATTGCAGATTTTATTTTACGATGCAGGTCTCTGCACGGCTTATACTTGCTAAGATGAACAAGGAACTCAAGGGACTAAGGTTTTTGATGTCAGAATTAATATACATCAGTCTCATATAGATTAATAACTATAGCCTTAGCTAGACATTAGATTATCATGGGTACATATCCTTCAAACTTTCACTTAAGATTACCATAGTTGGTTCAAGTCCATGTCCAACTTTTCATCTCTTCTGAATATCAAATCAGTTTCTTCTTTGTTGTTGATTTTTTAGGAATTGTCAGAAATCAGCCTGTAGCTATCCATAGTTTATGGTGTTATTCTTTGAATTCGAGATTTTTCAGTTTTGATTATATTTCTTTGAATTTATCTTTTATTTCTATTAAAAAATGTTTGGGATCAAATCAGCTCAATAAGCACATTATTGACACTTGATTTTAAAAAGGTGTCAATAAACACGGGTTACTTTGTTGATTTCGTTCTTATTTAGTTAATTGTTTTAGATGAACTTTGTTACTGGGAATATGGAGTGGGTATAGTACAGTTTCCAAGGGTTAGCCTACTTGGGACTCACTAAGTTTTTCCAACGGTAAGCCATGGTCTTTTGACCTTTTTCAATCAAACAGGGACTTAGTGGGTCCCAGGTAGGCTAACCCTTGGAAATAACCAACTGTATTGAACATTATTTACATTAGGTACAGTACAGTTTTCAATCAAAACAATAACCATGGTCTTTTGACCTTTTTCACTTCTTTTCCTTGGCCTAGGTACCATGACAGTCAAACCAAGACAAATCAAGAACATGAAAGAAGAGACAATTAAATCGTATCAATAATGAAGTGGTATGCATTCAATGGTCATTTTGTGTAATTCTTTGTGAGAATAATCATTGTTATTTAGCTCTAAATGTTCTAAATGTTTAATTATGTAGCTTGGCCCTTATAATTGTGTAGTACTTGTTTGTGACTTTGCCACTGCCTTCATCTCACTGTTTGTGGGTCGCCTTTTCAAACAATAGTAGGTTGTTTGCTGAAATACTTAATTTCTAAATTTTTTTCCCAAACAAGAGTAGAGGTTAATTTTTATTCTAAAACTATTAATTTTGAAGAGCTTGACAGCTAATTGTGATGCTAATTTTGAAGAGCTTGACAACTAATTTTGGAAAGAAGGTATAATTATACTTCAGGGGTTAGTTTTTCATAGTTTTCTTGTTGGTGGTCCCAAGTAGGGCTGCAAGTTTAGCTTGGAGCTCATGACTCACTTGTGTTCGATTTAAAATGTATGATATTTATCATTCTGCCAATACATGTCGTTTACCTTTGGAATTGAAATAAACCTTCCTATCATAAATTAGAATAAATTGGAACTTTGGTCAATTATAATTATCTTGAGATTGTGTTAATTGGATCCAGCTAGTCCTTCATTTTATCAAAATTGCATCTTGTTTTGGTCAAATTTGAATATGTAATATTATTACTCTCCAACAGAAATGCCTCGCTCTTTGGGGTATGAGCTATGACAATGGTTATCATAATTAAATTTGGAAAGGGAAGCCTTGATTTAGGTCAGTCCATAGTACGTAGATTGATAGTGCTATGTGTTTACCAATTGAACTTGACAGTTTACAATTTCTCATCATACTTTTTACTGCAACCCAAAGATTGAACTACTATCGTTCCTCATCTTACATTTTACACCTTTTTATGTATCATTTTAATGCCACCTTATTGTCATACACACTTCTTGCAAAATTAGTACCATTAATTTTGGTCATGTTATGAACAAAACTAACATCTTTTTACTTGGGCACTGTGGTGTACGTAGGATCTAGCCACTGCTATTAGAGGTCAGCAGGGAGGGCCTTACCAATCACTCTTAAGTCAGGCACAAGCTGGACAAGAGGCAACAACAGGTGAAGCCGCAATGGACGTGGTTTCAGACAGACAACTAGCACAATGGCCTGGCATTCTAGTAACCCTTTTAGCATCAGTAGGGTACTTTGAAGTTCTAACATGTGAAAAACAATATAAATCAAGTTATTGTTATGTTGTTTTGTAAATTTTTGTACATGGTTTAACCATATATTTTGGGTCTAGGCACAAGCCTTTTACATTAAAGTGGTTGTTATGGTATTTTGTTTTTGGCACAAAGAATGCTTGATATATAATATTATGCTGATGAATGGTTATTACAAGGTTTCTCCTTAAATTGCAATGTGTTGTTATTAAAGCTTATTTAATTTGAAATGTAAATGATTATTGGGTGGGAATTGGCTTCGTACTGGGGTGGTACAATATTGGTACTGGATTGTAGAATTATAAAATTGTGATTTTCTTTTTCATTTCTCATCAGTTATTTACATCGCAATATCCAGCCAAAAATATAAAATTTCCTGGCAATTAAAATTGTGGGACCCACGTTCATACCCATGCAATTAATCAAGTGAGTCCCACTGTCGGTGCCCATGTAACAAAACGGGTGGGCCCCACAATCTGTGGCCATGCAAATATTCATGTGGGGACCACGTTTCTCTCCTTGCAAATACATGGATGGGGCCTACGGTTCTCTCCTTGCAATTACTTAGATGGGTCCCACGTTTCTCTCCTTGAAAATACTTGGAGGGGTCCCACGCTTCTCTCCTTGCAACTACTCCAGACAAGTGCCAAAGTTGAAAGTTGTTGCATGTGTACTTGTTGCAAGAGCTAACTCATATTGTAACGGTACGCAAAAATACATATATGAGATTAATATATGAAAACAAAGTACAAAATGTCTAGATATATTTTTCAGTCAAATATGTTACATTCAAAGAACAAGTGGCATTTCTTTTTAATATATTAGTGAGATAATTAAGTTGCTTTGAAATTTGTTACTATCAATCTAATTATTTAGAATTTTGTTTGAATAATAAAATATGTTTATTGATTTCAATTTGTAAAATATTTACAAGTAAATATTGAAACGTCATAAATAGAAATTTTATAAGGTACAAGATATTTAAAATTTCGTAATGTGATTAGGTATATCTCTTTCTTTTCTTTCAAGTCTTTTTGGACTGATTTTTCGTAATGTGAAAAGTGAAAGGTTAAAATTGTAAAAAGTGGAAAAATCTCAATGTTAAATTGATAAAATAGGAAGGTGGACCCACATGTCAATTCAAATTGATTTTGTATAAGTTTTCATTCAATTTCTTTCTATATATGGATCAAAATATTTTTATCTTTATTGCGTGGCAAAGCCATATTGCTCCAGCAGCTACTAAAGCCACCTAAGCTGCTTCTATATATTTTTAACCCCACCTAACTTGTTATCTCCTTGTTATGTTTCTTATTAGTTTTGTTTATCTTGTCTCCTCTTCGAAATATAGCAGAGAGATTCTCTCTCTCTCTCTCTCTCTCTCTCTGTGGCTTGACTTGCTATACCAAATCATTGGCCGGTACTATCTGTTAGAAAGCTTCATGGTTATTGGTAATTTCCTATATTTTTCTATTAAGTGTGAATTTTAAGGACTTGATAGGAAAAGAAATATAAAAAGGAAGGTATAAATTCCAAAGTTCAAATATATTGGTGAATATGGATCAAACGGATTTAAATATATAAGCTTAGTGTTGTGACAGTTTAATTGAAACTTGATAAAATAATGTGTGCTAATGGATTTGCCCGAGACCTCTATTTTTTTTATGTGCTATTTTAATTGAATGTGAACCTGATAATTAGGGTTGTGCTTTTCTTATTTCTGTCAATTTTAGGTTTCAGATACCTAGACAATATCCAAGTTACATGGGTGATCTAATTCTCAGATTTTTAGATTATAACTCAACCCTACTTGTACCTTTTTGGTACCGAAGTCCATTTGCTTTGTATCAGTGGTTTAATTGTTTTCTATTGCTTTGATAAAGGGGGTTTGCAGGGTATTTGGTATGATATGAGAACTGATACCTATCCGTATCAGTTTTAATTTGGTTATTGGTATACTCATCTAAGCTTACAAGGAAGGTGGAATTTGCAAAGGTACAATGAATTGGTAAATTAAACTTGTCGGAGGGCTCTCGGTGCAAAGTTATATGTTTACTAACAATGTCGGTTGGAATTTAAAGAATGAGTTATGAATTAAATTATGAGCTTTCGGGCTTGATTAATTAATCTATTAATTAATAAGAAATGAGTTTTTGTGCCTTTGACTTGAAAAGGATAAATTTAAGGAAAATAGCATATATCTCATTTACACTAGACTGTGCCCGAAAATGAACAATGAGAATAAATTGAACTTGGACATTGACTTTGTTTGAACACTTGAAGTATTAATCATGATATATATATATTATTATGATATAGGCAAATTAAGTAAGAGATTGATGAGACATAATGTGCAAGAATAATAGACTATTAGCAAAGCTCACTTGTTGCCCTACAATATCAGGTGCGGGGTTACTGGACTTGTTTGATATTACATTTTTAAGAATTAAATTGTTATTCATTTGTCATGTTGAATGATTATTTGTTGCATTATTTGAGGTGTCTGAATCATATGCATAACCCAATCAAATTATAACTGAATTTTGTGTGATATTGTTGACCTATCATTTTGTACGGTTTACCGTTTGTATGAATCTCCTATTCTGAATTATGATTAAGTCACCACAAGTTTATATTTATGGAAATCTGTTGAGCTCTGCAAAGTCTAGGAGCTATAGACTAGACTTTGGTTACGGAATCCTTATGCGCATATGGTGAACGGCCCTCGCTAATCCCAGTACCGGTTGGGAGAGGGAATCTGATTCTGATTCTGATTCTGACGGTGAATATGGGTGACTATAAAGAGACGTCTGATTGATGTCATATCCAGTCTGGGACCGGAATGACAGGTTTGTTTAATGTATTGAGAATTACCGATTCCGAGTTTATTTCATACGAAATATTATCTGACTATGAACCAGACTTTAAAATAACGGTATAAGCCTAAGCACATCAGATGAGGGTCAGTGGATGGTACTGAGTACCGGCAGGTGTGGGTTTAGCGTGGCCACTTGCGTGACAAGATGGTGGATCATCTGTTTGTGTTACCAGACATAATAATCTATGATTAAGCCAAATATATCTCTGTTGGGCTTCATTTGAGATTCTGTGAGTTGAGATTCGATTGAATACTGTGATTGAGCATTTGCATTCATTTATATATAAACTGAACTGTTAATGTCAAGTTGCAAGGATTTAATTCTAGATATGGATTGATTGCAAGTCCAGTGGCTCGATTGTGGCAAATTCGCACTGGGAGATAATATTATTATTATTTCTCACCCCCACCCTTTGGGTTATTTTCATATTTATTACACGGATACAGAGAGACGGTTATGGATTGCATCTGACAGCATAACCACATAAAATTGGGGATTTGGGTTATTGTTGAAACTGACATGATGCGGGAAATATTTCTAAAATATAGTTTGTCGTATTCTGTCAGATAAATTTTGTAAGAAATTTTGAGATGTGGTTATTATGTAATGGTGATATTGGTAATGCATATAAAAGATCCACTGCCTTACATATATACTTTTAATAAATATACGTGGCAGGCTGTTATACCCGATTTGGGGTGTGACACATATTAAAAGCCATTTCGGAGTAGTAACATGGGTGTGTTGAGCAGTTACAAGGAGGGTATAGGCATGGGTACTTGTAACATGAGGGGGCACATGTTAATGGCGTTTTTGGGACTTGTAACATGAGCACGCACATGTAACAAGCTATTTTCAGACCCTTGGTACAAAAGAGAATTCTAGTAGTGTTTGGCCTTTCCATCTCAAATGAAGATATAAAAATTGACTTCCATAACCTTGCTTCAGGTTTCACCCAGTACTAGTACCATTTCGCAAGAAGTGCCTCATTAAAAGCCTTTAAATCAATTATTCCCAAACCTCCAAGTCTCTTTGGTGTACATACTAATTTCCAATTTGCTAATGGTATTCCCCTTTCATCACTTGAATTCTTTTTCCAAAGAAATTTCCTTCTTGTCTTATCTATTTCTTGAATTACCCAAACCGGCAATTTGAAAACCGACATAAAATATGTCGGAATGGATGACAAGATTGCATTAATTAAGACCAATCTCCCTGCAATTGACAGGTGTCTTGCAGCTCAAATATAAAATTTAAAATTATAGAAAAATACACATACACATACACATATACATATACATATACATAAATAATATACGATTAGCAATTTTTTTATTTTTTTTTAAAACAGAAAATTTTAAATTTTTTTATTTTTCTATTCAAAATATATATGAAAATTCGTATTTAGATTTATCAAATTTACACCAAAAAAATTTGTAAATCAAATATGAAATTTAAAATTATAGAAAAATACACATACACATACACATATACATATACATATACATAAATAATATACGGTTACCAATTTTTTTATTTTTTTTACTTTTTTTTAAAACAGAAAATTTTAAATTTTTTATTTTTCTATTGAAAATATACATCAAAATTCGTATTTAGATTTATCAAATTTACACCCAAAAAATTTGTAAATCAAATATGAAATTTAAAACTATAGAAAAATACACATACACATACACATATACATATACATATACATATACATAAATAATATACGGTTACCAATTTTTTATTTTTTTTTACTTTTTTTTAAATTTCATATTTGATTTACAAATTTTTTTTGGTGTAAATTTGATAAATCTAAATACAAATTTTCATGTATATTTTCAATAGAAAAATAAAAAAATTTAAAATTTTCTGTTTTAAAAAAAAGTAAAAAAATTTAAAAAATTGTTAATCGTATATTATTTATGTATACGTATATGTATATGTGTATGTGTATGTGTATTTTTCTATAATTTTAAATTTCATATTTGATTTACAAATTTTTTTGGTGTAAATTTGATAAATCTAAATACGAATTTTCATGTATATTTTCAATAGAAAAATAAAAAAATTTAAAATTTTTAGTTTTAAAAAAAAGTAAAAAAAATAAAAAAATTGGTAACCGTATATTATTTATGTATATGTATATGTATATGTGTATGTGTATGTGTATTTTTCTATAATTTTAAATTTCATATTTGATTTACAAATTTTTTTGGTGTAAATTTGATAAATCTAAATACAAATTTTCATGTATATTTTCAACAGAAAAATAAAAAAATTTAAAATTTTCTGTTTTAAAAAAAAAGTAAAAAAAATAAAAAAATTGGTAACCGTATATTATTTATGTATATGTATATGTATATGTGTATGTGTATGTGTATTTTTCTATAATTTTAAATTTCATATTTGATATACAAATTTTTTTGGTGTAAATTTGATAAATCTAAATACAAATTTTCATGTATATTTTCAATAGAAAAATAAAAAATTTTAAAATTTTCTGTTTTAAAAAAAAAGTAAAAAACATAAAAAAATTGGTAACCATATATTATTTATGTATATGTATATGTATATGTATATGTATATGTATATGTATATGTATATGTATATGTATATGTATATGTATATGTATATGTATATGTGTATGTGTATGTATATTTTTCTATAATTTTAAATTTCATATTTGATATACAAATTTTTTTGGTGTAAATTTGATAAATCTAAATACAAATTTTCATGTATATTTTCAATAGAAAAATAAAAAAATTTAAAATTTTCTGTTTTAAAAAATAGTTAAAAAAAAAAAAATCGGGTTCGGTTAACCGTTTAGCGAATCCATCGGTCCGCTAAACCGTTAACCGAACCTAGGGTCCGGTTAACCGTTAACCGGAAATTTGGTCCGGTTAACGGTTAACCGGATTGGGTAGTTTTAAAAATTCACATCCGGTTCGGTTAATTTTTGAAAATCAATTTAATTTTTGGATAAAAATAAAAAAATCGGCAGCAAAAAGTGTAGTGAATTTTAACTAATAGTTGAATTGGCTAAAATATATGCAAAATACTTTTCAGTCCAATTAATTATAGAACAAAAAAATTACTATTTCATTTTTCTATATTTTGATGAGGAGGGTTCAAATGCATCCAAATTTTTGTGCACCCAAATGCATTCTTTCTTTCAAATCTTTTTTCTCCGTTTTCAAAGTCCAAATAGTCAATCCAAACCGTTAGATGTGATCTATATATTAAGATGTGCTTGGAGACCAAATTTTATATTTTTTTTGTATCTTATTACTATTTATTAAGCTACTTTGAAAATCGCTGATTTTATATTTTCTGGACCATTGGATCAGCGATTTTTCAAAGTGGCTTAATAAATAGTAAAAAAATTTGAAAAAATGTAAAATTTGGTCTCCAAGCACATTTTAATATATAGATCGCATCTAATGGTTCGGATTGACTATTCAGACTTTGAAAATGGAGAAAAACGATAGGATGCATTTGGAAGAACAAAAATTTGGATGCATTTGAACCCTCCTCTATTTTGATTTCGAGGACAAGATATTTTAAGGGGGAAAGGTTGTTACATTCCGTAAAATACAAACATAATATTAATAACTGAGTGTGATATACGAAATATCAAATGAAAATTTTCAGAAATATGCATAATAATTTAAAATAAGTATTACTTTCTGAACGCATAATTAAGATGATTAATTTAATTTGTAGTTAAATGGAGTTCATAAGATTTTCTAAAAATCTATTTATCTAAAATAAAATACGTCTTATATTAATCTGAAAAGTTTGAAATTGTTTAAAACAATGAAGTATGAAAATAAACAATTAATATGAAGACATGGACGGTAATTTATTTAAGTAGAATATTTTATACAACTAACATAATAAGTATGAATCTTATTAAGTGGGACCCTATGTCATTCTGTATATATATATATATCCATCAATGTTAAATTATTTCACTCTTTTTCTCTCTTCTTGCGTGGCAGAATTCCCTTGTTACACCGTGGTTCCTATTTCTCAGTTCTTTCTCAAATCCTCTATGCGTTCTCTCTCTCTCTCTCTCTCTCTCTCTCTCTCCCCTCGGTTTTGTATGAGACAACCTGGAAAGAATATGCAGCCCTTGAGATAGCTCTTCCTCTATCTCAGCACTGATGCCTTTTTCTTCTTGGCAAACATATAGTCATGAGTGAAATCTTTGGTATCTCTTTTTCCCTCTGTTTCCTTAATTGTATACGAAGCCTATTACAATTAAGAACCAATCATGTTATATAAACTATTGATGATATCTTGCTTAAATAAACCAGATTGGAAAACATAATAGGAACAAAAACTACCTTGTTTCTTTGCCCGTCTTTCTGATTTAATATTGTTTTCTTAATATCTGCAAATATTAGGTAACTAATCCTTTGATAATTATAAGATACTTGATGTATGTATATATATATATCTATCTTTGGTACAGTACTTAATTAGTTGAGTTTGTTACTCTGGAACACTAATATTTATGAGAAAGCCTAGCTATTTGATATAGTAATTAAGAAAAATATTTTGTTGGTAGATACAAATACATCTAGTGTATGACATGTATACAAGTACATAGAAGTTACATTGGTAATATGTGAAATTAGTTCAATCATCATTTATGGCTTGGCTATTGTTTCTTAACTAACTATTCTTTTATAGAAAATGAATGAAACTTATCTGATTTATAAAATAGTATTTACTGAAATGAATTCAACATTTCTTGGTAACATCACATTTTAGTTTTCTGATATATTTTTGTTACAAAGCAGGGAGTTTTACTAAATTATAATACTGTTCAGGGTCTGTTTTATAAGTTCCCAAGTTTCTGTACAGTTCTGGAGCAATTCTGCATCATTTAAGGGTCTTTTATGTTAATTCTCAGCTTTCTACATTACTTTGAATAAATTCTGGTAAATTCCAGGGTCTACAATGCAAATTTCGGTTATGACAGGATTTGGGGACTGAAATGTGACAAAGAATAAATTTATTTAGAAAACAGTCCGTAGATGGGAACTTTTTTTGTAATAGGATGTAAAAATTTGTAAGAATAATCATTTTCTCATGAGAATTTCATGAATTACTTGACTAAGAATGTATAAAGTATTTGTAATAGTGTGAAATAGTAATTTTAGTTAAACCATATATTATTTTGGAACTTATTTTATATTATAAATAGTCAATAGAACTTATTTCATATATTATAATTCATAAAAGGAGAAAGGAGAATGGTATGTCACTGTAGCGAGGAACAATAACAACCCTGTTATTAAGCATCTGGCATCTGATGAAGGATGAGGTGCCCCCATTTTCTTAAACATAAAAGTTAATTTGTCGGAATGAATCACAATTTAAAAATAATAGTTAATGAATGTTTCTACAGATTTTATTTTTTACAAATTAATAGATGTTTGTACAGTATATTTGATAAAAATGCAGAAACCAGTGTAATTTTGTTGGTCACTATTACAAATTATATTTGGCAAAAGATAAAAGTAAATTGATAAGAATAAAATTATTGTTTATTTAATTAAAGTGGTGACAGAAATCATAATTTTTTTTCTTCACTTTTTTCTTTTACTGCAAATGACCACCAAAAATACAGCATTACTTTTTTCTCTTTGGTGCTATAACTTTCATCACTTTATTCTTTTATCCATTATTCCAGGTCGAATATAGTCTTAGGGCCTATTCGACCGAATCACTGAACAGTGTTTTTTCAGTTCAAATCCCGTGCCCGCGCCCATTCTAATTTGCCGGCCGAACACGCCCTTATTCTCTTTGCGTACCCACTATCCGTCTTCAGATTCTCTATGACATCATCTTCACATATATATTGTGTATTGAAACTTCATAACAGTAACTTTTTTTTATCTGCTACGTACAGGCAATTGCTCATAGATTGTTTATCTTTGCATATCAGACCCTGATAACTTGAATAATTAATCATGGATATATAATTTCTCAAAAGTATGATTATATTCTTCAGGTGTTGATATCTTGTCATATGAATATTGGAGAAAAGTAGACAGATCTGGAAATAACCCGAAAATGTGTACAGATTTTGAAATTTTATAATTTTTACGAATATTAATAAAAATTTCAGTATTTTTTGTTACAAATGAGTAAGATCTGCGAAAAAATTCTAAAAATTTGAATTTTAGTGCATGAAAAAATATTTAATCTTTCTCCTTCATGATAAAACATGTAATATATATATTTCTAAAAAATAAAAATAAGAAATCCTAGATATTTGTTATTTATATTAAAATCGATGATACTCCAACGGTATATATTATCTCACTCTTGAAGACTTACCTTTCAATTTTGAAGTCGCTCTTCAACTGTGACAGGTCCATTAATTATCCAATTGCTGCACAGTTTATTTCTTTCTAACAAATTAAGATCATCCTTATCCTCCTACTAGTATCATATCCGTCATTACAACGGAAACATATTATAAAATAAAGAAGATTAAGAGTTTGATTTACAATTTGAATTTCAAATTTTAATGCAAGTAAAGAGATTTGATAAAAAAAAACAAAAAAGACAAATGACTTGTAAAAATATATACATCTCATAAGCAAAAGCCAAAAGGACAAAAAATATTTAGTGAAAGTAAATTCGTATTAATAAATTAGTTGCTCCATTTTGTGGCACTAATTATAGTTAATGTTACTAAAATCACTTCTCAGTATATGTTCTCTATATAATTAACAACTGAAATTAAAAACAAACCTAAACATACTAATAAAAAAGAATATTCTATCTTATCAAAATTGAAGTAAAATTGTAAAAAGATACACTATAGTTTAAATTGAGTAATGTAATTAATTTGGAGATATCAAATGCTGATAAAATATTTTGAAAAGATGTCAACATTTGATATTCTTAAAAATAAATTGATCATCCATCATGATTCTTAAATAAGGAAATAAGGAATGCGAGATAGCTAGAGAGGAGAAATAATGAAATGAATAAATTAATTTTCTCTCCAAATTTATTCTCTATTTAATTTTAATTGTAACATATCGTATGACAGTATATATGGCGAGTATGTTTCTAACTAAATTTAGATTTCTACATGTAAAAAAAATGCATTTAATCAAAAGAAGACAAATTATTTGATTGGAGGGCTGATATTAAATTTAAAATTTCATTTTTCAATCATAGCCGTTGACGGATCAGGACATCTACGTGCATAATATAAGAATGAAGATAAATGTAGTCTGTTCAAGCGCCAGATCAATCACAAAACAGACTAAAAGTGAATTGATAAGAAGGAAATTATTATTTATTTAAAGTGGTGGCAAGAATCATCATTCTTTCTTCACTTTCTTCTTTTAATGGACTGTCCACCAAAAATACAAAGCATTATTTATCCCCCCTCATATATTCCAAATCAAATATAGTCTTAGTATTTAATAAGATGAAATAGGAGATGAGCTAATAAGTATATAATATTTTTAGAATGAGTTTTCATGTTAAAAGTATTTAATTTCTTTAAAAAGGAAATTTCAAACATCAAACAAAATAATTCTCATTTAAATTTATTAACAAAATATTCATGTGGGACATGAATTTACAGTCTATTTTTTTTTTTTCCTCCTACTCCTAATATGCACCATGACTACAAGGAAGGAGGTTATATTTCAATTGAGCAATTTTATAAAATATCTCTCTTTTTTAAAAGATAAGACAATTTTATAACATATCTTTTCTCTTATTTTCTTCTACAATTTTAATTATAGTTTTTTCAATTAACCACCATAATAAAAAAAAAAAAAAAAAAACAACTCCGTTTGAAAACAAATATTTAAAAAGAAATTCAAAAATCGTTGTAGAACGGAAGTGGGCACTCGATCTCCTAAACCCTAAACCAAGAGAATAGAAAATGCAAATTAAACCATGTGTGTAGTCTTAATGGATTCTCTCTCCTCTTTTTGTTATTAATAGTCTGATATGAAAATATTTGTTAGAAATCTGCACTGAGAGGCTGCTACAGGAAATCCGGTGAAAATATGGGAGAAGGTAGTGGACCCACTTTTCGCGTGAGAAGGTAGCAAAAGCTTATGGAAATATCACATACTTGGAATAGTGCGTACCCACTATTCGATGGAGTGCGTATCCTCTGAGATATCTTTTTTTTATCCTCTGATGTATACATGCATAAGTTATACATCATTCGAAAATAGTAATTAATTGATGCATCACTTTTATTTCATTCGTACTAACTAGTTTAGGGCTTATTCGAGAATGAGTGAAATTTGAGACTAACAAATATATAATTATGTCAAAAATTTATTATGCATATCTAAATTTTTATTATTTCAAAAAATTTACGTATGAAATTAAAAACTATAAAGTAGATCATTTTCAGGTCTTTCATTAAAGTATTATCCTGGAAGGGATATGATCGAGAGATACAATTTTTTTACGACGCTCCTGCGGTTCATTATCACAATTATATTGTGTAGAAGACCTTTCAACTCGGTCATCAATTGTCTGGTCAATTATTTAGTATCATCATCGATCCTCCTATATATAAAATCAGGCCACATATACATGTAGTCTATTCAAGCCATCAATTTAATTTATCACACAACAGATCAAGCAATGAAGTTATTATTCGCAGTAGCCCTTGTGCTTCTGGTTTTGGTTCCATTACAGCGGGAGAATGCATGTGTGAGCGGGTCAGAGTCAGACTCAGAGTCAGAGTCAGAGTCAGTACAGTGCAGGGAAGAGGAGAGGTTGGCTCTTCTACACATCAATTCTTCAATTCACTTTCCTATACACTCTTTAGGAGGCAAGTGGGAAGGCAAGGAGTCACCTGCCATCCAATCACCGGCCACGTCACTCAACTTGACCTCGGTATATCCGATGATGATGACTGGTTCGATTTTAATCATGGGGGTATTATACTAAATGCGAGTATGTTCTTGCCTCTCCGTCAACTAAGATCTCTGTCATTATCTCGACATGTCATATACAATTGTACGGATGGTGCTGGTATGTAATATCTTCATGTTATTCATTCTTGTTTAACAAATAACAATGACATTACAAGTACTTCTCATTTTGCTTTAGCATTTGTGTTGACTACGGGTACTTAACATATCTGCTTGATATATTTATGAAACCAATTTTGGCACAACATACTTATTTCGATATGTAACGTGATTATAGTTCAAGGTCCTAATTATTTAATTGGAACCCATAAAAAAATGTATATACCTTAGTTTAATAGAATAACTGGTTAATTTAAGGATCATTTGTGTTTACTGTTAAGAAAAGAAGAAAGAAATAAACCAATCTTAATGTAATTTATCGTTTGTTCTTTTTCAGGACTTGAAACATGGTCCAATTTAACAAAGTTGGAGATTTTAGACCTTTCTTACAACTCCCTGGATGGAAGCAATATCATATATGATTTAGCAAATGTTCCATCACTTCGTAAACTCGACCTGATCAGTTATAATTTTATAAACAGTAGTAGTAGTCTGCCCATCAACGGTAACAAAATTAAATTAATTACTGATCTATTTAATTAGTCCCTTTTTCAATTAATTAATAAATGTTCTCCATTTATTCATAATCCAACTTTTGTATTGAATGTCATATACTTTATGAATTATCCCATATCCTTTGTCAGGGTTTGAATCTTGCTCCAATTTGACCTCATTTTGATACGGGTACTTTTTTTTGGTATGGCTTGATTTATGAAGACTATAAAACTAGGTTTCTATATGGAGCCCCCATTATAACCAATTAGCATTTGACTTTATACATTTTTCCTTAATTTATGAATACTATAAAACTACTGAACTGTAATTAATTGCTCAAATTTTATGAATACTTATTGTTAAAATCTGTCGTGATTCCAGCGGAAGGTTCTAAGCCTCTACTATATGCAAATTACTTTTAGTTTCCAATTGTATTCTTAGATAGTTATTTTTCTATGGTTATATTCTTAGATAGTTATATGCAAATTTGAGCCATGGAGTAAAATGCATTGGTGCTCCATGACACTATATTTTTATTTTAAAAATTCAAACGACCGATTCAAACCGTTCAACATGTTCTCCATATTAAAATGTACTTGGAGATTAAATTTTACATTTTTTGAAATTTTTTTATTATTTATTAAGCAATTTTGAAAATCGCTAATCCGATGGTTTAGAAACTTTTACTGTTTTTACTGTTCACAGCAAAACAACAATTTTCAAAATTTCTTAATAAATAGTAAAAAAATTTCAAAAAATGTAAAATTTAATCTCCAAGCACATTTCAATATAGATATCACATCTAATGGTTCGGAATGGTCGTTTGGCCTTTCAAAATGAAAATACAGCGTGAAGTACAAATGCGTTTTACTCCATGGCTCACCGTAGCTCCTCTCTCTCTCTCTCTCTCTATATATATATATATATATATATAGAGAGAGAGAGAGAGAGAGAGAGAGTTGCAATGCACAAACCTCTCCATGCATTGCAATGCACCATAGCCCAACTATATATATATAGTCTGGCTAAATTGTTGCCGGTAGCATTTCAGTCAAGTGCTACCGAGACTATATTTTAGTTTGTGATGTTCAAACAACAAATCCAAACCGATAGATGTTTAATCTATATTAAAATCTACTTGGAGACCAAATTTTACATATATATAACAACCTCACACACACACACACACACATATATATATATATTTACATTAGTTTAATAGAATAACTGATTAATTTGAGGTTTGTTCGTATTAAGAAGGGAAGAAAAAAAATTAGGAAATCCTAAAGCAACCTTTCCTTGCTCTTTTTCAGGAATTGGAACATGGTCCAATTTGACCAAGTTGGAGATTTTAGACCTCTCTCACAATTGGAACCTGGACGGAAGCATCACATTTAATTTAGCGAGCGTTCCATCACTTCGTACACTCGATCTGAGTTATAATAATATAGACAGCAGTGGTATGTCCATCAACGGTAAGAAAATTAAGTTAATTAATGTTTATATATTTATTTAGTGAGCTCTCTTCTTTAATTAATTGATTAAGAATTAAATGTTCTCCATGTGTTCATGATCCATCTTTTATATATATTGAATGATATATACTTTATCAAATACCGCATGCATATCCTTTTGTCAGGGTTTAAATCTTGGTCCAATTTGACTAAGCTACAGATGCTAGACCTTTCAGTCAACTTCCTCCCTACAAGCATCATTTTGTCCTTAGCCAAAATATCATCACTTCGAGCACTTTATCTGGATGAGAATTTTTTGGAAGGCAATATTAATTAATGTCCCTGTCAAAGGTAACCTCAATCTCATAAATGAACCATATTAATTATATGTATGACAACAACAAGTCTTCTTTTATTTTCTTAAATTTGACCCATATTTTAATGTAATAACCTGACAGAGCTTATAAACACACTAAATTTGGAGGTGTTTAGTCTACGCTACAATGAACTAATTAAATGGGAGTTTTCTTGATTTGGGACATTGGTCTTCTCTAAAAGCCCTTTCATTGGTGTACAATGATCTAAATGACACTTTATCATTAGAAGGTAATTATAATGTATTACACAATTAATTAAACTTTATTGTCAATATGAAAGAAGGTATAATTTCTGCAGTATCTCTACACCGATAGATCATAGATGTTTGACATCATACAATTTGGTCAAAATGGTATAATATAGAACACTATAACATAATTAACAATATTATTATTCTTGTATGGTGGTGTTAGATTTTAATTAGTCATTTACTAATGGAAGGGCTGCAATGAATATATAGTTAGATAAGGGCCCAGTTAATTAAATATATGTTTATTTATCTATATTAAGGAAATTCTTTGTAATGCTCCTTGAAGACTAGCTTGTACCATTTCTTGGACACATTAAAATAATCTAAAGAGTATTCCTTATCAATTCTCTATTTCATATCAGAACAATCAATATATATTTTTATTATATGCAATTCAGTCCATAAAACTATTGTTTATTTTAAATTCTTTTTGAAGCTACTTCTCTATATGTGTTTCTGGCACATAACACCGAGTCTTAAAACATAGAAATTAAGAAATGCTATCTCATAATTGCGCTCATTGGTTTCACATAGATTAATCTTATTTGATGGTCTTTCTCGTTAATATTGCAGAACTATGCCGACTGAAGAATCTTGAAGAGTTAGATCTTTCGGACAGGAGTTTTACTGGAAATCTTTCTCCTTGTATGGGAGATCTTTCTTCTTTGAAGCTAATCGACTTGTCATCTAATCAATTTCAAATAAAATTTCCATCCTCAATTTTTGATAGACTTGTGTCCCTAAGATACCTTTCCCTATCCTATAACCAATTCGAGGGGACTCTATCCATGTGGTCATTTTGGAATCATTCTAATCTTGAAGTTTTGAGCATATCAACTTTAGAGTCATCGATCTTCCGAGTCCAAGTTGTGAATATGCCTTTTCAGCTTCAGGTTCTTGAACTCTCTAATTGCATTCTTGATGTTGAGCCCACTTTCTTGTATTCTCAGTATAAATTACAAGTGTTGGACCTCTCTAATACTGGCTCCAAGGGTCCTCTTTCAGTTATGTGGTTGTTGTTAAAAAACAATACAAACTTGACCAAATTAGATTTGCACAAAAACTTCTTCACGGGGCCTCTTCAACTTCCGTTTTTAACTCATGAAAAACTCTCATTATTGGATATATCTGACAACCATCTTGGCGGAGAATTACCAGGTAACATTACCACTAAGTTTCCAAATTTATTGTCCTTGAGCTTATCCAAAAACTATTTTCAAGGCCCTCTTCCTCTCATCCCTACACGCAACCTCGAAAATCTAGATTTATCTAGTAACAATCTCACGGATGATGTACATAATAGTTTTTCGAGGATTCAGCCTTCTTTTCCCAATTTTGTGGATCTATCAAATAATAAATTCTATGGATCTTTCACTGACAATTGGAATTTTACTCGAGGTTCAACATTATTGTTAAATAATAATAATATAAGTGGATATATTCCTTTTAGTATTTGCAATACTAGTTTCGAAGTGTTGGACATTAGTAACAATGAACTAAATGGTGTTTTACCCAATTGCATTGGAAGAGCTGATATTTGGTCATTGAAGTTAAGTGAAAATCATTTAGAGGGATCCTTACCGTCGTTGGGGATGTTGAACAAGCTTTACCATGATTGGCCAAATCGTTGGTTGCTTGACCTTTCAGATAACAAGCTTTCTGGATCAATTCTTCCTTGCTCTAATGACACAGCCTTCGAAATTATAAATGTGAGCAAAAACAACCTAACTGGAAACTTTCCAATAACATGGCTGAATATTTCTGATATATATGCCATTGACATTGGGGACAACTATTTATCTGGAGAGCTTCCAATTGGTTTGAAATCCAATCTCAGTATGCTCCTAGCAAAAGAGAATATGTTTGGAGGACCTATACTAACACAAATATGTCAATTCAGATATTTACGCATACTAGATTTGTCCCACAACAATCTTTCTGGAGAAATACCATCATGCATTATAGATATGGGATCAAGAGTCGACGATTCCTCAATCAGTGAAAATGACGGATATGAATATGTTCAAGGAAGGGCACCGTTGAACTTCAGTGATGCCAATTTTCTTTTACACATTGGATATGGTGTCGGAATGGTTGGCGCAAAATTATCTAATTTTGGAATGGAACTTATGTTAAAAGGAAGATCAGATTTATATTTGGAAGATAATTTACTAATGCAGTGTATAATTGATCTGTCTTCGAACAGACTAGTAGGTAACATTTCCGAAGATATCGGTCGAATGAATTGGTTGATAACACTGAACTTGTCGAACAACCATTTAAGCGGTGCAATACCAAATTCCATATCCAATTTGCACTAATTAGAAATTTTGGACCTCTCTCACAACTCTTTGACGGGTGAAATACCGAGAGAGCTGATTGAACTAACCTTACTAGAATCCTTCTCTGTGGCATATAATGATCTATCCGGTCCAACATTAGGTTTAGAAGGACAATTTATTTCATTCGATAAGAGCAGCTATGAAGGCAACCCGAATCTATGTGGGTCTCCCCTGCCAAAAAGTTGTGCCCCTACTCTTGGCATAACAAAGACTTCCCCAAATGAAATGGGTGACAACCGAAGGTATGACGGTACCGATTTTCTCATATTGTTCGGTTCTTTCTCCCTTTTCTTTGTGGTTAGTTTTTGGTGTTTCATGGTTGCTCTTTATTTCAATAAAAATTGGCGTTATGCTTTGTTTACTTTGGTGGACCAGTATGGTGATATGATATATGTGAAGGTTGTCCTTTCTATTAGAAAGATTGGAGCTGCACTAACTCGAAGGGGGTAGTTGAAGGACAATTTGTTTTAGTTTTAATTTTGAAGGATATGTTTTATTATATATTTCTTGAATAAGTACCTAATGTATACACGTATGATCGATGTATTGTAAATCTTAATTTTATGAACTTTGGACTTGAAAAAACATGTGAGACAACTTTCGCATATTTATTTTATGTTGATGCATTTCTTACAAATTTCTTAAGTGCCCTATAATTTTCATTACTTGGAAACTTGGAAACGTTACGTGATATTATGTAAAGTAGGAAATATTATATAATTTTATTTACAATCCTTGGTTGAACAATAATTGCAACACTAATATTCAAACTAAAAAAACGGAGGACGAGCCTGATTTGAGGTGGACTTACAATGGACAATCCATGTAAAGCCCAAAATTGAAAAGGAGGGAAACAAAATGAGAAGCCGTTTTGGTAATGGAACATGCTTTAATACTTCAGAATAAAGTTATATTGAAAGGTATCTTGACTAGTCAAACTAAAAGTTAGAACAATAAAAGAAACTTGGTCTTGGTCTCCCTTTCAAGGATTATTATTAATTACTTGTTCCAAGAAATTAAACAAAAATAGATACTAACTGTATTAATTAAATAATGCCTTTGAACATGTTATGTGCTTTGGGACGACATTTTGATATTAATTCGATCCTAATTAATGAGAGCAAACCAAAAAGAAAATGTATTTGAAACAGTAATTAATATATGTTTGGATTCCATTGCCATTTAAGATCTAGAATATTAATCCGTGCTCACTGCAATCCGACCCCTAGAATTAATCAAGGGTGCGTGATCACTTGATGATGATGACGTACGTGCCATCTACTTCCAGGTCCGAGGAGCTGGATGCTAGCACTGACTCATGATCACTTAGGGTACGTTTGGATGCAATAGAGAATAGCTAGAATAATTATCGTTGAGAATAGTAGATTAAGAATAGCTAGAATAACTACTGTCCAGATTTTTATCTAACTAATTAAAATGAATCTAAAATTTCAAATATAAATGAATTGTGAAATATTGAATACTAAAATTTAAAAATCCAGAAATAAAATAAAATGATTCGTATAAAGAAATAAATAAATAAATCGAGTTCTGATTTATAATATAAAAATACGAATTTTTCGTGCGCATAATATTGTAAAGTTTTATGAATCACGTTCATTCATGAATTGTAGAAGCTAATTAAATAGAGATATAAATATATATATATATATATATATATATATATATATATATATATAATTTATATCGAATTATTTCGGATTTCAAAATTTAATTATTAAACACGTGAAAATATTTGTAAATTAGCGACTGAGACTCCAGTCCTCTCAGGTGTGGGATATCTGAATTATCTTTTTCGTGGATGTACTCTTACTAGTCAATCCATCTGACCTGACATCCGTATTTTATTTTTAAGTAGTTGCATTAAAACTGTATAACATATTTATCATTTCTACACTATAAGTAGAATTGTATATTTACTGTATTTTAGGAGTAGAATAATTAAATAATATTATATGTATATTATTAGAATATTACTGTATTTCACTGATGCCAATTTTCTTTTACACATTGGATATGGTGTCGAAATGGATGGCGCAAAATTATCTAATTTTGGAACTTATGTTAAAAGGAAGATCAGATTTATATTTGGAAGATAATTTACTAATGCAGTGTATAATTGATCTGTCTTCGAACAGATTAGTAGGTAACATTTCCGAAGATATCGGTCGAATGAATTGGTTGATAACACTAAACTTGTCGAACAACCATTTAAGCGGTGCAATACCAAATTTCATATCCAATTTTCACTAATTAGAAATTTTGGATCTCTCTCACAACTCATTGACGGGAGAAATACTGAGAGAAATGACTAAACTAACCTTATTAGAATCCTTTTCTGTGGCATATAATGATCTATCCGGTCCTACATTAGATTTAGAAGCACAATTTATTTCATTTGATAAGAGCAGCTATGAAGGCAACCCAAATCTCTGTGGACCTCCCCTGCCAAAAAGTTATGCCCCTACTCTTGGCATAACAAAGCCTTTCCTAAATAAAATGAGTGAGAACCAAAGGTATGACGGTACCGATTTTCTCATATTGTTCAGCTCTTTCTCCCTATTCTTTGTGGTCAGTTTTTGGTGTTTCATAGTTGTTCTTTATTTCAAGAGAAATTGGTGTTATGCTTTGTTTACTTTGGTGGACTAGTATGGTGATATGATATATGTGAAGGTTGTCGTTTTGACTAGAAAGATTGAAGTTGCTCTAATTCTAAGGGGTAGTTTACTGTCATTTTGTTTTAGTTTTAATTTGAAAGGATATGTTTTATTATACGTTTTCTGAATAAGTATGTAATATATACGTATGATGCATTGTAAATCTTAATTTTATGAACTTTGGGCTTGAAAAAACATGTAAGACAACTTTCGGATATATTTTTTTTATGTTGATGCATTTCTTACAAATTTCTCAAGTGTGCTATAATTTTCATTACTCGGAAACTTGGAAACATTACGTGATATTATGTAAAGTATGAAATATTATATAATTTTTTATACAATCCTCGGTTGAACAATACTTCAAGGATGCTTTTACCAGTCATAATAAATTAAGTTATATTGAAAGGTATTTTGACTAGTCAAAACTAAAAGTTAGAACAATAAAAGAAAGTTAGTCTTGGTCTCCTTTCAAGAATTATTAATTACTTGTTCCAAGAAATTAAACAAAATAGATACTAGCTGTACTAATTAATAATGCCTTCCAACATGTTATGTAATTTGAGACGACCTTTTGATATTAATTCGATCCTAATTAATGACAGCAAATAAAAAAAAAAGTATTTGAAACAGCAATTAATATATGTTTGGATTCCATTGCCGTTTGAGATCTAAAACGTAGTAATTTTTCAGAGAATCGAACCAATTCAATTTAGTGACAATTATAATAAATAATTAAAGTCGCATGGACTTTTGGGAATCGGCTATAATATAAAGATGCAATGCATACGTCTATAAGACCATCACATGTTTTTTTTTGTTACAATTAGCATCCTACACATAATTAATTAATTTACCACCCAAATTATATCCCTAAAAGATTATAATTGAATGAAGTGTTCAGCTTCTCCTACGGCGCCATTCACTCATCAACTCAGGGGTCATCACAAATTAATCAATTGGCGGAAGAAAATAGAAACTGATCTAGTGATATATGTACAAGAAAATTTTTGAAATTTTCGAATTCATTAAAATAGCTTGTGAACCTTCATGTTTTTACTACTTGAATTTATACTAAATAAAGTAAAAATAAATAAATTTTTCATGTCTAGGCATCAGTCGTGAAGTAAATCAGTTTTAACGGTTTGAATTTGTCATTTCAAGTCAATCTGATAGATTTTGGAGTTATGCTTACCATGCATGAGCATATAAGACCATGATAATTTGAATTCGTCATTGTTTATCTTTGCATATATAAGACCATGATAATTTGTATGATAATCAATAAATTCTGAAAAGTGTGATTAATTATTATCTTCAGATCGATGTTTACATTTTGTCGTATATATGAATATTGGATTCACATACTTCTTCTTTTATTCTGAATGTAGCTTTACAAACAAAATGAGTCTAATATTGAATAATTTCCAAGCCAATGTCCATATGTTTATTTAACTTTTTTGGTTTAAATCTCAAAATGTAGATTATTTTTATCTTAAATTGATTTGTGCGTAATGTTATTCGTCTCGCAAAGCTCGCAAAGCATTTAGATATAAGAGAAAGCTATGTTTTTTGTTATCTCATATTAATTGAATCAAATTATTTCCGCAAATAAGTGATGTGCAAATTATTTTTCCTTATTGTATTAATTATTGATTTTTTTTTTTGTTATTTTAGTCAATCGTGCTTTGTTGACAATTATAGGTATGTCAGTAATTGATTATAATGATTTGTAGATTACTTCACAAAATAGGTTTTTTAATTAAAAGTATGCTTTCTAAAAAAAGTATACTATATCATTTAATTTTGTATATTACGTCTATTTTAACACATTAAATTATGTTTGTACGGACATCTTATTATTTAAAAAGATGGTCAAGTTTTGGATTAAAAAAATTAAATTCCTTGGGTTTGTTCGATTATGCATGACTTGATTTATGACTTGATGCTATCAACGTATGGACTGGATCGAGCTATATATATGTGGCTATAAAGTATAATCAGATTAATTAAGATGGGAAACACTCCATCACATTTTCGGTAGTTGAATTACGTGAGGAATACACTGCTTTTCTTTTATCTTCTCTGAAAGATATTGGTATTTCTCCGGTTATAGCGGACAATTAATCGTACTATTTTAAAGTGTTTTCTTAATTTATTTTTTTATATTTTGAACTATTAAATTGAAGTGTGAATTATATATATAATTCATTAATTAATGTGAACTATATATTAATATATTTAATATGATTAATTATTCAAACTTTATTAATTTAATACGATTCAAACTAAGTTTTAAAAAGTGTGAACCATGCATGAATCTGTTACGTTTTAATAATGTTCAATTGAAAAATTATCTGAAACCCAAATATTTCTTTAATGAACTAGAAAAATAAAACAATTATTATTACATTGTTTTATTACGGAAGTATTAAATGACATCATTCGGGAAGAAATTAAGATGGGTAATACGTTTATTTTAATAATACTCCAGCGGTTCATTATTATCTCACTTGAAGACCTTTCAATTTTCAAGTCGCTTGTCAACAGTGACACCTCAACTACCCAATTGCTAAACCATTAATCTTTACCTCAAGATTAAAGTTAATCAAGTTGTTTATCATATATATATATTATTGGTTTGGGGGTGAATAATTAATTAGTTTACAGCGCGCTAGAGAGATGGCATGAAAATTTAAAACTAATTATGGAAATTCTCATACTTTTCATTTGCGTGCCATTCGGGAAGAAAAATATGGTATATATTTTGCCAACAACCCTTGTTGAATTAGTTAAGCCCTTTTATTTCCATACAGCAACATATATAAGTACTTATACATCATTCCAAAATAGTAATTAATTGATGCATCATTTTTACTTTATATATTCGTTCTAACTAATATGATCGATCTGCTCTAATTTAGGGCTAGCTTATTGGGATATCTAAATTTCCATGAGAATGAGTGAAAATTTTAGGCTAATAGATATAAATGAATACATAAGCTGAAAATATGTATTACTAAACATATCTGAATTTTTATTATTTAAAAAAAATGTACGTATGAAATTAAAAACTATAAAGTAGATTTTTTTGAGGTCTTTCATATATACATGAATATGTAAAGATCGAACATCACTTAATTTATGATCAGTTAGATTATGTATTGACTTGACTTATGACTTGATGCATGCATGGCATCATGGACTAGAGAAGATTTATGTGGCTATAAAGTATAGTCAGATTAGGATGGAAAACACTCCATCACACTTTTGGTAGTTGAATTGCGTAAGGAATACTCTGCTTTTCTCTTTTGTCTCCTCTAAAAGATATTGATTTTTCTCCAGTTTTTGTGGACAACTACATGGAGTGTTTTATTAAATTTTATTCAGATAGTGTGAAAAATATATTAAAAAAATATTAAAAAAAAATCAAGATCATTGTAGAACAAATCGAAATATACATTCTTGTAAAATCTTTACATTCACCGAAAACAAAATTTACGGATTTATGAAAAAAAAAAAAAAGTTCTATCTTTTCAAGAGGAAATGCAAATTACCTCAGTGTAGATAGTCCAACTAGATATATTCTCTCTCCTTTCTGAATTTTTCCCCATTTTCTTTGATTATTAATAAATTTTTCCTTTCGAATCTTTTTATGTACGGACTTCATGACCAAACATTCGGCAGGTAGATAACAATAAGTCCATATGCATGGATCTAAAAGGATTTCTAAGAGATTTTCGCAGGTAGATAACATGAGATCCGAAGCATTAATTCCGTAAAGTAACTCAAATTTTGAGTTTTAATCCGGACTGCTCGATTTGCTCTAGAAAGTATATTAAAGACCTCGTACATCTACATCGGGTTTAATTGATTGGAATTCTGATGGAACAGTCCGGACTCCTTTTTGCATGAGCATGGTCGGCATGAACTCAACTAGTTGGTGTTGCCTGTTGCGGGACACAACCGGATGAGAGTACGCGCGGATCATCAAAATTTACAGATTAATAGAAAACGTATAATTAATAATATAAACTAAAGAAATTATAATATCAATTTTTTGAATGAATTAATATTGGGAACAAGTGAATATATAATTAAAACAATGAAATATATATACTCTAACTAAACTAAACCGGGTGAAATTTAATAGAAGGTGGGACATGCATGTGAAACGGAGTTGAGATGGATGTGCCATAAATTATAATTAATGGTCAAAAGCGAAAGCTTAAGTTATACATATCATTCAAAAATAGCAATTAATTCATACATCATTTTTATTTAGTTATTCGTACTAACTACTATATAAATAAATATATAAATATATATATATATATATATATATATAGGCTGTGGCTAATTTGCTGCCAGCAGCATTTCTGCCGGCGGTGCTGCCGCTGTTTTTTCTATTTTTTGATGTTCAAACGATAAATCTAAACCGTTAGATGTTTAATCTATATTATAATCTACTTGGAGACCAAATTTTACATTTTTTGGAATTTTTTTTACTATATATTGAGCTGGTTTGAAAACCGCTGATTTCAATGCTGCAAAAATTTATTGAAATCAGCGGTTTTCAAACCAGCTTAATATATAGTAAACAAATTCCAAAAAATGTAAAATTTTGTCTCCAAGTAGATTATAATATAGATTAAATATCTAACGGTTTAGATTTGTCGTTTGGACATCACACGGCTAAATATAGCCCCGGCAGCACCTCTGCTGAAATGCTGCCAGCAGCAATTTAGACAGACCCTATATATATATATACACACACACATATATACATACATATATATATATATGATCAATGTGCACTAATTCCTAATTATTATTTAGGGCTTATTAATTCGGATCTCTCAATTTCCATGGGAATGAGTGATATTTTCTTATGATGCTGGTTCATTATAAAACTTAGAAGACCTTTCATTATAACACTTAGGAGATATTATGTTGATCGAGCCATCAGACCCCTTCAGATATTGCTTGAGACTCTTAATTAGGAAGTGGAATGTAAGGTTTAGTTAAATAGCCCAATCAAGAGAACAGATTGTTGTTAATTGCATAACACAATTCAAGGTATGGGATATCTGTCATGCGTTAAAAATAAATTACAATTATAAAAATGAAATCGTCTGACCCATTTTCAATTTGTCTTGCTTATTCGGAAAAGCTTAATTTCTCCTTGAGATATCCTTCTGTCTCACAATTATATCTAACTTGGTGTGTAGAACAACTTGACAGAGTTATTTCAATTAATTATGGGAAGAATCGCTACATTGTTGCACTTGGTTCAATTAGACAATATCCTAAATTTTTCATTCAATCAGTGTGCCATGACCGGTTCAGTTAGATCAATCATAAATCTTTTGGCTTACTAATGCAATGTTTTTTCTATGAACACATCATTGAAAGACAAAAAGGTTGAGGAGACGAGGAAAATTAAGGTTGGAAAAGTAGGACGACATGAAACCATCTCTTCTGGCTGATGCCGAAACATAAAGAGAATGATGTTTTACATCTGTTTAGTTCTATGTAATCTGCAAAGTTAAATCTTTGAACTATGTAATCTGCTTCTTAGTGTTGATAATTAATTCTAAATTGCTACTAGAAAATCAGCAGAAATTAATTGACTTCACCTGGGACTAATTTAAGGAAAGTAATCTGCAAAGTCAATAATTCGGTTAGTTCTAATTTATTGCAAAAGTAAATAAAAAAAAAGTCATCTTTCTAGCTTCTTCACAATAAAATATATAATATATTTTTAAAAATAAAAAATCCTAGACAAAATTGACTTGACTTGGGATTTGATGCTTCAACGTATGGACTGCAGCTATGGAGAAGATTTAATTACATAGATATAGAGAAGGCTTATGTGTTGAGAATTTTAGTATCAGAGAGCAATCACATAACATAGAAAGAAAGAAAATTGAGAAAGAATCAAAATCAAAATACACAGATTTTACGTGAAAAACTCTCTAGGGAAAGAAAACTCACGGCCACTTGCCAAACAAAATTCACTATTTTTCAAAGTCAGTTACAACCAATTACAGAGAGATTTTAATTCATATATAAAATGCAAAACCCACTGAAAGGACGTGAAAACAGACTAATCTGGACCGCACATCTTAATGGGTAGCTTGACTAATCTGGGCCGTCGGTAAAAATGATTTTCATGCAATTTGATTTCTCACAAATAATTTTCTCCGAGCTGATTCTCAAGCTTAATTCCCAAGCTTCATAACCTCAGACACCGCTCGCAGGGAGCTGCCGCCCCCCTGCCACCCCCCGCATACTCCTAGAATCAAGCCCACATACATAACATTATGTGGCTATAGACTATAGTCAGATTAGGATGGAAAACACTTCATCACACGTTTGATAGTTGAGTTGGGTATGGAATTCTCTAGAATTAACTTCTACTAAAAACTAATTCCAGCACTCACTTAGTATAACACTCCGGAAAGTATAACTAATAATATAAATTAATTAAAGAAATCAAATCGATATTTTTAAATGAAGATTGGGAAAACCGGATGGCTGCAAGACTTGTCAAATTAAGACATGTAAATTGGATTTAATTGAGATGTGCCAATTAATGGACAAAATCGAATTCTATGGATATTCTTATCCAAATTAAGATGATCTTAGACTATTTATCCACCTGAATTCTAACGATCAGCACTTAATTTCTCAGTTAGATTATGTTTTGAATTGATTTTTATGACTTGATGGCGTCAACATATGGACTGAAGAAGATCTTTGTGGCTATAGACTATACTGATCAATTTAGGATGGAAAACACTTCATTACATATTTGGTAGTTGAATTGCGTGAGGAATACTCTAGTTAATTTTATCTTTTGTCTTCTCTAAAAGATAATAGGGAGCATCTAGCTATCCCCTATAACAATCCCCCATTTCATCCCCCCAAACATTAACTACTTCAATAACTACTAACTACTTAGGAGGGACCACTTACTATTTTGGGACCACATAATATTTGAAAGATTTTATAACTGGCGCGCTCAAGTATTCATCTATAATGCATCAAGTATTAATCTGTAACACATAAAGTATTCACATCTAATATATCAAGTATTTTAAAAAAAAAACTGGACACGTTTTTAGAGGTGGGATTTTTTCTTTTTCGTTCAATATAATCAATATTTCTGACAATCGGTGAGAAATTTTGCAAATCTAAAACCACGAATATTTTTTATATAATTTTATCTTTAAAATGAGATCCATGATGATATACTTTTGAGTTGTCCGTTGTACAAGTATTCATCCTTATCGAGAAAGTATTCATCCTCGTCGTGCAAGTGCAAATATAAAAACTGAACACATCACTCATCCATCTTTTACACGTTTTTAGAGGTGATTTTTTTTCTCCGTTCAATCTAACCAATATTTCTAACGATTTATGAGGAATTTTGCAAATCTAAAATCACGAACGCTTTCTACACAATTTTATCTTTCAAATGAGATCCATGATGACATAATTTTGAGTTATCCGTTGCACAAGTATTCATCTCTTATCGAGAAAGTATTAATCCTTGTCGTGTAAGTGCAAATATAAAAACTGAAACATCACTCATCCATCTTTTACATGTTTTTCGAGGTGAGTTTTTTTTTCTTCGTTCAATCTAACTAATATTTCTGACGATCTATGAAGAATTTTGCAAATCTAAAACCATGAATATTTTCAACATATTTTTATCTTACAAATGAGATCCATGATGACATACTTTCGAGTTGTCTGTTGCACAAGTATTAATATCTTGTCACGCAAGTATTCATTTATACACATTAAAATATTCATCTCTAAGATATCAAGTATTCATTCATATCTCTCTCTCTCTTTTTCAAAATTTATTTATATGTTATTTATTTAATACGCAGTGGCCTAATTCACCATTAATAAAGCTTTGTTCTTTACAAAACTCGCTACTTCATAAGGAATGAGAACATAAACATGAAAGGGATTAATTGCATATACATATACAAAATTATTTTGATACGATCGACAGTGACGGATCTGACCCAGTAGAGACGTGCTCTAGTATTCATTCCTACACATTGAAGTATTCATTCATACATGATAAAGTATTCATTCCTGACAGAGGCGTGCTTAATTGGGATGGAGTGACGGATGATCTCCGGCAGAACGTTCGTTGGAGCGGGAGCAGCAGGCATAGAGGGAAAAAAATAGAGACGAAAGTGCAAGAGGAAGGGAATTTATTGTATTTACCATTTCGAGGTGGGAGAGGGAGAGGAGCTTATCGATGGAAAAATGGAGGCGAAAGAGGAGGTGGGAGAGGGAGGTAGAGATGGAGGTGAGGTGAGGTATGGTAGGCGAAGGTGAAAGAGGGAGGTGGAAGGCGGAGGTGGAAGAGGGAGGTGGGAGAAGGAGGTGAGAGAAGAAGATGGAGGTGAAAGTGGAAAAATGGAGGTGGAAGAGAAAAGGAGAAAGAGGAAATAAATAAATGTTGTTAAAAATAGTAGTTATAGTTATAGTTAAAATAGAAAGTTGGTTGGGGGATGAAATGGGGAATGGATAGGTGGGGGAAATTATAATTACCTAAGATAATATTAGTTTTTCTCCAATTTTTGTGGACAACTGCGTGGACTGTTTTCTAAAATTTTATTCAGATAGTGTGGCAAATATATTAAAAAAAATCAAGACCATGGTAGAACAGATTGAAGTATACATTATTGTAAAACCATTAGATCCACCATGGAAAACAAAATTTACGGATTTATGAAAAAAAAAAAAAGAACTCAATCCTTAGAAGAGGACATGCAAATTACCCCCTGGAAATAACCTAGCTAAATGGGGTGGGTTAGTAGATGGATTCTCTCTCCTCTCTTAATTTTCCCCATTTTTCTATGATTTTTGTTCAATTAATCCTTTTGAATCTTCTTTGATATATATATATAGATTTTATTATCAAACATGCAGCAGGTATATGGATTAATCCAGATTAATTTGGACAGTCGACCTAGATCTAAACTCAAAATTTACGGATTAATAGAAAAATATAATTACTAAAAAAATTAAAGCAATTAAATGAAATTTTTTTTCTGAAGATTGGAAACGAGTGAATAAAATAAAACAGTAAAAAAATATAAATCTTTAAAATCGAGTCGAAGAGAAGGTAAGATGCCCACAAGACTTGTCAAACGCATTGAATGGATGTCAGTGAATTGGACTTAATTATTGAGATCGATGTGCCAATTAATAGACAAAAATGGAAGCCTGTGGAACAAATTATAATGATATTTTTCATTTATGTGGCATTCGAGTCTAGTCTTATCCAAAGACACTTCATATGGAAATTAGGTCTTTGTTTTGGCGGAAAAAGGCTCTTCAAATGAAACGAGAAATATAAATAAAAAATGAACTTTTTACTACTGTGATCCAAAATTTTATATATTTTGTACTATTAAATTGAAGTGTACTAACTATATTTAATTAATTAATTAATGTGATCATATAATAATATATTTAATGCAGTTCCAACTTTATTGATATAGTACATGGTTTGCACTTTATTCAGAGTAATTATAATCTAGTATGTATTTATTGATGAACCATGTACAGATTTAAATGTGAATCTTATAAAAATTTTACTTTATTAGTAATACATGGTTTGTACTTTATATACGGATGTGACATCATCGAAGAAGTTAACTATATATACATATGAGTAAGACTACCATACATTGCAATGTATAGAAATTTTTGTATATTGAACTATAAATCATCAAATTCAAATTTCAAATAACCGATCCAAACCATTCATCTTGTTCTCCATATTAATATGTGTTTGGAGACCGAAATTTATATTGTTTTTGGAAAAAATTTACAATTTTTTTAGATTTATTGAAAATCGTTGTTTTTTTATGGTCCATATTTGTCTAAAAAACAACGTTTTCAATAAACCTCAAAATCGATATTTCTCACAAAGTAGACCATAGCGTGTTTACATTTTTACTAAATCACAAATGTTTAGTCTTAATTCAAACACGCTATGATCTAAATTTTGCCAACAAACTGTTTAATTAGTCTTTTTTTATTTTCAAACAGCAGCATAAGTTACACATCATTCGACATTAAATAGTTATTAATTCGAAATTTATTTCATTCGTACTAACTAATATATATGATCGATCTGCACTAATTTAGGGCTAGCTAGCTTATTGGGATGTCTCAATTTGCATGAGATTGAATAGGTGAAATGAATACATAAGATGAAATTAAAGAAATTATTATGCATATCTGAATTTTTATTATTTAAAAAAATATATGTATAAAATCGAAAGTAGATTTTTTTAGATCTTTCATGAAATTATTATTCAAGAAAGGAAATTATTGAGGGATACATTTTTTTTATATGATGCTCCTGCGGTTCATTATAACACTTAGAAGACCTTTCAAATCCCTCGTCAACTGTGATAGGTCTGGTCAATTACCCAATTGCACCACCATTAATGCATCCTGCTCTACTCGTATAAATGTAGTCCTGTTGGATGAAGCCCCAGATCATCAATCACACAAGAGAGAAGCAATGAAATTATTATTGCCAGTAGCGCTTTTGGTTCTGGTTTTGGTTCCAATAATACAGTGGGAGAATGCATGTGTGAGCGGGTCAGACTCAGAGTCAGAGTCAGAGTCAGTACAGTGCAGGGAAGAGGAAAGGTTGGCTCTTCTACACATCAAAGCTTCAATTCACTTTCCTATTCACTCTTTAGAAGGCAAGTGGGAAGGCAAAGAGTGCTGCCGACGGGAAAGAGTCACCTGCCATCCAATCACTGGCCACGTCACTCAACTTGACCTCGGTTTATCCTATGATGATCATGACTGGTTCGATTATGATCATGGGGGCATTTCACTAAATGCGAGTATGTTCTTGCCTCTCCGTCAACGAAGATCTTTGTCATTATCTGCACATGGCATACACAACTGTACGGATGGTGCTGGTATGTATCTTCACATACGTTTCGTTCTTCTTTAATAATTATTATGTATGTATATATGCCTGGTGCTGATTAACAATGACATATATTACAATTAAGTACTATATACGGGTACTTAATTAACATATATATCAGCTTCATTTCTGAAGACTATAAAATTAAACTACTCAACTGTAATTGCTCCAATTCATGATATCTAACGTCATTCTAGGGAAAAGTCATAATAAACTAATTTATAGTAAATTAACCGAAATTTTTATTAATATCTAAAAATAAAAAATTCAAATTCTACCCACTTTTGTGCAGGATTTAGAAAATTGCCCAAACCGGTAAAAATCTCACTGGTTTTCCAAATTGGGACAGGTGAGATTTTGACTGGTTTCAAGAAAAGAAAACAGTGAGATTCTCTTTGGTTTTGTGTTTTTTTTTATTATTACGAAAAAGAAATTTTTTTATTTTTTATTTTTTTATTGAAATATTAGAAATGTTTAATATACTTCTTGAAAAATAGATGAAATACAATATAATTTGATTTATTAGAAAAATTGTGACAAAAAACCCGGATCAACATTTTTCAAGCAGGATTTTTTACAGCTTTAAGAAAAATTAATATATTTCTTTGTGTTATTAGAAAAAAAAATATGCTTTGAATTTGAGTTATTTATCACGGTTTAAAAGTCACTTCTAGATAATGTAAAAAATATTGTGATCCTTCTAGTACATTTAATTTTTAAAAAGTTGTATCTATTTTTAAAATTATTTTTGAATAACAGTCATTAAATAATCTAAATTTTTGTTTTTTTCAAAAATAGATATAATTTTTTAGAAATTAAATCTACTAGAAGGATAACAATATTTTCTGATTTTACTTAGAAGTGACTTTTAAATAAATTAGAATCCAATCATTTTTAATTTTTTTTCAAAAATACATAAAGAAATATATTAATTTTCTTACAACCATGAAAAATCCGGTCTGAAAAATATTGATCCAGATTACTTATCGCAGTCTTTCTAATAAGTCAAATTATATTATATTCCATATTTTTTCAAAGAAATATATTAAACATTTCTAATATTTCAATACAAAAAATAAATAAATAAAATAAAATTTTGTTTTGTAAAAAAAAACCCGGTGAGAAAATAACCTGAAAGAAGTTGGAAAACGGGTGAGATTTTGACCGGTTTGGGTAATTTTTGAAATTCAGCTTAAAAGTGGGAACAATCTGAAAAAAAAAATTGGATATTAATAAAAATTTCGGGTAAATTAAGACATGAAGCCTTTATTATAAATTATTTGCACTTTCCAATTGTATTTCGTAGATGCCAATTTTCTAGTAGAACAATTGTGCAATAAAAAAAAAACAACTAAAACAATCTCCAAAATACATATTTAGCTTAGTTTATTAGATGACGTTTAGGCTAACTTAACTTTAGGGTTACAGGGAAAATGAAGAGCGCAAGGGAGAGGGCGACTGGGAAGGCGATTTTCCAAGAAGACTGGCAAGAGGTGCGCAGACGCCGCCGCCACTCACTGGTGCAAGCAATAACCATTGCCAACTCTCCAACAGTGCATCTCTACCAACCCTACCAACCAACCTATGCTCAAATGGTAGCCGCCTCGCCTAAGACAACCCCAGCCAGAACCCCTTCCTCTTCCCCCCCTTCCACTCGACCACCAACCCCTCCTATGCCACCAGGGACTCAATACTTCACTTCACCTTACAGTCCAACTAAGTTGCGCTTTCCACCAATGAACACCTATCCGGAATGGAAGGGCCGGTGTTTCAAGTGCTGCCGAGTTGGGCACACACTAGCTAAGTGCAGGAACGCACGTAAATGCGGCAAGTGTTGGCAAGACGAGCACACGGCAAGAGACTGCAAGGAGAAGGTTCTCAATCCAAGGGCCAAGTCATTCGTGCCACAAGCGCAGATGCAGGACAACCACCGTAAACCACTACAAAGGGAGGTTCGCTATCCGGAACTTAACTTGGGCCCAAAACCACTAGTTAGAAAGACGGTTCCGGGGGAACAACCCAGGAGAATGTACTCTTACATCAACAGGGATGAAGAGTATTTTAAGGAACTCCGGCGTCTGACCAACTCAGTGGTCATAAGCACGGAAGGCTTGGCCGTCACAGCTGAACACATTGCTGACTGGGCTGTGGGTACAGGCCTAGTGCATTTTGAGGAGATATCGGTGGCCAAGATCAGAGATGGATCATACCTGCTACACCTTCCTGAGGGCCTTGTACCGGACACATTCATCCGGGCAACACCGCCGATCCTATGGGAACAAGGTGTTTCGTTCCAACAATGGTCGCCCTTGCGGGACGCGGCTATCAACATACCCATGTTCAAGGTACGATTGGAGCTTACCAATATATCCATGATCAACTGGAGAGAATCTGAAGTCGTGAGAGCGGTATTTGGTTTTGGTGTGTACCTGGGTAGCGTCCCTCCACCGGACAAATCACACCATGTGTACACGGCGGTGATTGCGGTGGACGACCTGTGCAATATCCCCCATACAATAGTGATGGTGGCTGGGGGTTTAGAGCACGATGTCTATGTGGACCCGGTGGATTGGGCCATCGGTCCGGTGTACTCAAGGGCTGATCTTCCAACTCTACCTCCTACATACTCTAAGCCGACAAAGTCGGCTGCATCGGTGCTGATTGAAGATATGTTCAACGGTGGAGAGGTAATCCATATGTCGTGGAAGGTGTTCATTGATATGTTCAAGCGCATGGACCAGGCAGACCTACCGCTGGTGGTCAAGGCAGTGCTAGCCGGAGCACAGTCATCGGCTCCCTACGAGGGAAGGCAACGAACCAAAGAGATGGATGACCATCTATCACGTTTACATGCCACTGTAGGCACTCGTGAGGCGAGTCGTTTGGAAGGAATAATGATTCAGCACTCCATAGTGCCCACAGGAGAGTCACAAAAGATCATCCTGCGTAGAGAAGGGGATTCTATCGATGAGGATATCCATAGGGAGCTGCGGGATCAGATGTGTCGAGATTTGGTAGGAGCGGGAACTAGCAATGCGAGCAACAAAGAAGTTACATCCGCTAAGCTACAGCCAATCCCAGAGAAGGTTAGCTCAGCCCCCAAGGGTGATGCTCCAAGGCAGCAGGAAACTCACTTGTCGTGTGGGAATAGACAAAGGTCTCCAGAATCAGAGAATCAGGGTGTCAGTGAAGAACACCAGGGGAGGCGGATCGTCTTGGACCCAAAACCATGCATCCGGGATGAAGCGGGTCAGAAAAGGAGGACTACAATGGGTAGTGATGCAAAGACCAACAGGCGCGTGCCACCGAAGGGAATGGAGCTGAGTAACACGCCAAAAAGGAGGCATCTCCCTCTTGGGTCCACACTTGGGATTAAAAAAGGGAAGAATGCCACGCCATCCAAGGGCACAGATGCAGGCAACCCAACTAGGCGACGCAAGAAAATGTTGGCACCTTGTAACGTCCCGTCACATCAACGTTTTAGTTATTAACATAAATCATTACGAGAGAACGTAAAGATTATTATAATATATATATATGTAATACTTCATCATGACTAGGTACATTTTAGAATTAATGTAAAGCAAGTTTAAGCACTTTGTAAAAGAAGAGTCCAAATGAAAACTAATCTAATACACACACACACATTGAGTTAGGATTGCACACATAGTTATCTATATAGAAAATATCGTAATAAATATTGTAGAAAAATACAAACATTTCTAAAATAAATGTTTTCTTACCTGACCGCAACAATCAGGACATAAATACTAATCAATTGAATCTGAACAATTTTTCTATTGTCCAAACTGCATTTAAATATGTGTGCACAAGATTAGCACGAATCTTGATGCAAATATGCACGCATATTGATGTGATGTGCACAGATCTTAATGCGATGCGCACCAATCAATATTGCTTTAAGATCCGTGCATGCTAGATCAACACGAAATTGAAGCACTATGCGCAAATCTTAATGTGATGCGCACGAATCAAATGGTAAAGGAACTCTTTAGATTTAAATTTGAGTTTGATGGGCTTTATATGATTTTAATAAAGGGTAAAATGGGTATTTTAAGATTTTAGAATGAGTTTTAATATAAATACAACAAAATGGGTAAATTTGTGAGTTTTTAAAGTTTAGAGGGGGAAATACGTAATTTCAAACTTTAGAGGGTGAAATACGTAATTTTGAAGTTTTTGAGGGGTAGACGTGAAATTCCCCCGTAATTGTAGTCGGGAAACACAAAATATTTCGGAGCAGGAAGTACTTCTGTAGACCGGTTCCACAGTCTCACCGTCTTGTGGGCTCCTAATCTATGTTTGACGAAATGGGGTCCACTACTCAGTTAGATATTCATGAACCAGGTCCAGGTTAAAGTTATCTCCGTGATATTATTTAGTACAATACTCCTTTTATTCCAATTTATTTTCTGAAGATAAAAAATTTAATTGATAACTTATTTTAATCGGCATTTATTTTTTTTAAATTCAAAAGTCAAATTAAAAAAATAAGAGAAAAAGTTTTTGTCCACCATTTGTCAACAACCTTATTCACTCCCTTCTAACTGTCTTTTAACCGTTCACGATCTCCACTCCGATGTTGTCTTAGATCTCTTTGCTCATTCCTTCCGTTTTTTGAATTTGATTTCATATCACTTCTTCCAATTAATTTTTAGATCTCTTTTTTAACGATCTCTCCATTAGAGATTCCTCCGATCTCTGTATTTTTCATTCTTCGTCTCTACTCCACTTTATAACATAGTGTCTTCTTTCTCGCGTATCCTTGTACACTTAAGTCTCTTCTCGTAGAGGAAGGAGCGACAGAGGGGGTGTGAAGAAAAAAACAAATCCAGGGAGAAAGTTCCCCGAAAACTGCGATTAATTCCCTCAAAAAAAGAAAAAATTCTTGCCTTACTTTGTTCTTACAAGGTGCAGGTCCCGTACTGTCGATTGATTCTGAAAAAAAGTTCTTGCTTCTGACATAAAGAGGTACCTTCTTGACTATATTCTTAGAATTTGCATATTTTCAATACTTCAATCCTACTTTCAATTTAGGATTTGGATTGCCGCCTTGCAGAGTTTACAATTTTACAAATTGTGCGTTGAAATATGATTTTGAAGTGTGTAGAGTGTAACTGTCTTTTAACCGTTCACGGAGACTCCATTTACAACAGTGACGGTCGTGGCAACAACGGCTATGATGGCAACGATAGCAGCAACAGTAACAACGGCCGCAAGATGATGTCTTATCTCCACTTTGTGGATCTGGTTGAAGAGACTTTGACAATTAGTGTATTTATGTTATTCAGGTAACTGTATAGTCTCCCTATTATCTAGTTTAGTTTTACAGATATTCTGGTTGATCTTGATCCGATCTAGTAATACTTTGAGTCTAATCTAAGTTGATCTAATATGTCAGCTGTCGATCTAGTCTGGTTTTCTAATTTTTGATGGATCGACTGTTCATCTTGTTGTTTTATAATATTGACCTTGTTGTTTTACCGTATTTAACTTATGGATTTACAGTGTTCATCTTATGGCTATACATATGAAAGTTCTTAGATGTTTGAAAATTTGAATGACATTTTTATAGGATTTGTTATTTAAGTTATAGCATTGAATGGTGAATTTTACAGAATTGGTGCAAGTGAAATGACACTTTTTC
This sequence comes from Carex pumila, assembly GCA_033356055.1. Lineage (NCBI taxonomy): Eukaryota > Viridiplantae > Streptophyta > Magnoliopsida > Poales > Cyperaceae > Carex > Carex pumila. Next base: position 99,859 of record JARJHM010000231.1, read on the forward strand.
TTTATGTTTGAAAATTGTTATTAGATTATTTTACATAAGTTACAGTTTTAAATTAGAAATTTTACAGGATTGGTGCAAGTCAGTTTTACATGATATATATTGTTATTTTTTAAATGTTATATATATCATTTATGTTATAAATGAGTTTGATTTACGGTATAGGTGACAAATTTTACAGTACATAAGTAATATTTTGATAAGGAGGGTTCCAATGCCTCATTTTTTTCATACCTCATTATACCTCATATTTTATATTTTCATTTTCAAAGTCCAAATTGTCGATCCGAACCGTTCAACAAAATATTTATACTAAAATATGCATGGAGATGAAATTTTATATTTTTTGAAATTTTTTTGCTATTTTTTAAGATAGGTTGCAGAAATTAGGATTGTAGAAATTGATTTAAATGCCGAACCCGATATTGTGGGAGATGTAGGAATTGAAGAATTAGCAGAGTCAAACATTGTGGTGAACATATTTTGTATGTGGTGAACAGATTTTTGTTGAATAGATGATGGATGTATGTATAGATTTAGAAATTTTATAGTATACATGGTATTATTTTATGGTTTATTTTTTGAAATTTTACAGTATACATGATTCTTTGTAGTATTATTTTAAGATAAAATGTAATATTTTTTACATTTTATCTTACAGTATACATGATATTATTTTATGATTTAGATTTAAAAATTTTACAGTATATAATATTCAATTGAAAATTTTATAATATACAAGATTCAATTTTACAGTATATAAGATTCAATTGAAAATTTTACAGTATACAAGATTCAATCGAAAATTTTACTGTATATAAGATTCAATTTTACAGTATACAAGATTCAACCCAGTGCAGACGCTAATAACTAACTCTAACTGCCAATAACTGCTAATAACTAACTCTAACTGCCACTAATTTTCTATAACTGTAATTTTCAAAAGTACAGTTTGAAAGTACATTTCTTTTCTCATTGCAATATTTTTCTAATTATCATGGGACCACTTCAAATAGTTGTTGAATATTTTGTGATAAATTGATATATCTTATGTGATATATTGTATAATTATACAGCATGTAGAAGTAATTTTACAGTATTCGTACAAGTCAAAGTTGTGAACAAATGGTGAACAAAAGACTGTAGACAATTAGACTCTTCCTAAATAAATAGATAGAATGAGAAAATAAATCATCTTTATCCATCTGTTACTGAAAACTGAAAAGAAAAAAAAAGAAAAAAAAACCCAGGCCTCAAAAGAATCATAATTGTTTGCTTATTTCTGGGCCTTAAAAGAACCATAATTTGAGCCCAATTTTCCTGCTGAACATCTCAGATCAATTTTGAGCCCAATCTGTTGGATTAACTCGGATCGTCATTAACTAAATTGTCGAGCTGTGGAAATAAAAAAGAAAAAGAAATAAAGAAATAAAGATTGGAGCGTTGTCATTATATCCGGTCCAAACTTTGAACCGAAAATTTTTGCCCCCGACATTTTTGTGCCTCTAATCCACACTCTTTTCCCTTCATCTCTCTTCTTTTCCAAATATATCTACCAATAAAAAATTCTCATGGTAGAACACCAATTAATGCAAAATTAAATCTAATCTCAATTAATCTAACTCTTATTCTAGATAACTTTTTACTTTTACTTTCTTATGCTTCCTGTCAAGGTAAATGAAGAGAGCGAATGAAGAGATGAATGATATGGCATTCGCTAAAATATTATATTTCATTTATTTTTGCTATGTAATTCAATTGAACACAATAAAACAGAGATATGCAATCCCGACCTTTAAGGTATGATATGAAATGAACCACGCCAATTTAGAAGAAAAAAATGGATTCCAAATGTTAGTATTGTTACCATTGATCTTATTACTAGGAATGATGCAAGTGACTGCAATACTACCATGCATTTTTACAATTTATTTTTAAATGAAGATTGGGAAGGCCAGATGGCCACAAGACTTGTAAATTGGATTTAATTTAGATGTGCCAATTAATGGAGAAAATCGAATCCTTTGGATATTCTTATCCAAATGGAAATGAGGTCTATAATAAGCCTCCTAAGAGGATCTTAGACTTTTTATCCACCTCCATTCTAACGATCATCACTTACTTTTCAGTTTGACTTGACTTAATTTTATGATTTGTCGATGGTGTCAATGTATATGGACTGGAGCTATATATGGAGAAAATATCTAGATTTATCTAGTAACAATCTCACGGATGATGTACATAATAGTTTTTCGAGGATTCAGCCTTCTTTTCTCAATTTTATGGATTTATCAAATAATAAATTCTATGGATCTATCACTGACAATTTGAATTTTACTCAAGGTTCAACATTATTGTTAAATAATAATAATATAAGTGGATATATTCCTTTTAGTATTTGCAATACCAGTTTCGAAGTGTTGGACATCAGTAACAATGAACTAAATGGTGTTTTACCCGATTGCATTGGAAGAGCTGATATTTGGTCATTGAAGTTAAGTGGAAATCATTTAGAGGGATCTTTACCGTTGTTGGGGACGTCAAACAAGGGTTACTATTATGGGCCAAATCGTTGGTTGCTTGACCTTTCAAATAACAAGCTTTCTAGATCAATTCCTCCTTGCTCTAATGACACAGCCTTCGAAATTATAAATGTGAGCCAAAACAACCTAATTGGAAACTTTCCGATAACATGGCTGAATATTTCTATGATATATGTCATTGACATTGGGGAAAATTATTTATCTGGAGAGCTTCCAATTGGTTTGAAATCCAATCTTAGTATACTCCTAGTAAAAGAGAATATGTTTGGAGGACCTATACCAGAACAAATATGTCAATTCAGATATTTACGCATACTATGTACAGATTTAAATGTGAATCTTATAGAAATTTTACTTTATTAGTAATACATGGTTTGCACTTTATATACAGATGTGACATCATCCAAGAAGTTAACTATATACATATTATTCAAATTTTGTAATCTCAAATTGAAATATAAAGAAGTAAACTTTTAATGACATTGTCATTCTCCTCTCGTCTCTCTTTCTCTATGGAGTGTGTGTCCCCTCAGGTATTGAAGGGTATAATGAAAAACAGACGGTCCAGTTTAATCTTTGTTGGGTCAAATTCAATTAATACGCTGCCTATGGAAAATATAGGGGTCCTTTTTGAGATTCGAGCATGGTTCAAAGAACGCCCGGGATCTACTCATGGGTGAAACTTGAGGCAACAGATATAAATGAATACATAAGATGAAAGAAATTAATTATTATGCATATATATCTGAATTTTTATTATTTAAAAAAATATATGTATGAAATTAAAATTAAAGTAGATAATTTAGAGGTCTTTCATGAAATTATTATCCAACAAAGGATATTATGGAGGGATACATTTTTTTTTTTTTTATATATGATGCTCCTGCGGTTCATTATATATAACACTTAGAAGACCTTTCAATTCCCTCGTCAACGTAACTGTGATAGGTCTGGTCAATTACCCAATTGCACCACCATTTATTTATTTCTAACAATTATTTAAAGATTATCATCCTCCTCCTATATATAATATAAATCAGGCCACATATATATACATGTAGTCTGTTCAAGCCATCAATTTTATCACACAACAGATCAAGCAATGAAGTTATTATTATTGCCAGTAGCGCTTTTGGTTCTGGTTCTGGTTCCAATAATACAGTGGGAGAATGGATGTGTGAGCGGGTCAGACTCAGACTCAGAGTCAGAGTCAGTACAGTGCAGGGAAGAGGAGAGGTTGGCTCTTCTACACATCAATGCTTCAATGTCCATTTCTATTCACTCTTTAGAAGGAAAGTGGGAAGGCAAGGAGTGCTGTCATTGGGAAAGAGTCACCTGCGATCCAATCACCGGACACGTCACTCAACTTGACCTCGGTTTATCCAATGATGATGTTGACTGGTTCGATATGCAGCAGGGGGGTATTTTACTAAATGCGAGTATGTTCTTGCCTCTCCGTCAACTAAGATCTCTGTCATTATCTCGACATGCCATATACAATTGTACGGATGGTGCTGGTATGTATCTTCACATTTCTTTCTTCTTTAATAATTATTATGTATATATATATATGGCTGCTGCTGATTAACAATGACATTACAATTAAGTACTATATATGGATACTTAATTAATTAACATATCTTCTTAATTTCTGAAGACTATAAAACCACTCAACTGTAATTGCTCCATATTGATGATATCTAACGTCATTCTAGGGAAAAGTCATAATAAATCAATTTATAGTAAATTAACCGAAATTTTTATTAATATAAAAAAATAATAATAATTTCAAATTCTACCCACTTTTGGGTAGGATTTTGAAAATTCCAAACCGGTCAAAATCTCACTGGTTTTCCAAATTGGGACCGGTGAGATTCTCACCGTTTTTTTTTTTTTTATTATTACAAAACAGAAATTTTTTATTTTTTATTTTTTATTGAAATATTAGAAATATTTAATATACTTCTTGAAAAATAGATGGAATACAATATAATTTGATTTATTAGAAAGATTGCGAAAAAAAACCCAGATCAACATTTTTCAGGCATGATTTTTCGTAGCTTTAAGAGAAATTAATATATTTATTTGTGTTATTGGAAAAAAAAATGCTTTGAATTTGAGTTATTTATCACGGTTTAAAAGTCACTTCTAGATAATATAAAAAATATTGTGATCCTTCAAGTACATTTAATTTCTAAAAAGTTGTATCTATTTTTAATAAAAATTTCGGGTAAATTAAGACATGAAGCCTTTGTTATAAATTTTTTGCACTTTCCAATTGTATTTCATAGATGCCAATTTTCTAGTAGAACAAGTGCAATAAAAAAAATAACTAAAACAACCTCCAAAATGCATATTTAGCTTAGTTTATTAGAATCACTACTGGTCAATTTCAGGTTTATTCGTGTTAAGAAAAAAAGAAAGAAATAAACAAATTCTAATGCAATTTTTCATTTGTACTTTCTCAGGACTTGAAACATGGTCCAATTTGACCAAGTTGGAGATTTTAGACCTTTCTTACAACTACATGGCCGGAAGCAATATCATATATGATTTAGCTGGTGTTCCATCACTTCATACACTAAACCTGAGTTATAATAATATAAACAGCAGTAGTTTGCCCATCAACGGTAACAAAATTACGTTAATTAATGTTTATTTATTTAATGAGCTCTCTTCTTTAATTAATTGATTAAGAATTAAAGGTTCTCCATGTATTCATGATCCATCTTTTATATATATATATATATATATTCTATGATATAATGAGCATATCCTTTTATCAGGGTTTGAATCTTGGTCCAATTTAACTAAGCTACAGATGCTAGACCTTTCATCCAACGACCTGCCGATAAGCATATTTTCCTCCTTAGCCAAAGTATCATCACTTCGAGCACTTTATCTGGATGAGAATTTTATGGGAGGCAGTATTAATGTCCCTGTCAAAGGTAACCATATATATTAATTATATGTATTACAACAAGTATTATTTTATTTTCTTAAATTTGACTGATATTTTAATGGAACAATCTGACAGAGCTTATGAATGCACTAAATTTGGAGGTGCTTAGTCTAAGCCTTTGTGAGCTTTCTGGGAGTTTACCCGATTTGGGACATTGGTCTTCTCTAAAAGCCCTTTCGTTGACGGGCAATGATCTAAATGACACTTTATCATTGGAAGGTAATTATAATGTAATACACAATTAAACTTTATTGTCAATATGAAAGAAGTTATAATTTCTGTAGTGTATTAGATTTTAGTTAGTCATTTACTAATGGTAGGGCTGCAATGAATAGTTAGATAAGGGCCCAGTTAAATATATGTTTATTTGTCCATAAAACTGTGTAAGGGCCCAATTAAGGAAACTTTGTAATGCACCTTGAAGACTTAGAACCATTTCTTGGACAAATTAAAATAATACAAAGAGTATTCCTTATCAATTCTCTATTTCATATCAGAGCAATCAATATATATTTTTATTATATGCAATTTAGTCCATAAAACTGTTGTTTATTTTAAATTATTTTTGTAGCTACTTCTATATATATGTGTTTCTAGCATATAACACCGAGTTTTAAAACAAAACAAAACAAAAAGAAAAAAAAATGAAAACATAGAAATTAAGAAATGCTATCTCATAATTGTGCTCATTGCATTTCACATAGATTAGTCTTATTTGATGCTCTTTCTCGTTAATATTGTAGGACTATGCCGACTGAAGAATCTTGAAGAGTTAGATCTTTCAGCCAACAGTTTTACTGAAAATCTTCCTACTTGTTTGGGAAATCTTTCCTCTCTTAAGCTAGTTGACTTGTCATATAATCAATTTCAAATCAAATTTCCATCCTCCATTTTTGATAGACTTGTGTCCCTAAGATACCTTTCCCTATCCAATAACCAGATCGAGGGGACTCTATCCATGAGGTCATTTTGGAATCATTCTAATCTTGAGGTTCTGAGCATATCAACTTTAGAGTCATCAAGCTTCCGAGTCAAAGTTGTGAATATGCCTTTTCAGCTTCAGGTTCTTGAACTCGCTAATTGCATTCTTGATGTTGAGCCCACTTTCTTATATTCTCAGTATAAATTACGAGCATTGGACCTCTCTAATACTGGCTCCAAGGGTCCTCTTTCAGTTATATGGTTGTTAAAAAACAATACGAACTTGATCAAATTAGATTTGCACAAAAACTTCTTCATGGGGCCTCTTCAACCTCCATTTTTAACTCATGAAAAACTCTCATTATTGGATATATCTGATAACCATCTTGGTGGAGAATTACCAGGTAACATTACAACTAAGTTTCCAAATTTATTGTCCCTGAGCTTATCGAAAAACTATTTTCAAGGCCCTCTTCCTCTCATCTCTACACACAACCTCCAATATCTAGATTTATCTAGTAACAATCTCACGGATGATGTACATAATAGTTTTTCGAGGATTCAGCCTTCTTTTCCCAATTTTATGGATCTATCAAATAATAAATTCTATGGATCTTTCACTGACAATTGGAATTTTACTCAAGGTTCAACATTATTGTTAAATAATAATAATATAAGTGGATATATTCCTTTTAGTATTTGCAATACCAGTTTCAAAGTTTGGGACATCAGTAACAATGAACTAAATGGTGTTTTACCCAATTGCATTGGAAGAGCTGATATTTGGTCGTTGAAGTTAAGTGGAAATCATTTAGAGGGGTCCTTACCTTCGTTGGAGATGTCGAACAAGCTTTACCGTGATTGGCAAAAGCGTTGGTTGCTTGACCTTTCAAATAACAAGTTTTCTGGATCAATTTCTCGTTGCTCGAATGAAACAGCCTTAGAAATTATAAATGTGAGCCGAAACAACCTAACTGGAAACTTTCCGATAACATGGTTGAATATTTCTGGGATATATGCCATTGACATTGGGGAAAACTATTTATCTGGAGAGCTTCCAATTGGTTTGAAAGCCAATCTCAGTATGCTCCTAGCAAAAGAGAATATGTTTGGAGGATATATACCAAAACAAATATGTCAATTTAGATATTTACGCATACTAGACTTGTCCCACAACAATCTTTTTGGAGAAATACCATCATGCATTATAGATATGGGATCAATAGTCAACGATTCCTCAATTAGTGAAGACGACAGGTATGAATTTGTTCCTGGTGAGGGGGTCTTGAACTTCGATGATTCCAATTTTCTCATACCCATTATATATTTTTTCAATGATGATAGCGTAAAATTATCAAATTTTGGATTGGAACTTGTTTTAAAAGGAAGGTTAGATTTATATTTTGAAGATATTTTACAAATGCAGGGTATAATTAATCTGTCTTCGAACAGATTAGTAGGCAACATTCTCAAAGATATAGGTAGAATGAATTGGTTGATAACACTGGACTTGTCGAACAACCATTTAAGCGGTGAAATACCAAATTCCATATCCAATTTACTCCAATTAGAAAATTTGAACCTCTCTCACAACTCTTTGATGGGAGAAATACCGAGAGAAATGACTAAACTAACCTCCCTTGCATCCTTCTCTGTGGCATATAACAACTTATTCGGTCCTACATTAGGTGTAGAAGCACAGTTTATTTCATTTGATAATAGCAGCTATGAAGGCAACCCCGATCTCTGTGGGCCTCCCCTATCAAAAATTTGTGGCTCTACTCCTGGCACAACACAGCCTTCCCTAAATAAAATGAGTGAGAACCAAAGGTATGACGGCACCGATTTTCTCATATTGTTCGGTTCTTTCTCCCTTTTCTTTGTGGTCATTTTTTGGTGTTTCATGCTTGTTCTTTATTTCAATAAAAATTGGCGTTATGCTTTATTTACTTTGGTGGACCAGTATGGTGATATGATATATGTGAAGGTTGTCATTTCTGTTAGAAAGATTGGAGCTACTCTAACTCTAAGGGGGTAGTTGAAGGACAATTTGTTTTAGTTTTAATTTGGAAGGATGTGTTTTCTTATATGTTTTTTTTAATTAGTATCTAATATATATGTATGATGTATTGTACATTTTAATTTGATGAACTTTGGGCTTGAAAAAATATGTAAGACAACTTTCGCATATTTTATTTTATGTTGATGCATTGCTTCCAAATGTGTGCTATAATTTTCATTACTAGGAAACTTTTGGAAACATTACGTGATATTATGTAAAGTAGGAAATATTATATAATTTTATATACAATCATCGGTTGAACAATAATTCCAACACTAAAACCCAAACTAAAAAAACGGAGGACGAGCCTGATTTGAACTGGACTTCCAATGGACAATGGCTGCGCAAGGAATTAATAGAAATTAATTAGAGAGATAATAATTAATTAATTAGTTTGGGCAGTGGGGAAAGAGAGATTTGCATTTGCTTTGATTTTATTAATCTATTAAATTTAAATTTAATTCTGTTTTGTTGTCATAATTAATTAATTAATTAATTAATGTCATCAGTAATTATATTACGCAGTAATTAATGGTGGGAGTGAGGAAGAAATTAATTAGAGATCAATTTTCATATCTCGTAAAAAAGAGTTTCATTGAGCTTTGACTTTGACTGATACATGCATGTTGCCTCTCTCACTCTTTCAAGGTCAAACATATATATCCATTTAAATTTGGTTGCCCAATTTATTTAATTGTATTTTTATGGCTTGGAATTGGATGACCGTAGTAAACTGTTAAGTGGGCCCGCTTGAGGCTGATTCGGGTATGGAAAAGTTGAAGGGTAGACTGCCTGTTGCATCGACCTGTCGCAAGATTGATGCATTTCAGAAAACACAAAACACCCAAATTATAAGGAAAATAAACAAAACACAATGACTTACAAAATCAATTGTATTGGAAGAGCTAATATTTGGTCGTTGAAGTTAAGTGGAAATCATTTAGAGGGATCCTTACCGTCGTTGGAGATGTTTGATGGGCAAGTGTGTTGGTTGCTTGATCTTTCTGATAACAAGTTTTCTGGATCAATTCCTCATTTCTTTAATGACACAGCCATAGAAATTATAAATGTGAGCCAAAACAACCTAACTGGAAACTTTCCGATAACATGGCTGAATATTTCTTATATATATGCCATTGACATTGGGGAAAACTATTTATCTGGAGAGCTTCCAATTGGTTTGAAATCCAATCTTAGTATGCTCCTAGCAAAAGAGAATATGTTTGGAGGACCTATACCAGAACAAATATGTCAATTCAGATATTTACGCATACTAGATCTGTCCCACAACAATCTTTTTGGAGAAATACCATCATGCATTATACATATGGGATCAACTGCCGATGATTCCCATGGCTCGGGTTACAGAGAAAATCCAGTGGGGGAGCTGGACAGTAATTACAATTTTTTCTTACACGTTATGTATCATGTTGGGATGCCTAGCGAAGAAATAACGAATTTTAGATTGGAACTTATGTCAAAAGGAAGGTTAGATTCGTATTTTGAAGATAATATACGAATGCAGTGTATAATAGATCTATCTTCGAATATACTAGTAAGCAACATTCTCAAAGATATCGGTCGAATGAATTGGTTGATAACACTAAACTTGTCGAACAACCATTTAAGTGGTGCAATACCGAATTCAATATCCAATTTGCAACAACTAGAAAGTTTGGACCTCTCTCACAACTCTTTAAATGGAGAAATACCAAGAGAACTGGCTAAACTAACCTTACTGGAATCTTTCTCTGTGGCATATAATGATCTATTGGGTCCTACATTAGGTTTCGAAGCACAATTTATTTCATTTGATAAGAGCAGCTATGAAGGCAACCCGAATCTCTGTGGGCCTCCCCTGCCAAAAATTTGTGCCCCTTCTCTTGGCATAACAAAACATTACCTGAATAAAATGAGTGAGAACCAGAGGTATGACGGCACTGATTTTCTCATATTATTCAGTTCTTTCTCCCTTTTCTTTGTGGTCAGTTTTTGGTGTTTCATGGTTGTTCTTTATTTCAATAGAAATTGGGGTTATGCTTTGTTTACTTTGGTGGACCAGTATGGTGATGTGATATATGTGAAGGTTGTCCTTTCTATTAGAAAGATTGGAGCTGCTCTAACTCTAAGGGGGTAGTTGAAGGACAATTTGTTTTAGTTTTAATTTGGAAGGATATGTTTTCTTCTATGTTTTTTGAATAAGTATCTAATATATATGTATGATGTATTGTAAATCTTAATTTTATGAGAACTTTGGGCTTGAAAAGATATGTAAGACAACTTTCGCATATTTTATTTTATGTTGATGCATCTCTTACAAATTTCTTAAGTGTGCTATAATTTTCATTACTCGGAAACTTTTGAAAACATTGCGTGATATTATGTAAAGTAGGAAATATTATATAATTTGAGTAAAACTAATATACACTTAAGTGTACTGTACACTTAACTCTAGGACCGTCAGATTTCTTTAAAAGTCGTGTAGATTCTTTAAAAGTCGTGGCAGCACGAATCTCAAAACTAATTGTACGGTCCTAGAATTAAGTGTAGGGTTCACTTGGTACACTTAAGTGTATATTAGATTTACTCATATAATTTTATATACAATCTTCGGTTCAACAATAATTTCAACACCAAGATCCAAACTAAAAAAAAGGAGGACGAGCCTGATTTGAAGTGGACTTACAATGGACAATCCATATCCCAAAATTGGAAAGGGGGGAAACCAAATGATAAGCCGTTTTGGTAATGAATCATGCTACAATACTTAAAGATGCTTTTACCAGTCAGAATAAAGTTATATTGAAAGGTATCTTGACTAGTCAAACTAAAAGTTAGAACAATAAAAGAAAGTGGTCTTGGTCTCCTTTCAAGGATTATTAATTACTTGTTCTAAGAAATTAAACAAAATAGATACTAACTGTATTAATTAATAATGCCTTTCAACATGTTATGTAATTTGAGACGACCTTTAATTTGATATTAATTCGATCCTAATTAATGAGGGCAATGGAATCCAAACATATATTAATTACTGTTTCAAATACATTTTTTTTATAATTAAAAAAAAAACCAAAAAAAAAAATGTATTTGAAAGAGTAATTAATATATGTTTCGGAGTGAGTCTATGGTACTATGCATATTACAATTTGTTACCGTGCTATGGCTCTATATTCGAGTTTTCAAACTCTAACATTCCATCCAAACCGTTCATCTTGTTATTCATATTAATATGTGTTTGGAGACCAAATTTTATATTTTTTGAAAAAAAATTACCCTTTTTTTAGATTTATTGAAAATCACTGTTTTTGGATGGTCTAGAATTTTCAGATTAAGTGATTTTCTAAATATCTAAAAAAATAATAAAAAATTTTCAAAAAATGTAAAATTTGGTCTCCAAACATATATTAATATGGAGAACAATATGAACGGTTTGGATTGACCGTTAGAATTTGAAAGCTCGAATATAGAATCGTAACACAGTAACAACCCGTGATATGCACAGTACCATAGACTCACTCTATGTTTGGATTCCATTGCCGTTTAAGATCTAAAACATAGTAATTTTTCAGAGAATCGAACCAATTGAATTTAGTAATTAACAATTAAAATAAATAATTAAAGTCGCATGGACTTTGGGAATCGGCTATAATATAAAGAGGAGGCATATCCAATTACACCATTTTATGGTGACACATCTTGACACTGTATTTTTATAAGTTACTTTTGTAATTTCAAAATTCAAATAGTCAATCTAAACCGTTCAACGTAATGTCCATATTTAAATGTACTTGGAGACCAAATTTACATTTTTTGAAAATTTATTACTATTTATTTAGAATTTTTTTAAATTGTTGTTTTTCAATTATTTAAAATTGTCTGAAAACAATAATTTTGTACACATTTTAATAAATACTAAAAAAAGACCAAAAAAATGTAAAATTTGGTCTCGAAAGCATATTTTAATATGGAGATTATGTTGAACAGTTCGAATCGTCTGTTTAAATTTTAAAATCGCAAAAATAACTTATAAAAATATAAAATGATGTAATTGGATCCCTCCTCTAATATAAATATAAACATACATTGCATACGTCTATAACACCATCACATGTTTTTTTGTTACAATTAGCATCCTGCCCATAATTAATTAATTTACCACCCAAATTATATCCCTAAAAGATTATAATTAAATGAAGTGTTCAGCTTCTCCTACGGCGCCATCCACTCATCAACTCATGAGTTATCACAAATTAATTAATTAATTAATTAACTTGATCTTCTTCCCCGTCAATGGATCGCTTCAATTGGCGGCAGGGAAAGCCGGAGAGCAGCTACCACCACATCAGCAAAGGCCTTAATTATGAACCGATGCATGCTCCGGTCGTTCAACTCAAGATAACAAAACAATAGCTCTTCTAACCAGTCCCAATCCAATGCTTGAAATCGATGGGCCGGCTTTCGTGTAGTGATGCAGCATCTCCTGCATGGACTGCCAGAAATCCTGATATGGGTCATCAGAATCCGTGCTCACTGCAATGCCGTCCCCTGGAATATTAATTAATCAATGGTGCATGATCACTTGATGATGATGACGTGTCATCTAATTCCGGGGCCGAGGAGCTGGATGCTAGCACTGACTCATGATCACTTGATATTGAATTTGATGATGACGTTACTTCTGACGATATATTTAACCCTTTGGTCGAGAGTTATCAAGCCCGAAGTGGAGGGAGACACGAAGAAGCGATCTGATCTGACGGTGGGACCATGACAGCAGTATTGTTGTTGTATTGTGCTGGCACCTCTGGCAGTTGGTCATTAATTATTTAAATTGCAATCAGAGAGATCTAGTGAGTGAAAACTATCAAAAATGGCGCCTTCCATTAATTACTTGGGCGTCAGGGGGATCGGAGTGGAGATGGAGATTCGCAAGTTTTCTAGTTTTCTAGCTTGGAAGATGTTTCAGCTGGTTGGATAGGTGGAGGTGAAAGGGTTTCTTCTTCCCCATATAAAATTTGTGTGTATCGATCTTCTCCTCTTCTCTCCTGTTTGATTTATATTTGGATCGGCAAGGAATTTATAGAAAGAGAGATCGATCAGGTTTCTATATATATATATATATATATATATAAAATTAAATTTATTTATTTAATTGTATTTTTATGGCTTGGAATTGGGTGACCGTTTGTCCCTCTATGTATCTTCTCATTCCTGTCAATTAATTAATTTAATTTGCTAATTACTAATTTTGTTCTCATTGTCTGATATAGACAATAGCTAGAGTTAGAAGTCAGATTTTCGAACAATGAAAATCAAATACATATGAAATCAATCATATAAAAGTTTTCAAACTATAAAGATCAATTATATACAAACTTTATACAAAAAATGGAGATTAATTTTACTGTATACTTAATAATATTTTACACTAAATTATATAGAAAATTAAATATAAATACAAAAAAATAAATTAAATTAATGAGATCAATTGACTCTTATTAGATCTTCTTAGATTCGTCTCTAACTAGGATCGCCCTAATTAGTTCAAAGCAAAAAATAAGACAACGAATATATAATGGATAACAAAAGAATTTAACCCAAAAAAAAAAAAAAATCCTCATCGCTATCAACCTCATAAATCAAACCTAGATTCATCTTGAAATGTATATATAGCAGTAACTTGATTAAATTTGACATGTATTTTAAACACATGGTTGCCAGAAATAAATTTGTAGTATGTAAATCTAAATATAATAAATATTCTTAAATTAAAATAGAACGAAAATCACAAATTAACTTTTGAATGCCTTCAAGATATACTTTCAGCTATAACATTAATTAATTAATAAAGCTTTCAAAAATTTTATAGTTGAGATGCGGATGAAATGGCAACAGCCAATAGCTATGTATGTATGTATGTATTGTATGAGAGTTCATATAACCTAAAGTAATTCAAATTTTGATTTTAGATCCAAACCGTCAGATCTGCTATGGCCCGAAATTTGATTGACCTAAACTCTGATCAGACGGTACTGAGAAAAACTCAAAATTTGAGTTACTACAGACATATAAGGCCCAATTTTTTTAGAGATATATAAGGCCCAAGACTTGACTGATTGGCCCGGAATCATAGAGTCCGGATCCACAGGAATCACGTCTAGTTGAGTTGGTCGTGAACCCACAAGAAGGGAGACGGTGTTTTATAGACCAAGTTCACTGAACAATTTCTTTCCGTGTTGGCTGCTTAAACCCTAACCCGGTCGAGTCCGAATCCGACCCATTAATTTCTTCGTTTGATCCTTTCCCTCTCCAAGAAAATAAAACCCTAATTCAATTCTTCCCTAAACAAAATTTGTTACCTTTCCTGCGCTGCTAGCAGCACACCTTGTAAAACCTGGAGCAAATGGGACGGAGGAAGAGGGGTGGCGGCGCATCTCCGTCGGAGGGAGAACAGAGCTCTCCCAATAAGATGCTGATGGAGATGGATGAATCTTCCATGGATTGCGAGATCGAGAAAACCAGCGCTGATTATTACTTCGATTCCTATTCTCACTTTGGAATTCACGAAGTAAGCATTCATTTACAATTCCTTGTTTATTACTGTGGAAATGAAATGAAATGAAATGATTTCATTTGAATTTGAATGATGATTTCAGGAAATGTTAAAGGATATAGTGAGGACAAAAACATATCAGAATGTTATCTATCAGAACACTTTTCTGTTCAAGGATAAAGTGGTACTTGATGTAGGTGCTGGTACTGGTATCCTCTCTCTCTTTTGTGCAAAATCTGGAGCAAAGCATGTTTATGCGGTAACCCAATTTTTATTTTTCCTTCACAATATGTTTTACTATTTCACTTTTTCTTTGATTTGATTTTGCTTTTCTTTTTTTTTCAAACAGATAGAGTGCTCTCAAATGGCCGATATGGCAAAGGAGATTGTTCAAGTTAATGGTTTATCAGAAGGTAATATATGAAATTCCACTTCTTGAATATTAGACACACATACACATATATATAGAGGTTGGCTAATATCAAATCAATTCTTCCTGAGGTCTCGTGCAACTAAGTCGTTTTCTAATTTTCAAAGTCTAAAAAGTCAATCCAAACCGTTAGATGTGATTTCTATATTAAAATGTGCTTGGAGACCAAATTTTACATTTTTTTTTATTTTTTTACTATTTATTAAGTCACATTAAAAATCGCTGATCCAAAGGTCCAGTCTGATTTTACTGTTTGATTAAGCCACATTGAAAATGTGCTTGGAGACCAAATATATATACATTTAGTTGTTAAATATATTGTTTGTCTGGAAAGAATGTTTTGAATATAGTAATTTTGTTTGTGTTACAATATACAGTGATAACAGTAATTAAAGGCAAGGTAGAAGAGATAGAGCTACCAGTTGCAAAGGTTGATGTGATAATTTCGGAATGGATGGGTTACTTTTTGCTTTTTGAGAACATGCTGAATACTGTTTTATATGCTCGTGACAAATGGCTGGTAATTATGCTAAATTTCTCTTTCTTTTTCTTTGGTAATTAAGACATATCTTTTTGTTTTTTGAAAATATGCTTCTTTTTGTAGGTAAATGATGGGGCTGTATTACCAGACAAAGCTGCTCTCTATTTGACAGCAATTGAGGATGCCGAGTATAAAAATGACAAGATTGAGTGTATGATTTTGTTTTTGTTTTTCTTGTATTTTGTCAGATAAACCATGTTTTTTAATTGATTATATCTAAATGCAATGTGATGCAGTCTGGGATAATGTGTATGGATTCAACATGAGTTGCATCAAGAAACAAGCAATGACAGAGCCGCTTGTTGATACTGTCGATCCCAATCAGATTGTCACCAACTCCCAACTTCTCAAAGTCAGTTTCTACTTGCTTTTTTTTTTATTATAGATTTCAAAATTATTACTTCCTGTCTTTGCTGATATCCTTGAGTGCATGTTCATAAATGGTTTTGTGCTGTATCAGTAACAGCAAGCCGTTTATTGTCAGAATTTAACTCTGGTACAGTTCATGCAGGACTAGATTGTAGTTTTATTTTGAAATTACAACTTGTTCTGTGAATTCCTTTATATAGACTATGGACATATCAAAAATGACACCAGGAGATGCCTCGTTCACTGCACCATTTAAGCTGATAGCTGAGCGAACAGACTACATACATGCACTTGTTGCTTACTTTGATGTCTCTTTCACCAAGTGCCATAAGCTCATGGGTTTCTCTACTGGTATACTCTCTCTCTTTCTCATACAACTCTTGTTGTTTTAAAATTTTATTTACTGGTATACTCTCTCTCTCTCTCTCTCGCTTGTTGTTTTTAAAGACTCATATAACTATTGTAATACTGACAGGACCGAGGTCAAAGAGTACACACTGGAAACAAACAGTTCTTTACCTGGAAGATGTAATATCGATTTGTGAAGGAGAGGCAATAACTGGCAGCATGACAGTAGAACCGAATAAAAAGAATCCCCGTGATGTGGATATAACACTCAAATATTTGTTTAATGGCCGACATTGCCAACTGTCAAGGACCCAACACTACAAGATGCGTTGACAAGGCACAACTGCATTTTCTTGTATTTTTTACTGAAAAATTATCGAGGATTGTTATTGGCTCGAATTGTATTGTGAAATTTTGTTATGGGGGTATTTTTTTGTTTGATGACCTTCAATTTAATGGGGATTCTGTTGTACTTTATTTATCATTGTCATTACTTTTTAAATTAATCTTGGCTTTTGAGTAGAATTAAAATTTGAATACCTCTTGTATACTTATTTGATATTACTTTTAAAATTAATCTTTGCTATTGCTTTTGTATACGAAAGGAATTCGGTGCCAAGTTACACCTTGTTTGGATGGAGTGTAGAGGAAGTGGAGGTGAAGAATAGAAGGCAAGGGAATGGAAAAAAAAAAAAGAGATTAATATATTTAATTTCTTTGTGTTTGAATGATTAATGAGAGAAAACAAATTTAACTTTTATTTTCGTCTTATTTCTTGTTCGGTGGTTGTTGTAGGTTTGATAAAAAATTGTATGAGAATTATATTGATAAAATATAAGATTAGATATTTGTGTTATTTTTTCTAAAAATATTTGTAACAAAAATTTATTTTCATCCGTTATACCTCAAATTAAAAGGGAATTAATTATATTTATTATAATGATACAAGGTTAAACCTTTTATCTCATGTATTCTTTACTTTCAACATAATTTTATAAACCAAACACGATTCAATGGAAAATTTTCTTTTCTTTCTATTTCCTCCCTCTACTCTCCATCCAAACAAGGTGTTAATGTAGATATGGGAGGTGGTTTTAACATTTGTGCCAAGATAAAACTACGACTCAGATATAGTCTAATTGTACTAGGATTCCAAGTTCGCTTGTGCTTTGCATAATTGTTATAATTATTGTACATGATACGAACCGTTGGATTCAAAACTAGCATGGATCTTGTAACTCCATAATAGATACGTCAGATCGATGTCACGCGTTCCATTTGGGCCGAACAAATCTGGTTGAGTAAATGCTGTTAGATTTGGACCGAACAGATCAGGTCGACTAAAAAATTAAAAAAAAAAAAAAAAATTGCGGTGAGCGTGGATCGAACACGCGACCTTCAGATCTTCAGTCTGACGCTCTCCCAACTGAGCTATCCCCGCCTTCTTGTTTTTCTATTCGCTTTTCTGTATTTAATGGATCTATTTTGAAAATGGGCAAACCGGGTTTACAATTGGCACCGAATATCCCATATATACAATTTGTTGCGACTTGAGATGAGATTGTAATTCGCTTATAAATCAACAGATAATACACGCATACATTTCCTTCAACTGTTTTTTTTTCTGAAAAATCTATCTGTTTCTCACAATGCATTTTTATACTATTTTCATGGAAATAATTTGGGTGCGATGCTTATCAGACTCAAATTCAAATTGAGGTCGTGCTGGTCTGATCCACTTTAGGATACGTGGACATGGTGAAACAACTTGACGCGTATATTTATCATAAAACACACAAGGATGCTAAACAAAATATTGTGAGTAGTAATTGAATATTTAAAATTTCACCGAACTCGATTCAGTTTTAAAATACATAAATAAAATCCACGAAGTGAAATATGTGAGAGCTGAAACTGAGTTTTGGGAAAACATTTATTACTCAAGTTTAACAAAAACTTTGATTTAAATTCATTTTTCTCGAGAATATCATGAAATTCTCGTATATATTTTTTTTTATTATTTTAGCATCATTCCCAGAATTCCATTTAAAAAAATGCCATAATTTACTATTTAGTGCAACTCTGTTATATCTCAAATCTGTTATCAATTAAAATTAAATTATTTATTATTTAATCACATTTTATTTTATTTTAAGTTTTGAGTTGTTCAAAAGTTCAATTATTCAACAATATTTTATGGTTTTTGAACACTTATTTAAATTTTCATTTATATTAACAATTCATTCTTATAAAGTTTCGCATAAACTTTAAAATAATATTTTCTTCAATTCAAATTGCATTTTCACAAAAAGGTCCTTATCCAGGGACTGTTTTCTAAAACAATTTATTTACTGCTACAGTTCAGTCCCTGTACACTTGTTGGACCTCAAAATTTTGCACTATAGACCCTGTTATTTACCAAAATTCACCCAAAAATACTGGAAATTTACTGAAAAGGTCCTGGAAAGTTGCAGAATAACACAATTGTGCAGAATACTGAAAAGTTACAGAAATGCCCTTGAAAAAACCAAAACACTTAACTTACTAAGCAAAACACTAATACTTACAGAAATTGCAAGGCTCTGAACTGGCAAGTGTTGGGAACGAATATATAAAGGGTAGCCAGTATTAAATTGTAGAGAGGACAATAAAGAAAACTCTAATATATCAATGGAAGAGTGAAGCAAGACAACAAAGCCTCACAAAGATCAATCAACAAAACAAATAGTCAAATTACAACTCTAATATATCAATGGAAGTATTAAATTGTAGAGAGGACAATAAAGAAAACAAGTAGCCAGTATTAAATTGTAGAGAGGACAATAAAGAAAACTCTAATATATCAATGGAAGAGTGAAGCAAGACAACAAAGCCTCACAAAGATCAATCAACAAAACAAATAGTCAAATTACAACTCACCTTTTCAGAAATACATAAGCTTTCAATTTAAAAAAAAAAAAACAAAACAAACAAACTGATATGAGTCGGAATGGGTAACCATTACAACAAACAAAGTTTTATGTTAAGAACCTCATAATTTCACTAATCTTTCATATCAGCCCAAAACCCGTACCAGCGAGCATGAAAGGTGATGATCTTAGAGACAAACTACATAAGAAAGATGGTGATAGAATTTTAATGTTTTCGAATAATATCATGAAATCAATTTGAATTTGGTACCAAAGTGTAATGTTAAAATTTTTATTCAAAACCAAAACTGAAATAAATTTATTAACGCAACTCTTTTGTATCAGGAATCACAACTCAAACAGTAGCATACATTGAGAAAATAATGAAAACAGTGCTCATGGCAGATTGGGTTCAAAACCGATAAGGATTAATTTTAGGTACAATCAAAGTATACAAGTATACACAAGAGTAAACACCAATTACATTTTTGAGAGAGAAGAACAATCACAACAAGGATACAGATTCAAAGATTTAATTTTATTGTTGTTGTTATAAAAACATTCTGTTAAATACTTCTCTTGACAATCAGGTTAACCAATCAAACTGTCAGAAATCATTTCCAAAAAAACTTCATTAAATAAACTTGATTCTCTCTCGGTTCTGGATTACACACTCAACACATTTAAGTTTTCATTACATCTTAACAGAACAGCAAATGCCTACTCTCTCATTAGCCATAACTAATTCATACATTGCATCCAGATATCTAGATAAACTAAAAAGGACCCTGGTTCATACATAGATGGATGTATTAAATTAAAATCAGCACTCTTAATCGACATTCAAACCTTAACAATCAAAGAAGAAACCTTTTTGGCAATATTGCTAACCTCCTCCAATTCTTCTTCAACCAACTGATTAAGCTGCTCTACTTGTTTTGTTTCATCTCCTTCATTTTTACCCATCCCAGAATCTTCCACATTTCCTCCCTCAGACCGAAACATAACAAAAGTCATGTCATGATCGTAATCATTCGGTACCTCAACAACCTTCTTTGCATTATCCATCACCCCATCATCAGTATCTAATATTTCCCCCTTTACACGGTCCGAGATAAGCAGCCTAAAATTTTCCACACACCTCTGGTTTTTATGAGCCAGGTTCATGTATATCAGCACCTCCCAGCAGCGGAGGAACTCCTTTTTGTTTATTTTCAGATTCTGACGGACCTGGTCTACAAGACTGGTAGGCGGACCAGTATCGGATTTGGTGGTACGCTTGGAGAGGTTGTTTTCCTTGAGGAATGAGACAACAGATGATACAGCAGGATTTATGGGTTCAAAGGAATGTAGGCGGACCGTGTCCATGCAGGCTCGGAGGTATTGGAGGTACTCCGAAGGCTCTTCAACAGTGATGTCATGGGCATTTTTGAAAATTGCAACATAGTTGATGGCTTCAAGGAGAAGTCGGCCGTGGCCATGGCTCTGGAAAGGAGGCAACACTAATATCTGCACAATAAAATTAAATAAGTGAAACAATATTAACAAATATGTAGATACACTAATCTAATACGGTTTGGACAAAAGAATTTAATTTAAACCTGGCCGATTCGCATGCGTGAAGTGTCTGGGTAGTAAAAGAAGTGATACACTGTTGCAAACCCTAGCATTTCTACTTTACTATTATTGCTCAATTCATTCTCTGATGACCTTTTCACAGCTACATAAATCTCCCATTTTGGATCGGTTACATCAATTGGGTTAGCTCCTGCACATAGAGAAATAGAACCATAGAAACCACAAGACTTTAACATTTAATGATGGAAATTATAATATAGAGGGGAAATGATAAGTTGGCGAAGTATACCATCGACTAAAAGAAGAACAAGAGAAACGAGGCGGCTATAGAGTAAGCCTGCATTTGCATTCTCCATTCCAAGCCTTATTACCTGTACCAATTCTTTCTACAAGTTAAAAATATTATAATTACAATATTATGATACAAGAGAGTGAAAATAAATAAAAAGCACCTCAATTATAGAGTCCTTGTTATCAGAATTAGAATTAGCATCTTTCTTTGAGGAATCAAGTTGAACTGCTTCTCCATCAGCAACAGTGTTTCTGAAAATAAGAAGCATAACATTAGAAAAAGGAGAATTGCTTTTCAAAAACACCATATTAAGTCTGAAATTAGTATACTATCCTTCTTGTTAGATCATTTAGAAAGAAAAAAGAAGCACGGAAATATGCACATAGTAATTAAGAAAAAACCCACCTAACATAATCACGATCCCTTGAGAAGGTTTGCAAAAATTCCTCTTTCTCCAGTAAAGACTCACCAAATATACTCTATGCAAAAGGAAACAATAATCCATTTAGTAATTAGATATCTAAGAAAAAGAAAGATAAAACCAATTAAATTTTGCATGAAAGAAAAAAAATTATTTACCTTCAGAGGATCCTTCAGATCAGTAACACCTTTCCCTCCCTAACACAGTATATTAGTAATTCAATAAGAGTGCTGCTTATAAAATATACACAATATGAAATACTTATTTATGCAAGAGTGCTGCTAATAGTGAACTTACTGCACATTTGCTCTCAAATGATACATCGACATATGCATGGAAAGAAACCATACTCAGCCAAACATTTATCTGCATTATAAAAATAATTCTGATATGAAAAATCAACATGCCTCTCGAGTTTGAAAAGAACCTACAAGAAAGGACTACATTTGAAGAAATCATGACTTGGTAGAAGAATATGAAACATAATGTAATACCTGCAAACCATTATAGCCATAAACCTTGCCATCTTCACCGAAGAAATGGTTAAGGTCAACCGGTTCTATTTGCAAGCAATTAGTCGATCCAACTTCTTCCTCATTTTTCACTACATATAACCATTTTATTGGGCACACAGTTAGATAAACACATAGCAATATTTTTTGGGACAAGTTTAAAAAGAACAAATTAACAATTAAGAAATGTGGATAGCAAGAAAATTTTGTACCAGCAAAAATCTTGATGCAATCATTAGGCTCAATACCAGAATCTGCAAGAATAAACAGTACAGAATCAGTACCAGAATACCAGTATTTTTTTGAACTGGTATGAGACTAGGTTGTACTGTACCCAGATTTGACGGTGCAAAGCTTGTATGAAGAAGTAAAACAAAATGGCAGAAAGCAAAGAAACGGAACTGAATGAAGAATTGAAGAGATGAGGAAGAGAGAATATGATACCAGTTGCGGCGAATCCGACCCGCTTGCGCTTCTTTGGCTCTTGATCAACAGCAGCAGCTTCGGTTCCCTTGTGCTTGAGCGCCATTAATTTAGCTCAGTTAAAAACAAAACTAGGGTTTGTAATGTAAGAGAAAGGCGGGAAATGAAGAAATTGGGAAGGGGGAGAATGGGAGGGGAAGGAAGACCGACGAGTGACGACGAACGACTCCCTTATTCACATGGGCCCATGATTAGGTTTTATTGGGCCATTTGGGCCACGTTTTACAAAAGGCCCATACTCTCACTGTGCTTTCCCTTCCCCTTTTTCGCTACTCCAACTGAGTCGCCATTAGGTCAGGGAAGAGAGAACCAAACAAGGGGAAGCAACTTGGAAGATCAAAAAATGGAGCCCGTACCAGGTGAAGTTTGGCACCAGATTTTGCAAATGGGCATTGAAACGGAACGATTGAATCACACTGATTTCTGGTCTCTCGCAATTGTAAATAACTACTTTAATCAACTGACACAGAACCCTGCCTTGTGGGATACTCTAATTTCTCGTGATTTCAGCACATCCTTTGTATCTATTCAAGCCCCTCCCAAAGCTCGTTATAGGTGGAAACATAGCTGCGGGAGAGCGTTGAAAGAGCAGCTTAAAACATGTTGTCCAGGCATATTTCCATAGAACCTTGATAGAAGACTGATTTTACAAACTATAATAGTTGTTTTAATACTTTTGTGTAGTTCCTTTGATAACTTCAAAACATGTGTGTTCACACATTGTCATGTTTGTGGTTTGGTTTAGTTGTCTGACATATGTTCTAATAAAACGTTATCAATGGCAGTGTTTTTAATTTTGGATAAGATTTTGTGTTTTATAGATATTTGTACTGATGAAGTAAATGTACTTTAAAACCTTGCTATTGTAGATCCAATTATTATAGTTTGTTCTGTTTAGTTACTAGTTAAGGATGCAGGTGTGTATGACTGAAGCATATTAGATAATCCATTTTTTTTTTGAAATACTGACAATAGCTGTCAGGCATATTGGATATCAGTAGAGGTGGTAGCTATTTAGCAATGAAATCCCTCTTCAGGCATATTGGATATCAGTAGAGGTGGTAGCTATTTAGCAATGAAATCCCTCTTTCTTTTAGCTGTTTAGCACATAATAATGATGATCTGACACTGAAATCAATTATGATTTGGTACCACATAAACATATCTAAATGAGAGGGACCAAACTAAACAACAATTTCTCAGGAGCTCACTGAACAAAAAAAATATCATAACTGAACCTAGAGTGGGAAAAATGGGATGTCGGAGCCGGCTTTGTTATGGAACGGTATGATTACGACACTCATATCAGATACGTGCCATGACCATTCGTGTGTCGTGATCATCTTTTGAAACTTTGGCATGACACGGCATGTCACGTGAAAAATCTAGTTACGGCACGACACAGCAGGTACCACGTGTAATTAGGACCATTAGAAATTGATTAAATGGTGAATCTTGAATAAACTAACTTAAATTATGATTGCATGGCCACGCGAGACATGTTTGGTCACGGCACGTTTAGGCACGGCGTGACTAACGTGACGTGACCATTCGTGTGTTGTGACCACCCCTTGATATTTTAGTCACGGTACAACACGACACGGCACATTTTTTTTCACTCTACTTCAAACCCTTGCTGCTCCATGTCACAGCTTAATTGTCTGTGAAGTGACATGAAATAAGTACCAATTCATTACAAGAGCATGTTTGTCATTTCTATCCTATTCAAAGGCGGATTTAAGTTGTAAGAATGGAGTTAATTGACCTCTATTTTTTTGAAATTTTTTATATTTATGTTAGATTTTCTGTATAAATTAGACTAAAATGTCATCGGTACTGTAAATTGACACCCATTCTTAGTATAAAAAGTTTATATAATTGACTCTATTATGCGTTTGACTCTCATGGTTCGAAAGTCTAGCTCCACCTCTGATCTGTTCTACCATCACCAACCAATAAGATGAAGGATAACCATTTTGATGGATTGCGCATCCCTAGTCAAGGCGATGAATGACGTTAGCACAGGGGATCTGCCATCTTGGAAGGCAGAGGAAATGGTGGTAAAATGCATTCGCATTCGCATACTGGCAAGACGGGAAGCATTAGCTCAGCCACTAACGACACTTGCGAGATTACTTTTCAACAATCTTTTGATTCAAGTTTCCTTTGTTTTGTTTAATTTGTTTTTTGTTATTTTTATTCAGACTTGTGCACTTTTCAGAAAAGTATGTAACAGATGCTAGGTTAGTTTGGTTTCTTTAACGTAGAATGTTAGGCTAGTTTAGTTTCTTTAATCTGTGTCACGCCAAGCTAGCAGGTTTAATGCAGCTGATTGTAAACAATGTAATGGAGGAACAGCTCTTCACAATGGTCAGTTAGAGGCGTTGTGATGGTTGCTGGTAAAATCCAGTTTCGAATTGATGGAGAAGAGGTTTCTCTGTATTTACTGGTAAGAAAATGAAGCTGTCAGATAGAGAAAATGGAAAGTTACAATGGAACCCTCTTATTAAATTTTTGAAGTGAGAGGACTGAGGAGGAGGAGAGTTAGAACTCAGATGTACCCCTTTAAATTAGGCGTTTTTATTTTTTTATGTAATTAAGGGTAAGTTATCTTCTTAATTTTTGTTTTAGCAATGGAACAGACTCAATCTTTTATTAATAGAAATTTGTCAAAATTAATTTATGTGATATTATCTTCCATACTTTCAGACTTATCTTTTAGTGTTTTAACAGATATATAGTCTATCCAGTGTTTTAAAATGCGGTTTTGTTCATGCATGCAGAAGGCCATTGCATACCGCATATGCGGATTTTAAAATAAAAATTCACGTATATATATATATATTCATATTCATATATTTAAATTTATTTTCACATAATAATATAACCAACAATAATTTTTTTGATTTTTTAATTAAAATACAATCAAATTATCAAAACCGCATGGAAAAACTGCATGGCCGCATATTTCAGTCCGCATGACCGCATATTCGGACCGCATGACCGCATTTTTAATCTGCATGACCGCATATTCAGACTGCATATGCGGCCGCATGGAAAAACCGCATGAGCATTCTGAGCACAGCTGCCGACCGCATACGCATATGCAGCCCATGCGGCTGCATTTTAAAACACTGAGTCTATCAATCAATACAACTCAGATCTCTCTTTAAATAGATTCTCAAGAAATTTCAACAATCCAAAAAACTACAAGCTGCATAAAGAAAAGAAAAAAAAAATCGAAAAGTATTAACTAATCAATGATAAATTAGGAAGCCTTTTCCATGAGCTGAATTGGGGAGAGAATATTGGTTTTGCTGGTTTCAACAATGTAACCATTCATCACCATCTCTTCTAGCATGAAGTGCACCTTCTCCAAATGGAACATTATATCCAGCGCACACTGCACATCAAATATATTACAACTATCCAGGGATCTTTTTGCCAAAAAAATATAATAAAATAAAATAAACAAATGCATACGACATTCCCAAAATGGCAGTCCATCGTCTCAACCAGCAGATGTATGAATTCCAGTATTGCTAGCTCATTCTGCTCCAAGAAAATATTACAAACAACAAGTAAGATCAATTGGGCAATAGATTTAAGTTACATACGGAAGAATATGGCAGTTCTTGCGAATGATTGGTTTAAAAAGAACCATTTTATTGGGCACACAGTTAGATAGACATATAGCAATATTTTTTGGGACAAGTTTAAAAAGAACAAATTAACAATTAAGAAATATGGATAGAAAGAAAATTGTGTACCAGCAAAAATCTTGATGCAGAATCAGTATCAGAATACCAGTATTTTTCTGAACTGGTATGAGACTGGGTTGTACTGAACCCAGATTTGACGGTGCAAAGCTTGTATGAAGAAGTGAAAGAAAATGGCAGAAAGCAAAGAAACGAAACTGAATGGAGAATTGAAGATATGAGGAAGAGAGAGTATGATACCAGTTGCAGCGAATCCGACCCGCTTGCGCTTCTTTGGCTCTTGATCAACAGCAGCAGCTTCGGTTCCCTTGTGCTTGAGCGCCATTAATTTAGCTCAGTTAAAAACAAAACTAGGGTTTGTAATGTAAGAGAAAGGCGGGAAACGAAGAAATTGGGATTAGAGGGGAGAGTGGGAGGGGAGGAGAGATCGACGACGAACGACTCCCTTATTCACATGGGCTCATGCCTAGGCTTTATTGGGCCAGTTGGGCCTCGTTTTACAAAAGGCCCATTCTCTCACTGTGCTTTTCCTTTTCCCTTTTCGCTACTCCCTCACTTGAACTGAGTCGCCATTAGGTCAGGGAAGAGAGATCCAAATACGAGGAAGCAACTTGGAAGATCAAAAAATGGAGTCCGTACCAGGTGAAGTTTGGCACCAGATTTTGCAAATTGGCATTGAAACGGAACGATTGAATCATATTGATCTTTGTTCTCTCGCAATTGTAAACAACTCTTTTAATCAGATGACACAGGACCCTGCCTTGTGGGATATTCTCATTTCTCGTGATTTCGGCACATCCTTTGTATCTATTCAAGCTCCTCCCAAAGCTCGCTATAGATGGAAACGTAGCTGTGGGAGAGCGCTGAAAGAGCAGCTTAAAACATGCTGTCCAGGCGGATTTCCATAGAACCATGATAGAAGACTGATTTTACAAACTACAGTTGTCTTAACACTTTTGTTTAGTTGCTTTGATAACTTCATAGTATATATGTTCACACATTGTCATGTTTGTGGTTTGGTTTGGTTGTCTGACATATGTTTTTCCAGTAAAATGTTACCAATGGTAGTGTTTTTAATTTTAGATAGAATTTTGTGTTTTATAGATATCTGTACTAATGAAGTAAATGTACTTTAAAACCTTGCTATTGTAGATCCAATTATTATAGTTTGTTCTGCTTAGTTACTAGTTAAGGATGCAGGTGTGTATGACTGAAGCATATTAGATAATCTTTTTTTTGAAATACTGACAGTAGCTGTAAGGCATATTGGATATCAGTAGAGGTGGTAGCTATTTAGCAATGAAATCCCTCTTTCTTTTAGCTGTTTAGCACATAATAATGATGATCTGACACTGAAATCAATTATGATTTGGTACCACATAAACATATCTAAATGAGAGGGACCAAACTAAACAACAATTTCCCAGGAGCTCACTGAACAAAAAAATATCATAACTGAACCTAGAGTGGGAAAAATGGGATGTCGGAGCCGGCTTCGTTACGGAACGGTATGGTTACGGCACGCGTGTCAGATACGTGCCATGACTATTTGTGTGCCGTGAACATCTTTTGAAACTTTGGCATGGCATGGCACGACACAGCACGCAGTCACGTGTAATTAGGACCATTAGATATTGATTAAATGGTGAATCTTGAATAGACTAACTTAAATTATGATTGCATGGTTACGCGAGACATGTTTGGTCACGGCACATTTAGGCACGGCGTGACTAACGTGACCATTCGCATGTCGTGACCATCCCTTGATATTTTAGTCACGGCACGTGAAAATTTAACTTGGTCATGACACAACACGACACGGCACATTTTTTCCACTCTACTTCAAACCCTTGCTGCTCCATGTCACGGCTTAATTGTCTCTGAAGTGACATGAAATAAGTACCAATTCATTACAGGAGCATGTTTGTCATTTCTATCCTATTCAGAGGCAGATTTAAGTTGTAAGAATGGAGTTAATTCATCTCTATTTTTTTGAAATTTTTTATATTTATGTTAGATTTTCTGTATAAATTAGACTAAAATGTTATAGGTACTATAAATTGACACCCATTCTTAGCATGAAAATTTTATATGATTCATCCTATTATGTGTTTGACCCTCATGGTTGGGAAGTCTAGCTCCACCTTTGATTTGTTCTACCATCACCAACCAATAAGATGAACGATAACCATTTTGACGGATTGCGCATCCCTAGTCAAGGTGGTGAATGACATTAGCACATGGGATCTGCCATCTTGGAAGGCAGAGGAAATGGTGGTAAAATGCATTCGCATACTGGTGGTAAAATCCATTCGCATTCGCATAATGGTGGTAAAATGCATTCGCATTTGCATACTGGCAAGACGGGAAGCATTAGCTCAGCCAAAAACGACACTTGCGAGATTACTTTTCAACAATCTTTTGATTCAAGTTTCTTTTGTTTTGTTTAATTTGTTTTTTGTTATTTTTATTCAGACTTGTAGTGCACTTTTCAGAAAAGTATGTAACAGATGCTAGGTTAGTTTGGTTTCTTTAACGTAGAATGTTAGGCTAGTTTAGTTTCTTTAATCTGTGTCACGCCAAGCTAGCAGGTTTAATGCAGCTGATTGTAACAATGTAATGGAGGAACAACTCTTCACAATGGTCAGTTAGAGACGTTGCGATGATTGCTGGTAAAATCCAGTTTCGTATTCATGGAGAAGAGGTTTATCCATATTTACTGGTAAGAAGAAGCTGTCAGAGGAAGAAAATGGAAAGTTACAATAAGATCCTTCTCTTATTAAATTTTTGAAGTGAGAGGACTAAGGAGGCAGACAGTTAGAACTCAAATCAATGATGATTTGGTACCATACCACATGATCATATCTAAATGTGAGGGACCAAACTAAACAACAATTTCCCAGGAGCTCACTCAACAAAAAATATCATAACTGAACCTAATGTAGTAGTTCATGGCAATATTGTAAATAACAGTATGCAGTTGTCGGACGGATAGAGTACCGCCAAGCAATTAATCAGAAATAATTGAAAATAATCGACCGATTAATTGAAAAAATGCATAACGGTTTAGTCACTGCCAATGACTAATCGGCGTAAACATACCTTTTTTACAACACTGGTTCAGAGCCAAATAAATTTTCTTGTTGAAACAATTGAGTCTCTCATTTTGAGATTTTAACTTTCAGGTTAGAGTTCTCTAAGAAATGTTCAAATTTTGACAAATGCAATGTTTTCATCAACAATTAACAAATATTCACCCACATAAAAAGAGTAAAAATAGAAAGAAAGCATTAAAAAAACCAAATTATCAAGCAGATTTCATTCCATGAAAACATGTATTAAGGAAGATTTTTTATAGAATAAAATAATTAATATAAAGTAATTTCCATCCGGCAAACCCTTGTTGCTCCTTGTCATGGCTTAATTGTCTCCGAAGTGACATGAAATAAGTACCAATTCATTAAGGGCATGTTTGTCATTTCTATTCTATTCAGAGACGGGTTTAACTTGTATGAATGAGGGTTAATTGACCCCCATTTTTTTTTGAAATTTTTTATCTTTATGTTAATTTTTTGTATAAATTAGAGTAAAATGTTATTAGTATTGTAAAATTAACACCCATTCTTAGCATGCAATTTTATATGATTGACTCCCATAGTTTAGAAGTCTGGTTCCACCTCTGATCTATTCTACCATCAGCAACCAATAAGATGAAGGATAACCATTTTGACGGATTGCGCATCCCTAGTCAAGGCAGTGAATGAAGTTAGCACAGGGGATCTACCATCTTGGAAGGCAGAGGAAACGATGGTAAAATGCATTCGCATAACCATACTGGCAAGACGAGCAGTGTTAGCTCAGCCACAAACGACACATCTGTGTCACACCAAGCTAGCAAGTCGAATGCAGCTAATTGTAACAGTGTAATCAAGGAACAGCTCTTCACAATGGTCAGTTAGAGATGTTGCGATAATTCCTGGTAAAATCCAGTTTCAAAATGATGGAGAAGAGGTTTCTCTGCATTTACTGGTAAGAAAATGAACCACTTTGAATCCAATGGGTATTGGACCTAAGCTGAAGTCCAAAAAGAGAAAATGAAAAGTTACAATAAGATCCTCCTTTTCTTCAATTAGGTGTTTTTAATTTTTATGTAGTTAAAAGTAGGTTTTATTCTTAATTTTTGTTTTGGCAATGTAACAGAGATACCAGCAAATGCAATATCTAGACTTACCTATAGAATTGAAGTCATTATGTACAAAATCGGTACATGAGCTCTGAGCATGTACATTAGTCAAAACATTTATGACTAAATTGAGTAGAACTACAGTGTTTTTAAGTTCACCAAGCTACTTGGTGAACTTGAGTCTAAAACCTGTTAAATCGGCTTCAAATGACAAATTTGAACTGTTTTAAAAAACGAGTAATGCGTCTACATGTGAAATTTCTAAACATTCGAATTAATTTAGTATAAAGTCAATTAGTCAAAATTAAAAATTTAATAAATTAATTTTAATTCATTCATTTTTTGAATATTTTTTAACCGCTTGACTTTATACT
Organism: Carex pumila; assembly: GCA_033356055.1. NCBI lineage: Eukaryota > Viridiplantae > Streptophyta > Magnoliopsida > Poales > Cyperaceae > Carex > Carex pumila. The sequence goes on from JARJHM010000231.1 coordinate 131,059, forward strand.
AAATTCGAATGTTCAAAATTTTCACTTGTAGACACTCGTAAGGTATGCGTAAGAACACCCTAGTTCTACTCGACTAAATTGACCATGAATCAAACAGTTCACATTAATTTTGTACTTCAAATTGCAAATTTTCTTCAGTTTTTGAGGCATCTACACGAGAATTTCACAAATACCAAGTTTTCTTTTGATGTTTCCTTCAAAAATTATCATTTGCTCATCTATTTCAAAAATTAATTTATGTGACATTATCTGCCATGCTTTCAGGGTTTACTTGTATAAGAACCAAACACACTCTCAACTCAACTACTAGCAAGACTTCTCTTTTTTGTATTTTCACAGATATATAGTCTATAAATCAATACAATTCAGATCTCTCTTTAAATAGATTCTCAACAAATTTCAACAATCCAAAAAACTACAAGCTGCAGAAAGGAAAAAAAAAAAAGTATTAACTAATTGATGATAAATTAGGAAGCCTTTTCCATGAGCTGAATTGGGGAGAGAATATTGGTTTTGCTGGTTTCAACAATGCAACCATTCATCACCATCTCTTCTAGCATGAAGTGCACCTTCTCCAAATGGAACATTATATCCAGTTCACACTGCACATCAAATTGGGAACAATTTCAGATATTACAACTGTCCAGGGATCTTTTTGCCAAAAATAAAAATAAAATAAACAAATGCATACCACATTCCCAAAATGGCGATCCATCGTCTCAACCAGCAGATGTATGAATTCCAGTATTGCTAGCTCATTCTACTCCAAGAAAATATTACAAACAACAACAAGTAAGATGAATTGAGCAATAAATTTAAGTTTGAACTCATTTGTGCTTATATCAATTCTTGTGAGGCACTTCACGGGTTGTTTAGAAGTGTACCAATTCTTGCTATTCAGAGATAGATACTATACTACCCCTTTAAAAGCAGTATGTTGAGCATTGAGGTTTCGATGGGGGTGAAAACTAGATTCTTATAATGAGAAACCCGTCTAAAGTTCAAAGAGAAACAAATAACATAGGTTGGTTTTAAGAATCTTATGTATAAACATTATCATTCCTTCAAAATAAATACCCATGTGTATTTTGCATTTGGGATCAAAATCTGGTCCTCTTCTCTAAGAAAAGGAGCACCCTCCTTTTCTTCCATCTCAATCATTCAAATTTTATCAACAACTTAGATTGAAAAGGAGAACTTTCCTCTTTAATTGTTTGTTTATCAACACCCTCCTTTTGATCTGCCCATCATGCTCAATCAATTGACTTACCATTCTTTATTTCCGCACAATTATAAAAATATAAATTGACAAGCCGAAATCAAACAAAAAGAACTCTTCTCTCACAGGTACGGGAGCATAGATGGATTTAGTGACTTGTAATTTGATAGATTTTCTGGTTTTGTCGTTTTTATTTTCTTAGGGGGTGGCTTTGTAATTTAGGACTGGACCCCAGTACCAAGGACGGTACAGGAGCAGAGATGGATGTAATTGACGATATAACTAATTTTATATCATTCCTATCGGTATAAAACAACTTTTTAGTATAAAATAACTTTTAAACTGAAATTGCTTAGTTATTGGCTTTATTGGCTTTTCTGATACCAGTAATGCACATTGACTATATCTCCATCTAATTATTGCTTTAGTTATTGGCTTTATTGGAGAAAAGAAGCTGGTATCGGTATAACTTTATCTCCATTGACACTGTATTTCCTCCACTATGACAGATTCTGCTTTAGCTTGGTCTGTAAAAATTGTAGAGCATTTGCTCTCTCCATATGATGAACTGCATGGGATATCAATAGAAATTTTATGATTTCCTTGCGCACTCTTGTCCACCAACAGTTTTATGTAATTTGTGTCATTCATCAATATTCCCTGTTTGTGTGAAAAAATGGCATTGATAATTTTGCTAAATGTGTCTTTTGCAAACCTGCAGTCATTAGATAAGTACCTGAAAGTTTCTTGGTTTATTCGACACATAGCATATGCTTACAAAATTGAATTCTCTTTTGTTCAGGTTTTCTGTTGTCAGGATATTGTTGAGTAGAAGCTGCCACACAAAAGTTTGAATCTTGGGGGTACATTAAGAGACCATTACCGACGAATAGACTATTTGATTGTTGATCCATTCATAATCTTGAAATAAGCAGTCTTGACAGAGAAATCCCAGAAATCCTGTCTGAACTTGTCCAGTTCTTCCTTCAGAATTTTAAGCTGACTGCCTCAGACGAGAGGGTCAGTTTGAACACTGAACATGGATTCTAAGTTTTGTGCTTTCAACATGTTTTCCTAATTGTTTATTTTATTTTCTCATTTTGCTGGGATGAAATGTAATTTGTTTCCTTCCTAAATCTAATCTTATATGTTGCTCTTATGCAAGCACGCTGTTTTATTAAACAATAAAATTGTCCACTTAATTTTTTATAATGAATGTGTGGGAACAAATAATATCAAAAGAAAATATTATATTGGAACAAATAATCCAATACAAGCTGTTGATAAAATTTGAACGATTGAAATGGAAGAAAAGGAGAGAAGTGGAGTAGATTTTGATCTTTTTGCATTTGCATTTGCACATGAACCAGTACTGATTTCCAAATGTGAAGGTAGTGGCAAAGAAATGTCACCAAGGGAAGGGTACACAGTACACAGTACACTATAAAAAAGGAAAGAAGGAAGGATGGAGAGGAAAGAAAAGAAAAGTACCTCATCATTGTCGACCCCAACAAGGAAGAAAAGAGAGGCATAGCGTCTGTACACAGTTTTGTAGTTCCTATGCTCCACAAATGAGCACTGAACATCATTCAATTCCAACAAATTCAAATTCAAATTGGGATCGGATCGGATCTGATCTGATCTGATGAATCGTAAAGAGAGAAAGAGAATTAGTAGAAACCTGTTGGTCGTTGCGAGCGAGGCACTTGCGTACGATCTCACCTTCTAAGGCGCGGCGTTCGTCAATGGAGAGATGCTCGAAGTACTGCGCCAATCGAGTCTGCCCCTGCTTATTCACAAACAGCACGAATCTTATACCCATCGATGCGATGCTCACACAGATCCTCTTTTCTTCTTCTCCCTAGTTACCTACTTGCCTCTCTCTCTCTATCGAAGAGATGAGAGATCTCAAGTCTCAAGTCTCAACTATTGATTTGATTGGAGTTCTTTCCCTGTAGCTGTAGTTGTGGCGGGTCGGGTTATCGGGCTATCAAATTATCAAATTGTCCTATTTATGATTTTTTTTTTATTTAAATTCAATTGGGTTTGTAAATTATGAGATTACCTAAGAAATCCAAATTAAAAATACCCAACTAGTATGATATTTAAGGATTATCAACTAGTAGGATATTGAAAAGACCGTATTGTTGTTATTTATTTTTTGTTAATATAATTTTATTTTATTTTCTATGTCAAATACAATGGATATAAATATAATGCTTATAACAAAGACACATCATGAAAAAAATAAACAATTAAAAACAAATTGTACAAAATAACATAATTGTAAAAAAAAAAAAAATTAAGCGGTGGTATTAATTGAAATTTAAAAAAAGTGATACATGTTTTATTTTTATTCTTTTTCATTGCTATGAATAAAAAACTCGGAACGCTTAATTAAGGAATCCATATCCTCCCAGGTACCTGACTCAACAAAACTGAAACGGACGGTTCAGATTTACTGTCATCCTGTCAAGATTCGGATAACAGAGGGGGCGGCATTATTTGTGCTTTGAGATGCGGGCAAATCCATTTTCAGACCGTCCGATTCAATTATACTCATTCAGGTAACCTAGAGAGATACGAATTGTAATTAAGTCGTTGCATGTGCGTTCCGGCTTCCGACTCGGCACCGCCCCTTGTCCTTTTCTCCTGCTCCTTTTCTCCTTTTGTGAAGAGAAACAAAGAAGCTGCTGCCTGGCGCCAACGGCGGTTTCCCCATCAGAGAGGGAGAGAGAGAGAGAGTGAGACATCAGATGGGGAAACCGCGAAAAAGCCGCGCTGCCCCTTTCTCTGCTTCTCAGGCACTATTCACTACACCTTCCTTCCTTCCTTTGGTTTCTCTTTTAATTCATTCATTGATTCATTGATTCATTCATTATATCTCTTTTGGTGGCAGATGGAGCATTTGGAGAAAGTGATTAGCGAGAAGAAAGTATCTGAATTGTTAGACAGAAACTTTTGCCAACAACTCGCTAGACAATTCAAGTCAGTTCAGTGCATCTAACTAACAATTTCTTAATCTTAATCAATCTCTCTAACATTTAATTAAATTAAATTAATGGTTCTCTTTCTTTTGTTTCATCTACCTACTCAGTCATTCTTCTGGTTTAGCTGGCAACAATGTTATCCAGGGTTATCAGGTCTTTCTCTCTCTCTCTCTCTCTCTCAAATTCATGTCTAACTAGGGGCGTTCATCGGTTCAGTTAAACCTAGGCAAACCAAAGTTATAATTTGGTTTCAAAAATAGAACCGAACCGAAACAATTTAGCACTGTAACTGAACCAAACTGAACCAAAGTTTTATTTCGGTTTGTTCGGATTAAAGTGAAATATATTAATTTTTTATTTAAAGCAATTGATTTATTATAAATCAAAGTATATTAAGAAATAAATCAGGGTATTAAGAAATAAATTGGGATATTAAGAAATAAATCAAAGTATTTAGAGCAATTGACTAAGAAATAAATTGGGGCGGTCCGGACCAAATTCATAATATATAAAAGTTCGGTCGGTTCGGTTATTTCGGTTTTGAAAATTTTCAAACTGAACCGAACGGAAGTTATAATTCGGTTTTAAAAAACAAACCGAACCGAACAATTAAACCTAAAAAACCGAACCGTTTGGTCCTAACTAATTCAGTCTGATTCCAAACCAACTAAACTGGACCCAATGAACATCCCTATGTCTAACAAGTTTTCTAGCCTGATTCATTGATTGATTGTTTCCAGGTTCAAGAATGGTTTGAGAATAAGCTCACATGTCTACACACTCAATTTACACATTTGCCCTCTTTACCAGTGGACAATGAAACTGAAAATGAAATTGCCTCCCACAGTTGCCGCTCCGATAATGTTCTACAAGGTTTTCATTATTTATTTATTTATTTACTTTTTGGGATCTAATTGAAAGTTGGGTACCTAATTAAGATTATAAAGTGGTTTGATTTGATTTGATTTTGGTTCATAGAGGAAGATGAAAGAGACAAGATGCCCGATCTCGATAAGCTGGAATTTGAGGCACGATCTTCTAGGGATTTTGCATGGTTCATATTTTTTTGTTTTCCTTCCATACTTTGAACAATAGTAGTTATCAGTGAATCGCATTGTAAATTATGACAAAACATATAACCACAAATTTTGCTGATGCAGGTATGATGTCGGTACATTCTTAGCTCATAGAATCAGCAACGATCAAGTGGTAATATGATTTTTCATTTATTTATTTACTTATTAGGATTGTTAGTTTAAGGATCTAACTCACCTGATACAAGAGCAGAATTTTATTACTAGCTAACTTGGGAGATTTAAATATTTTCTGAGAGCTCGAATCTGTAAAAGAATGATAACAAATCGTGGTTTAGTCAGAAAAATGTTCTTTTAGTGACTCTGAAGCTAGTAACTTGTTTTGAAGCATCACTTAGGTCTTGTTGGTGCCAAGTATTGAATTCAGTACCTCCTGTTTGTTTTGTTGTATATATACTGGTACCATACCAATAGTGAGTAATTATGGTGATTGAAATGATAATGAATGGGTTTCTTTATCATTATAATTTGTACCTGGCCCGGGCAGGAGGTGAAAGTGAGATATGCAGATTTTGGGGCAGATGAAGACGAATGGATCAATGTGAAAAGGGCAATTAGAGTTCGGTCAGTTCCTGTTGAATCTTCCGAGTGCACTAAAGTGCGTGTTGGTGACCTCGTCCTTTGTTTCCGGGTATGCACTTATATATATATATATATATATATATATATATATTATTCCAATATTTGATTGGCTAGATACCATTAGAAAATCTGTTTGTAAATAAAAAAAATATATATATCAGGAGGGAAGTAATGAAGCAGTACATTATGATGCACATGTAATTGAGATAGAGAGGAAGCAACATGATATCAGGGGCTGTAGATGTCTCTTTCTAATGAGATATGATCATGACGAAACTGAGGTCTGTCTCTTATTTCTTCCCTTTTCCTTTCGGGTGCATTTGGATGGAACAAGAATAGCACTATTATTTTGAGTTATTCGATATTTGGATGGAGCAAGAATAGCACTAACCCATTATTTTTCGTTTGTTTTATATGGGTTAGTTCACTATTTTCCTAACTCAACCAAAAGTTGGGCTAGTTACTATTCTCAAACTTGAAATTAGCTCTATTCCCTGTTTCATCTCCAACTATAAAACTATGCTTGCTTTGCTGCAACTGCCGTTTTATGTAACTACTACAGGAGAAGGTTCACCTGAGCAGATTGTGCCGGAGACCCAAGTTCTGAAAGTTGCGTGCAAGTGCAACTGCAGCAAGTTGGAGTTGGTTCAATTGGAGCAGTGGAGGCCTAACTACAACTAGTAGATAGCAATTAGGAATATATATGATAATTAATTAATTAATTATAGCAGCCTAAACTGCTCTTTGTTTCATTAGCTGATTTTGTGTGTCAGATTTACAAACCAGATAACTTGCATATGCATTGTTTAGAATTAGCAAGCTTGATGAGATACTAGGGTTTTCTTTCTTTGAAACAAAATATCACGGCTTGAAGGAAATTAAATTAAATTAAATTAACTTGTATGACTTAACCCCTCAAGAATAGAAGAAAGAAAGAAAGAACTCATGAAAGCTTTCTTATTTGGTGATATGACAATGGTTTTCAATGAATTAGTAATATGAACATCACATTAAATTTTAATAACATATATTTGAAAAAAATGAATAATAATATTTAAAATTAAGAAGTAAATTTGCAAAGAGTATTACTGGCATAGAGATAGGCTAACAATTTAAACTTGATGCAATTGAAGTTTTGTTTGATGATGAATCAAGGATTGTTAATTTCGAAGTATTGTATACAATAAAACTTGTATAAAATCTTATAACATGCATATAATGATTATATTGTTAGATTTTAGTTTTACTCGTCACTTGTCACAATGGATCTCCGCTGTGACAAATGATAAATAAAATAACACCAGATGTTTTCTTATAAATAAATAAAGAGAAAAGGTTCTTGTCCATCATGTTTTGTCCACCATCTGTCCACAAACATTATCCACTCCCAATTTAACTGTCTGTAACTATCTTCACTCCCCACCGTTAGACCACCTTCTAATGGGCTCTCATCCCTATTTAAATCTCTCCTTTTCCGATCGTTTATTTTCAATTTTTGAATCGATGAGACCAGATCGAGTCTCTAATCTACCTTTAGCTCTCCAATCAAACTCGCGCTACCACAATTTCCTCCTCTCTCCCTCTCTCTCTTTCTTTTCTCCTTGCTCTCTGATCAGATATGGTCCGGATCTATTATTACTTTCTTCCCTAATCCTAAGAAGCGCTTCCAGTAGAAGATGCTTACCCTAGTACCTATTCTTCTCTGACAACTTCTCCTCACGAATACGGATCACTGTGACCTATTCTTTTTTCCTTAATAATAAGCAATCCCTGACCTGCTTGACCTAATGTGGTAGCAAGAACTCCAATATGCTGACCCGCTTTCTCTACTTACGTGCAAAAACGGAGGAGGAGAGGAAATAGCGAAGCGAAGCCATAGTTCCCCGACGAAACCAATCCAGGTGGAGATTTTTATTTATAGAATTATTATTAAATAATAAAGGTAATAGAAAAAATATCTTGATTTTTGGATGTCATAGATAGATTCTTTTCCGGATCTGATTTTTTTTTCCCGAAGGCCACATCTTTGAAATCGTTCCTTTCTTTTCTCCTTGCTCGCTGTTTCCAGTTCGGCCACTTGCACCTCGCAATAGCACTGGCAAACTTGATCCAGAAGACAGATCCGACAATTGATCGGCTCGGATGTTGTGGAGCGCAATCGAATAGAAGTTTTTGTTGAAGAGCACGGAAAAATTCAAATCTAGTAAGTTATTTCTGTTGAATTTGTTGTTTTCGTTATATGCAGTAACAGATTTAGCATTTCAAATGAAATATGGAGGAAAGAGATGATAGAGAGGCGATATGGAGTATTGATTTGTTAATTTTACTGTATTGCCCCGTTAATTTTACAGTATTCATCTTGTGAAAATCTGGAGAAAATAGATGATAGAGAGGCGATATGGAGTATTGATCTGTTAATTTTACAATATTGCCTTGTTAATTTTACAGTATTCATCTTGTCATTTTCCAGTATTCATCTTGTGAAAATCTGGAAGAAAGAGATGATTTGTTAATTTTACAGTATTTATCTTGTAATTTTACAGTATTCATCTTGTAATTTTACAGTATTCATCTTGTAATTTTACAGTATTTGTCTTGTGAAAATATGGAGGAAAGAGATGATAGCTTCTTACTCATCCAAACAATGAACACAAGAGGTTTTTTAATGTAAAAGTTATTTGTCGATAGTTTTTTTGTTGCTATTATGCTATTCTGAATGTTGCGGTGAATATTTTTATCTTGTGTTGAACATATGTTGTTTGTGGTGAACAGATTTTTTGTGTGATGATGGATGTATGTATAGATTTAGCAATTTTAGAGTATACATGGTATTATTTTATGATTTATATCTTGCAATTTTATAGTATACATGATTATTTGTAGGTTGTAGTTTAAACTGAAATGTAGCATTTGTTACATTTTATCTTACAGTATAGATGGTATTATTTTATGGTTTAGTTTTAGAAATTTTACAGTATACAAGATTAAATTGAAAATTTACAGTATTATGTGAAAATTTTACAGTATACAAGATATAATTGAAAATTCTATTGTATAGAATATTTAATTTTTACAGTATACAAGATTCAATTGAAAATTGTACTGTATACAAAATTCAATTTTACAGTTCTGCTGATTCAATTTTACAGTATACAAGATTCAATTGTAAATTTTACTGTGTAGAAGATTCAATTTTACAGTATACAAGATTCAATTGAAAATTTTACTATATACAAGATTCAATTTTACAGTATACAACATTCAACCCAGTGCAGACGCTAATAATTAACTCTAACTGCCAATAACCGCTAATAACTAACTCTAACTGCCAATAACTTCGTATAACCGTAATTTTAGAAAGTACAGTTTGAAAATACATTTATTTTGTCATGTTGTGCAAGTTGCAATTTTTTTCTAACTATTATGGGATCACTTCAAATAGTTGCTGGATATTTTGCGATTAATTGATATATTTTATGTGATATATTGTATAATTATACAGCATGTAGAAGTAATTTTACAGTATTCGCGCAAGTCAAAGCTGTGGACAAATGGTGGACAAAAAAGACTGTGGACAATAAATGATGTGGTTGATTGAGTAAAAGTAAACAGTGAATATTTACTAACGGGAACTCAGTGAAATTAAAAACAAAAAGCCCGTCTAGCTCAGTTGGTAGAGCGCAAGGCTCTTAACCTTGTGGTCGTGGGTTCGAGCCCCACGGTGGGCGTTCCATTTTTTATTTATTTATTCATTCATGAAATTAGAAGTTTACTTTTGAGGTTTGTTGGTAGCTGAGTTACATAAACTACACACCGGGTATCTAAAATACAGCTCATTTCTAGCTTTCTAAAAATCATTACGAAACATAGAAGAAGACAGTTACATCAAACAATCAATCAATCAATCTAAAAATATTAATGGTTTCATGTCCATTTTACTAATAAAATGGATCAATCAATCAATCTACAAACTGACACCTACCCAAAAATTATAAAATAAAGGTATCGAAAAATCTAACCCGCCACGAAAGTCAAATTGAGATGCTCTTAAAAACTATTCACAAGGGATCTCATTCCACATACACAAAACACTCTGTCACAGAATTAATTGATACAATTAATGAAGACAAAATACGCATAAAAAGGGACAGAGAGAGAGAGAGAGAGAGGATCATCAATATTACAAAGTACAAATATATATATTTATATAACAGCCGAATTAATGAACACCCCACAAATATCTCGACCTACAACTAAAGAATCAATCATTCCTACAACACAAAGCACCACCCCGTAAACAAACTATATCAAATAAAACTGACCTCACATTACAGCTTCTTCGGTAAATTATAAGTCTTCTTTAGAAACTTGGTAGCAGCCTCATCATTCCTGTAACATAAAACACGCAAAACTGTGTTAGCCTCATTAGGACTCCAGTTGCCAGTAGTGGGTGGAAGTGGGAACCGAGATCTTGCAGCAGACCCGAAAGCCGCAGTAACCAGTCTTTTATAGCTCTCCACTAGGGTTTCACTATTGGCCCGAAACAAGGTCAATACATTTTTAGCCTGTGACGAGGCTTTCTCTACCACTTCATCTGGTAAACCATCTCCATCTGCTAAAAACAAAGCTTTCAAAGACTTGAAATCTTCCTCTATAAATTGTGAATCTTGACGGGTGAATGCGCGTTGTGGGCCCCCCGCTAAGAGCACGAGTAAGAACCCATCAAAAGCGGCCTTCATTAAAGCAGTTATGACCCGGTTACGAACCCGGTTGTGAACTGTGCTTGAAATGACCTCCAGTGTCGGGTCAAGTTCCTTGATAAACGGGTCTATTCTATTAGAGGCAGTGTCACCTAGGTAGAGATTCTCCCACAGTACATGGCTCATGTCATGAAACACAATTTTGTAAGCAGTTGTTTCACACAGGCTTTGGACCCCTTCTTGGCAAGCAGATAGAGATAACTCAAACTTTATATCCAACCCATCGGTTATGTCGGCATGGGCGTTTTCAACATTTCGCAAGCAGGTCTTGATCTTTTTTTCGAGGTTCTCTAGTTCTGTCCTGATATGATAGATGGTGTTCATGCGTGTACACAACTGGGGGAGGCTGAGTGAATCTCTACCATTCATTGACCCGACTTGAGATCGCCTCCTTGGAGGTGTTTGGGTCGGCTTTTCTTTTTTCTTCCATATTTTTGAGCCAATTTCACACCGTGTCAAGGCAGGAAGCGCCGGTATAAAAGTGCTTCTTGTTCCTACAAACAGTCAAACACTGTCATTAACTAATTGTTTAGATGGAGGTTATTGCTAATTTCCTAAAGTGAGCCTTGGCACAAATAAAGAAGAACTCTAAAAAAATATAAATCTTACCGCAACCAGACTTAGCTTTGGCAGCATAGTGTTGAAGGCTGCGATCTAAACCAAGAGTTAAGTCAGGGAGTAAGGCTCGGTGCATGGGAATAGGCAACTGGAAATATGAATCTAATGTCTCATCTATTATGCGCAGCACCTCCACTGCTGACGGGGCACAATTTGCCCTATTTGCCCCAGGGTTCCATGTCTGTTTTTTATAATCCAAATGAAAATCGATATAAGAAATGTTTAACAAATTATAAACCAATTGAGTCGTTGCAAAAGTGGGCCTTTTTTTTGGAAATTAAATTGGGGTTTTTGTATGAAGGTAAGGTTCATCATTTATGTATGTAAGGCTAATGAGAATATTGTTTGTACATGGACTGGATCAGTAGTACCAGTTTAATTTGCTTTGTGTATGTAGCAATACAAGGACTGCTATATGTCACTAATCTGTTTAAGAACTCAAAAGGTGTTCATGCAAAAAGAAGTATAGAGAGAATGAGACCTCTTGTTGCAAGTTGCGGTCAACCCACTCCTTGAGGCGGTCAACACGAGTCTTGATCCAATCTCTGACTAAATTGGCTATAGCCATCTCAGCCTCATAAGGCGGCATCTCTCTAATAAGCCCCTTTCCACCATCTTCACTATCAACGGAATCTTCTACTGCTATGCTAACCAAATCCTGCTCCAATTTATCCGCCGATTTCAACACTTGCACCGAATCTGGCGTAAGCTCAGCCAGACCTGATATGAACTGCTTCAGTTCATTTCCATAACATGAGTGCAGAGTCACGACTGCCACACCTGCCGCTAAGGGGTGCCATTTCTTGAATATGGGACTGAAAAGGTCCTTCTCTTTCTTTGCCAAATTGCCTATGTCATTTGCAAGAATTGAGAGCATTGGAGCAGGGGTATTTTGATGCTTGTTGCTCGATCTTCTGTTTGAATCAACCTCTTCCATTCTCTATTTAAATGTGAAAAGTGTATTGGCATTAGGATATCACAATATCAGTTACTATTTAAATGAAATGAAAAGAAGTTTCTTATGTTACATTCCACTTTTACTACAGACAGTACTGGTAAATTACCTGAGCAAAAGCGGTACGCAGAGAAGACCTTATATATGTGTCAATGGTAGTTCTTGCCACATCAGTCTCTCCTTTTCTCCTACGCCTATACTCTTGTGATATATCCTCAACCAATATCTGTGCCGAACACACCCCTAATGAAACTATACATTGCATGGCCTCAATATTACTTGCATTAAATGCTTCATGATAGGCCAATAGCCTCTTTTCAGCCCACCTCATAATGGAAGTAAGTGTTGAACTCAAAATTTTACAGTAGACTGGGTCTTTGTTTGTCTTTGCATCCTTTGCCACCTCGGCAAGTTGCGTGTCAGCTGCTAGCAGTAACTCAGTCTCCACTTGACCGGTACAGACATACCGGTTAAACAATACCCAAGTGAAACATAGATTATGGTATATTTGGGTGATACCGAGTATAATCCAGGTTTTCTTTATTAACTCTAGCACCTCATCTACTTCATCTATCAATGAACCGTCATCCTCAAAGCAAGCCTCTAGAAGCATCTGGTAGAGGTAAAGATTGAGCGGGGACCCATCAGCCCAGTGACATGTGTCGGAACCAGAGCCGTCAATGGTACGACTTGCCAGAGAGAGCACAGCTGAGCGCAACATTTGCATGGACTCAGTGTTGCGGCCTGTGTCTATTGGCCTCTCTGCAGTACCACGTAATATCTGTCTGAGACGTTGGGCTGAAGGGTTAGATCGTTCCAAAGGGGTTAACGGGTGAAGAAGGAGACCCGCTTCAAGCATTTTCAGGTTGCGGGCCCGCCATAATTCATACTCTTGTGGGTCCGGGAAGTCAGAAGATTTGAACTGTTGTAAGAGTTCTAGAGGCAAAACCATCGACTCTACACGCCTACCCAGCTGAGAAAAATAAGAAGTTATATATTAAATTAGTACAATTTAATACATACATGATGTATATATGTTGATTGGCCAAGAATTGCATTAAATTAAACACTGAAATTCAGTGAGTTGCTACTGGGAATTCTTACAGATCTCATCTTCACATTAAATTCGAACTTGAGTTGAGTGTACTCAAACACAGTAGTAGTATTAATTAGTAATACTTACTGTAAAAGAAGAAGTGTGAACAAATTGGGAAGCTGAAATGAAAAAAACAGCAGAAGCAGAAAGAAAGAAGTAGATCTAACCTGACCAGCTGCGATCCGAAGCAATCCTCTTCGGATCCGGGCATCAGCTTGCTCCGGAATCCGCATCTGGATCCGCATCAGTTCCCCAATGGTACCAGCTTTCTTTGTAGGAGTTTTATTCGGATCCCCTCCCTTGCCGCTCTTAGACTTCAAACCCAGCGCCTTCTTCATCTTGCTCGCCGCAGCTGAGGTGAGCGACCGTTGCAGGAAAGGAGAACTGGATGAAGGAGACGCCGACGAAGCAGAGGAAGGGGAAGGAGATCCTGATGTAGAACGCTCGGATTGCGGCGTGTAGGTGAGTGGCCGTGAGCCAGCGGAGGTGCGACAAGCGGAAACGAATATCTCGTAGGCAGTATCGCGGAGATCTGGATCGGATAACTGGAGAGCGAGAGTGCCAAAGGGAGAAGGGAGAGTGTTGGTTGAGGATTCAGTTGAGTCCCGGAGTGGCGAGTTGAGGGATTCGCGGCGAGAAGAGGCATCGCTTCGGTCGCGAAAGAGACTCGCCATGATGAATTGGTAACCGTTTCTTCTCTTCTTCTCTTCTTCTCTTCTTCTCTTCTAATGCGAATGGAAAGGTAAAGCAGTTGCTGTTGCTGTTGCCATGAGAAAGAGAGAGAGAGAGAGAGGGTTCTTACAGCTTAGAGCTTACAGCTCAGAAGCGAGTGCTGTTTCTTCTTTCTATTTCTTTTCTTTTGTTTGGGGATTATGAACAAACGGCTATGGATAAACTCTCATCTAAAACAGACTAAAACCGTCCGATTTGCATCAAAATTTATTAAGATTCGGATCCATGAAGTTTATTAAGTTTTAAATTTTTTGCACGCATCTCAATACAAATTGAACGTTTAATTTTTGATTTGGATGAAACTTGTCCAATGTCCTTTGGACAAAACTTAATCCCCTTCTTTTCTTTTGTTTATTTACATATAGTGGGGAAAAAAGGAACTGTCGGATGGGGGGGACTATATCATGAGATACCTCAACTTTTGCGTGACACGAATCTCAAAGCAAAAATAAAACTGGTCCCCAGCGCTATTCTCGAGTAGATATCGGACACGTCGGTCACGGGAAATATGAGATATCATTTTTCCTCTCGGTTGGTTCTTCTGTGGCTAACTCTTCTGTGTTCTCATGTATGTCATCAGCATGACAAGATTCGCGTATTATACCCGAATTATACCCATAATTCGTTTCTTTGGTGATGTTGAACCGAACGTCGAATTATTCGGTTGACCAAACTTTGACCGAATTAAACCCAAACAATTTGTGAATTTTACGAATTTTTTCTGAATTTTTCACGAATTTTTTTCCATAATATATTTTTTTGGTTTTTTTTTTTTCTCCCTTAGAGAATTAAGATCTCTGGTTCAAATAATTCCGAATCATTTTCAAATTATTCCCAAATTACTTTCCAAATGATAAAATTTTTGATATCACCAGAATCGAACTCGAATAATTCATTTGTCACTATAGTCATCAGTTCTGCTAGCTGTTTTTACTTCCCGCTTCCTATTGAACTACTCATTCTGGCTTGTCACAAATATTATTCCATCCATTTGGTGTGTGTGTGTATTCCATCCACTTCACATTATCGTAATTAAATATTTTACTTGGTGAATAAATGTTTCAAAAAAATTAATGCAAGTTTTATTATAATAAAATTACCTATTGTCTCTTTTACTATTATAAATCATATTTATTATGCTTCTAAATTTAGAAACTAACAAAATTATTTTTGTATTTAAACTCGATTTTAAATTTAAACTTTTCATTTCATTTTTTATTGAAAACAATATGTAGCATGCGTAAAAGAAGTGTGAAGCCTTCTAATTGATCAAATTGTGAGAATAAATGATTTATTTATTTACTTTTGACACATGCACAGTCACATATGAACATATACTCATGTGTAAATGAATCATTTGCCCATACAAACTGATCAATTAGAAGACTGTATATTTATGCAACATATATCTCTTACTTCTCTAATAAAAAAAAAAATGAGAATTGCATACATTCAAAATGAGTTTCAAATAAAAGACAATAAATTTTTGTGCCTTTGAAATTTATAAGGGTAAATATGATATTATTGAATTTTACAAAGGAAAATACGTAATTTCAAGATTTTTAGAGGACATATATATGAAATTCCCGTTGACAATATAATGGATGCGAGTTTATGTGAAAATTATGGAAAGAGAACAACAAGACTCTAATTAAAATAGCAAGTTAAAAAAAAAAACTAAGTTTTCTCTTTTCAACACAAATACATTGCTATTGCTTGTGGAAGTAAGTAAATTAGCGTGTTGAATTTTAGTGCGTAGATTATAATATTTTCTTAAGTTGATAAGTATGGTAATTAAATACTAAACAACAATCATTGTCAATAACAATTATAATAATCAATTGAGGTCCCACCAATCCAAATACAAAATAATTAATGTTTTTCTTTTGTGGAGGCTTGAAATGTCCTCCATCGTTTTTTTATGTCTTATATATATAACACGAAGAACAAAAGAAAGTGTTATTTTAAATATCTATTTTATCATTCAACTATTTTTCTTCATTATTTATCTCAATGAATACAAATTTAATAAAGAATAAAAACATGAAGTGCATGAAATTTTTTCTCACATCACTAAATATTGTAATAGCTTAGTTGAAAATAACACTCTATTTTAAAAAAATTGCTAACGTCTCCCCTGCAATTTTGCCAAACATAAAAATGTACACATAAATTACCATGTCCTATTTCTATCCAAGAATATCATAAAAGGGCTTCTCGGCTTGTTTGATTAATTTAAAAATAATATTGGGTGATTATGAACATCAAATCAAAATTCCAACTTTTTATGGATGCAAAAATGAAGCATACACTTTTTATTTATTTATTGATTTAGTTGTTAATTATCCAACATACTAATATTGAACATTTTAAATCACATTTTTGGATAGACACACACATATTAAATTAAAGGCGTATGGTACGGAGGGAAGAAAACAACGACATTTGAACACACAAATTATAATTAATTACGCACTTGAATAATAGTCTGACCACATTATTTCATGTGATTACCTAACAATTATTGAATGAGTCAAAGCCTTTCATTCAAAATTAGCTTAACATTACTAACTTTTTCCACACACAAAAAAAAAAAAAAAACAATTGAAAGTTTAATTTAATAATAAAAGAAGATAAGTTTTGTTCTTCAAGTGTAATTTATTAATGCAAATTTGACGTTGACATATAATGTTTGGTATTTAATAAAGCATCTTTTATCTGGTATTATGAATATGAATAAAATTTAAAGTTTTTTATTTTATTTGTGTAATGGAATCATTATTTAATAATAAAATGATGGTGAGAACATGGGTGGACCCATGATTTGTGTGTGTGTGTGGGGGGGGGGGGGGGGGGGGGGGGGGAGGGTACAAAAATATCGAATCGGATTTAAATAACTAATTGGATTTTAAATCCGTTAACTAATTAGCTACTCGATAAAAAACAATGCTTTAACTTATACTTTTCAATACTTTGACTTGTAATTTTTGATTTTCTAACATATAATTCTAATTCAAGAAATTTATTTTAATTTTAACTCTAAATTTAATATGACTTACAAATCAAATATTCAGAGGGGACAAAAAAAATTTCAAAGGGAGAGAGTCGATCGGAATGTGCAGATCTCCCCTAAAATTTGAAGTATTTTTTGCTGTGTGTAATGGAATGACTATTAAATAATAAAATGATGGTGAGAAAGAAATTAATCAAGTGTTGATTGTGGTTGGAATTGAGCAGCTTGGAGCTGGATTTGCTCACATCACATGCCCTCCTTTTGTTTTTCTTAGCATGGAATGAAAAGGAAAGGTTCCATGTATTGAATTATTCAAACTAAATATCTTAAATTTGTTTGAAACTGAAAGTGAAAGCGACATCCTAATTGCCTCATTTATCTACTTTTCTGCCAGCTGTTTTATTTTTATTTTTTATTCATAATCATATTTATATTTCTGGTAGTTGTTTTTTATTTAGCAAGGAAGGAATTATTTAAGAGGGGGGTTTAAAATGTTTTTATTTCTTATATCTCTATCATACTTTTATTTTTTTAAAATATTAATAAATTGAAATTTGAAACTAAAATATTAAAATAAAACTGTTAAATTTAATGTATATCATTTTCACTGTGAACATTTGAATAATTTAATTATGCCTCTTGAGACGACTATGTTGATTGTATTGGATGCGACAGCTTCATCCAGCTTTTGTTTCCACCGTGTGGGACAAATTATCTTGTCATTCTCACCGTGTGGGTGTCGCAATTAATCAATCGTGTACAAAATGACTAACCAACCTATTTATATATATATATATATATAGACAGGCTAATATGCTTTCGGCAACACTTCGGTCAAAGTGCTGCCACCTCATTTTCGATTTTTCAAAATCCAAATGGTCGATCCGAACCATTCATCTTGTTCTCCATATTAATATCTGCTTGGAGACCAAATTTTACATTTTTTGAAATTTTTTTGCTATTTATTAAGCCACTTTGAAAATCGCTGATCCAACGGTGAACTGCCAAACAGTAAAATCAGGAGTTCACCGTTGGATCAGCGATTTTCAAAGTGGCTTAATAAATAGCAAAAAAATTCCAAAAAATGTAAAATTTTGTCTCCAAGCATATATTAATATGGAGAACAAGATGAACGGTTCGGATCGACCATTTGGATTTTGAAAAATTAAAAATGGAGTGGCAGCACTTCGGCCGAAGTGCTATCGAAAACATATTAGCCTCTCTCTCTCTCTCTCTCTCTCTCTCTATATATATATATATATATATATATATATCTAGGACTTGGCTACGTTGCTATGACTAGCTAAGAGGCCTCTCGTGCTACGGCTCAATATTCGATTTTTCAAAATTCTAACGGTCGATCTGAATCGTTCATCTTGTTCTCCATATTAATATGTGCTTGGAGACCAAATTTTACATTTTTTGAAAATTTTTTACTATATTTTTAGATTTATTAAAAATCACTGTTTTTCAGACAAATCTGGATCATAAAAAACAATAATATTCAATAAATCTAAAAAAATAGTCAAAAATTTCCAAAAAATGTAAAATTTGGTCTCCAAACACATATTAATATGGAGAACCAGATGAATGGTTTGGATCGACCATTAGGATTTTAAAAAGTTGAATATTGAGCCATAGCACGGGAGGCCTCTTAACTACCCATAGCATATTAGCTAAATCCTATATATATATATAGAGTAAGGCTTGGGTGCTATGGATAGCATAGAGGCATTTATGCTACGGCTCAATATTAAAGTTTTCAAAATCCAAACGGTCGATCCGAACTGTTCATCTTATTCTCCATATTAATATCTGCCTGGAGACCAAATTTTACATTTTTCTGAATTTTTTTACTATTTATTAAGTATTTTACAAAATTGTTGATCCAACGGTGGCTGCACAAAACAGTAAAACCGTTGGATTAGCGATTTTCAAAGTGGCTTAATAAATAGTAAAAAAATTCAGAAAATTATAAAATTTAGTTTCCAAGCAGATATTAATATGGAGAATAAGATGAACGGTTCGGATCGACCGTTTGAATTTTGAAAACTTTAATATTGAGCCGTAGCATAGAGACCTCTATGCTATCCATAACACTCAAGCCTCACTCTCTCTCTCTCTCTATATATATATATAGTACTTAACAAAATTGAAATAAATTATCTTGATTTTGGGCCACACAAAAAACAATTCTCAAATGGACACGATTAATTACATCAAATGGACTAGCTAGACGTCATGTTACAAAAAGAAAAAAGAAAAATATTACAAGCTGAGGACATTCTACTAAAAATAGAAAAAAGTATTTTGACATCAATTAAGTAAGATGTTGTTCATCATTTGAATTTTCGACGGTTGTATGATGATTGACAACAGTCTCGAGAATTATGCTGCAACGAGGGCTGTTGAATTTCATTCGCTGATGTGGATGCTCTGATTACGTGTTTGAAAATATATATGAAAGTATGAAAGTTATGTTGATATATATGGATATATAATCAACAAGTACAAGTACAATTAATGTGTAAAATGAAGAAAAGAACAAATTTCATCCGAGAGCTTAATTAGCATTGAGCTAGTGTTCATTATCTTTCTCTTTCTCTTTCTCTTTCTCTTTCTAAACCCTAAAGCCTGTAGATGAGGACTATTGAGGTACGTACGGAGCTTATTCCATAGGAAACAATGAGAGCTTATTCAATAGGAAACATGATGTAATATCAAGCCCACGGTCAATTTAATTTAAGCGGACGGTCAATGGATAGTAAATGCTTCCTATTTTTTATATATGTTACCGATGCTATTTAACTTATGAATGAATTTTCATCAAAATTTCTTTTCAAAGAATTAAGATAAATTATGATAATTTCTTTTGAAAGAATTAAGAAATTTTTGAGTTGGTCCGAACTCTAACTGCGACTTAGGCCCATACCATAGGCTATCTGGGCCGGGCCCAGGCCTTTTTGTTTAGGCGGGCCCCAAACAAATTAATTAGCTTCGATGAATTCGTATCACCAAGGTAACACTACATTTCTGTTTGAATCTCGACCATCTAATCAGAATCCGCATGATTATTAAAGCAGTCCCGTTCATTCTACTTCTGATCGGATTGGCTCGGATTCCTATCGGACGGCTACCACTCAAACGGAAATATTCTGTTACCTCAGTGGTAGGGATTCTAGATTAGATATCTATCTAATGATCGATCGATCGATCGTTGGATGAATGGCGACGGTGGCGGCGAAGATGGGGCGAGCGCTGTTGCTGTTCAAACCGTTAGACGTCTATCCTCCCCGAACTGCAACTTCAAACAAGGTCAAGATTTCTCTCTCAAATTCTGATCAAATCAATTTCAATTTCAATATTAAAAGAATTAGAATTTCAGGTTTTGAGGTACTTAGACGATAGATGTCGGGTTCACAAGGAAACCATAAACCATTGCGCAACCATTATAGAGAAAAGGTTCCCTGAATGGCAACTTGTGATGCGTAACAATCTCTCTCAATCCATTCGCCATTTTGATCTCGTCATCACCGTCGGTGGCGACGGCACGCTTCTTAGAGCAAGCCATTTCATTGATGATTCTGTCCCTGTTTTGGGTGTTAATTCTGATCCGACGAATTCTCTCGAGGTGGAGGAACTCAGTCAGGAATTTGATGCTACAAGAAGCACAGGTTATCTTTGTGCTGCTACCAGAACAAACTTTGAACAGGTAAAATTGAATTATTTCCAGGTGCGGACCCATCTTGAGCCAGAGGGGGGCAACTGCTCCTTCTGAATTTTGAAATTCAGTGGAAAAATACGGATTCGGTACCACTTTGTCCCTCTCTGGAAATTGTTTTTCCCCTTTTTGGAATTGAAAATCTTGCCAGACCAGTTCAAAAACGCTGTTAATGAGAAATTATGTTGTTTTTATAGAATTTTATAGAAATTTATGGATCCATGCCAACTTTGTTGTTTTTTAATATATAAGAGTATGATATATATATATATTTTTTTTATTATGTTGATTGTTTTTATCTAGTATCTCATTAGTTAATGAGTTTGAATCGAATAAGCTATTTGAACCCGATTTCTGTCCCTTGTAGAAATCCTGCGTTCGCCCTTGATCATTTCTAAAGTAATCTATCAGAATTTCAGCTGTTAAATATTTTGTTTTATCTCAGGTGCTGGATGAGGTACTAGAAGGTAAGAAAACACCAACTGAACTGTCAAGGGTATCATTGAAAATAAATAATGCAAAAGTACCGAGTTTTGCGTTGAATGATATTTTGATGGCGCATCCATGCCCTGCTTCTGTATCTCGCTTCTCTTTCAGGTTTCTGTATCATTTTACTGGTAAATTTTAACTTGACTTGAGAGACTGAAAGGTTTGAACAAATTCCTCTCTATATGTAGAATCAAGAAAGAATGTGGTGAAACATCACATTTAATCAATTGCCGATCAAGCGGTCTCAGGGTTTCCACAGCTACTGGATCTACTGCTGCAATGCAATCGGCAGGGGGAATCCCGATGCATATTTCTATGCCTGACCTTCAATACATGGTGAGAGAACCGATCATGCCACGGGAACTTGACATCCCATTTTTGCACGGGTTTATCAAACCCGATGATCGTATGGTTATTTCTTGGTACAGTCAAGAAGGAATGGTATATATCGACGGTTCGCATGTTTATTATAAGATTAAACACGGGGATGAAGCTGAGGTTGCGTCGGATGCACCAGTTTTGAAAGTATTTTTGCTGAGTAGTTTGTTAACATAGAAGTTTGTTTATTGTTTGGTGTTACACTATCTGTCAACAACTTCTAGTGTAGATTGTTTATTGTATCATAGTACCCGCTTTAATCTTCCAGGATCCGGTAAGTTCCATGTACTGACATAGGAAATATAGATGTAAGGTTGATTCCACAGGACAATTTGAACACACGACACTTCGTTTCGCTATTAATTTGCCTAGTTAAAAATACGTGTGTCAAAATTTGTTTATTTATTGTTTGAAGGTATTCGAAAAGATTGGGAGACTTTCTGCACAAAATAGCACCAACTGTTGCTGCTATTTTACAGAAAGTCTCCCAATCTTGTCGAATCTTTTAATGACCCACTTTGGAAAATGGAAACATTACATGAAATAGGTAGTGATGGATGATAATAAGTTTGTGTGTCCACCCTTCCAACTTTTTTTTCTGTTCTTCACTAATGAATGAAAAATTATGTTATGTTTCTTGAGAGTTAGAGGCATCCCCAAGTAAATCACTAAAAGTCAGTTCTCTGACACCCAATTTTGGGTATCAGTGGTGTGGTGCCCACATGTACTGACTCAGTGATCTTAGCTGTGATTGGGTAGCACAGTATAGTGTTAAAAAAACATGGACTCAGTCATCATTTGAAAGTTGAAACACTGAGCCAAGTATAGTGTTAAAAAGCATTACTCAGTTGGACAATTATTCAAAAAAAAATCCGTAACAGTTTGATCACTGCTAACAACTAATTGACTAATTACTAATTGACTAATTAATTAACATAGTCATACAATTAGTCAAAAAAAATATAACAGTTTAATCACTACTAACGACTAATCAGCCAATTAATCAGCAGAGTCATCCAATTAGTCGAAAAAAATCTGTAATAATTTAATTACCACTAATAACTAATCAACTTAAACGGACAATTTGCACAACACGGCCGATTAGTCGAAAAAAATCTGTAACAGTTTGATCACTGCTAACAACTAATCAGCCAGGTAATCAACTTAAACGAACGTTTTGCACAACACTGATTGAAACACATGGACTGCTATATATATATGTTAAAAAGCATGAGCGATACATGATAGAACGCCTTGGCACAGACCCATATAGGTCTTTTTTTGTGGGTTCACCATTTACAAGCACTATTGAAGTTGATGCTGACATTTTCTATGTATCAGGTAGGAGACAGACACTGTGGCTAACCAGTATTATATTACTCCAAACACAGATTCTGACAAAACTGTAACTAGATATATTTATCTAATTAATTACCTATTAAACACAATTTTTCAACCTGATGATACCATTACAACAAGATTTCAATTCGGTTTACACCCATAAAAAAATTTAAGCCAAAAAGAAAGAAATTCGGATGGAAAGTGAAATTTTGCCCGTAATCGAGATCAAACCTTGTTGATTTGATTCTCTGGGCGGATCAAGCACCACACAACAATGCCAAAAATCTAAATTTTTCAGGGATCCAAATGTAACGTTTGCTTAAATAATGATCTATTGTCCACTCCTAAGCATCGTATTTGCAAAGATCATCAAATCCCATATACTCGTGATTATGGAACTTGTCTATCATGTTGGAAATGCCAACTCCACCTGCATAAATACCAGTAGTTTGGACCAAACTGTCACAAAAAAATACATAAAACAGTAGATATACAAAAATAAAACATGTGCCTGTTTTTAAACGTACCGAGTGAAATGGCGCTAACAAAGATAGTAAAGGCCAAGATAAAAATGATAAGAGAAGCACGTCCCAAATAGTGTATCAATTTGCGCACAACATGCTGCCCAATCCAAGCAGCTATGGTTGCCACCCCAAGGAAATATAGGGCTACAACGAAAGAATAAACATTAATTCATCACTTCATTTACAAAGGTAATATTCTACAACGGACATTAATCTGTTAATTCATTTTTAATTAATGTAAAGCACACACCATAGGGAACAGGGAACCTCTTAAGAAGGTAATATTCTACAACAGACATTGACGATGAGAATGTCATTGCAAATGTTGCCGTAGCACTTGATACCTAAAAAATAGAAGAATATATTATGTACTTCTCTCAAATATTACGCTCATACTTGAAAAAAAAAAAAAAATGTTTGGAAACAGTTAACATACCTGAGGGGGGACACCAAGCTCCAAAAAGAGCGGGCCCATGATAAAGCCACCACCGAGGCCCAAAAGCCCTCCGACAATACCGGCAACAACACCTAAAGAGCAATAAGTAATCAACTGATGCACCTTCAAATTTGTGCCATCAGATCCCTTTGATGATATAATTCTCCTCCCTTGGTACAAGCTCACTGCTTCATATCCTGACACCCCCAGTGACACTGGTATCTGTCACATTCAAAAAAAAAAAAAAAATTAAGATCCTCTTTGCACAATCATATTTGAAAGAATCATATTCTAAAATTAAACAAGAGGATTGGTACCTACCTGGAGTAAATTGAGGACCCAGTACCATGTGGAGCATGTTGATGTGTAGTTCTGCACATAAACAGATAATTAAATTAATTGATGATGAAATTGACAACTAATATAGATTAGTAAACCATGTGAGCACTCTTTCAAAATTTATTAATTACCTTTGTGACTTGCAAGACGAGGAATGCCAACCACACAAACATCAAAAGGGCAAACTCCTTCCAGCATACATTTTCAATAATCGAAACCTTGAACAAAAACAATTTTTTTTCATATTAAAAAACCATTTATGAATCCTTGCCCAATTATTTGATGTATAATTTCCTCTACCTCTGGATCTAGTAGTTCCTTGTTGTTGTTTGAAGCACCATCACTAGGGCCTGAAGGCAATACTCTGTATTCTGCATCGCTACCTTTATTCTCTTTATTAGCAGCTTCCTGAAATAATCCATACATAGATAAATAAATAAATAATGATGTATTTAAAATTTTACAAAACTGTATCAAACTGTATGGAAAAACAAAAAAACACTACTGTAATAGTACCCGCAATATAATTGTCTCTTTCTTCCAAGTCTCAATACCTTTCAAACATGCCTTGCTTGATGTCCCTAAAATTTTTCAGTTTAAGCAAATAAGATTTAAAAAAAAAAGAAAGAAGTAGGGTAGAATTTAAGCTTCATCCAATTAAACTTGGCCAAACAAAACCCCTACAGAATAAAGAGCCTTACAGTTCCAAGTGCTGTCCTATCCTGGTAGAATTCACATGGATGCCAGATCAATTGGTTCAGTAAGTGCCAAAAGATTCACCCAAACAAGAAAAGATAAAACACAAAAGGTTGCATACTGGTACAGTTCTGGGACCAGCTGGTGGTTAAACAGTACGAAAAAGAAAATTGAATTATACCTAGGAAGAGGATAATGAGGAGAACAGTGACCAACCAATCAGGGAAAATGACATTGAAAATAACTCCTATGCTAATACCCAACATAAGCATGGGTTGAATGAGTAATGCCAAGTCATAATCTATGATTGGCATGTCTAACGTTGGATGCCTTAATTTCAAGTTGTAGTATACCGTTGATGCTGCTGCTCCCATTATCATACCTACCATTCATTAATTACCAATCAAAATTAATGGATAACATTAATTACTTCATCACAAATTTGATATAATAAAGATTTTGCATAAAAAAATAAAACAGTAAAATTAATTTGTAGTATATATAACTCTGCCTGTGTAGTTTCTACACAGCCCGGCTAAAAAACCAGTCTCTTTATGAAAATAAAACCCTCACGAATTGGACAAGAGTAGTACTAGAATGGGTGACCTCATGGGAAGTCCCTGTGTTGCTGATTTTAGTTGGGTTTCATTTATAGCCTATCCCAAATTGTTTTGAAATAAAGGCTTTCAAGAAGAAGAAGTATATATATGTTATACATTTTGAGATAGCAGTAGATGATTTGGCATCGAAGCCGATAATAAGAGTCAACATTGGCACATAAATGCCACCGCCACCAACTCCGCCAACACTTCCAAACGCAGACCCGAAGAATCCAATAATGGATCCTAGCACTATTCTCCACCCGAGTTCCATCTCCTGTACATTTTACCAACACCATAAATTTAGTCCCACTTTATTTAGATCCAGGGGGAAGTTGTGAAATTCACTAGGATTCAGAGTACAACTATGGATAAATTAACCAAATTCATTTAACCAAAAATTACCAACTAAACAAACTGTAAATAAGTTGCAACTCCTTTTTCACCAACTCTATCAATTAAGTCTCTAACAAGTTGGAACACCTGTTTCACCAACTTTTTTATTTTTTATTTTTTTTTAGGAAAAATAAAATAAAATAACAATTATTAACTTCATATCTAAAAGACTATGGAGAAATGAAAATGATTAAATTGTGACATATGATCCCTAACAAGTTGTGAAATTCACTGGAGATTTAGAGTAGAACTATGGATAAACAATTTAAATTTAGTTGCAGTAAGTGAAAATTCATTGAAACTAAAGTTGAATTAACCAATCTACAACCAACAATTACCAACTAAAAAACCTAAATAAATTAGCTGCATGCATGCATGCAACATTAATCTCTTGAGGAGGCTAAGAGATAAAAATTGAAAAAGAATTGAAACAAAATAAGAAGAAAAACTTACAGGCCAAACATGGACATAGGAATTGCCGCCATTAGTTTGGAACAAAAGGCTCACAAAATTCGTCAAAGCATCGAATTCTCCATTAATTCCAGTTGTGTAATTCCTTCCAACACCTCTTAACCCCGCAAAATACTCCATTAATAAATCTTCCTTAGCACCACCGATGCGCCAAGGATCAAATTCAACTCTAGCTAGCTCCAAATGTAAAGATGGAAACTTCAATTTGACAAAACAATTTATGATTTGGGATTTGAGATTTGGGATTTGGGAGGGATGGATGTTGGAGTTGTAGAGTCAAAGGTCAAGGCGCCAATATCGGTGCTTATTTTAGAGAGAGAGAGATTTTGTGTAAATCTCTCTCTAGATTCTTTTGGGTATTTTTGTTTGGTGTTCCTTTCTTTATATAGATAGCACTAGGTTCTATAGCAGCTAAGCTAATAAGAGGTGAGCTGGTGAGGTGCCTAACACCGAGTGCTTATCCTCTGAGATATCTCAACTTTTGCGTGACCCACGTGTCCGGTTCCTATTCGGTATGATGTAGGGTTCCGTATTATTGTGTGCTTTGAGATTCGTGTAGAACGTATTAAAACTGTTGGGATTTTCCATAAAGTCACGCAAAGTTTGAGATATCTCAGAGGATACGAATTCCCTAACGCGGGGGAACTGGGAAGAATTGAAATAATTCTCCGATTTTTTTAAAAATACCCTAAAACAAAAATTATTTTATTAAAAATAACCAGTTTCTAAGTGGAATTTTAAAAATACTCAGGCTGCAAATTTTTTTCTCGTTACAGAATTTTTATTCTGGACCGCGGAAAAAATTCGCACCCCCAATTTTTTTTTAATTTTTTTTATTCCGTGCACGGATTTTTTTTTTTTTAGAGTTTGAAAAAAGAAAATATTTATGGTTTGGTTTATTTTTTTTATAATATATGTATAATATATGTATGTATATATAATATAATTATAAAAAATCTAAATCACTCTACATGCAAACTAAAAAATTCCACAATTAATAATTACACTACAAAAACATGAATTATACTAAACAAAATACCGATCGTTGTACGTCTACCGTCAAATGAAAACTAAAATTGAGTTTTTGAGGCACTAAACGACGTTCTTTTTGAAATTCTGATGCTTCCAATGCGACGATGCTCAATGTACCACCCGGGCAAAATCGGATCCGTCTCGTTCTCTCCTTTCCGAAAAGTGCTCAAATGGGTAAATCCGATTTTCCTAGCCAAAGTTATAGATGTTTAAAGTTTTCTCTTGCGGTAGAATTTTGAAAATTCATAACTAATTACAGAAAAATCCAAATAAATTGAAATTTGTGTCAATTATGTGTATTTTTATAGATACATATACATATATTATATATACATATATTCTAAAAAAAATAAACCAAACAATGGATATTTTCTTTCTCCAAACTCTAAAAAAAGAAATCCGCTCTCGAAATAAAAAAATCTAAAAAAAAAAAAATTTGGAGCGCAAATTTTTTCTGCGACCTGGAATAAGAATTCTGGAGCACGAAAAAAATATGTATTTTTAAAATTCCATTCAGAACATGGTTATTTTTAATAAAATATTTTTTTTGAGTATTTTAAAAAAAATCGGAATAATTCTTATTGAAAATTGAAAAGATAAATTCAGAAAAAATGGATAAAATACAGAGAGAAAGAGACCTTGTGGTGTGTTCTCTACTCATTAAAAATGTATATATACATGTATACATGTATACCAATAATTTAATTAAATGAAGTGGAGGGTTCAATGCCTCATGTTTTTCATACCTCATTATATCTCATATTTTATATCTTTGTTTTCAAAGTCTAAATTATCGATCCGAATCCCTCAATTTTATATGTCTAGTGATGAAATTTTATAATTTTTGAAAATTGTTTTACTATTTTTAAGATAGGTACAAAATCACTGTTTTTGGACTGTTAAAAAAACAGTAATTTTCAACCCATTTTAAAAGATAGTAAATTTTTTTCAAAAATTATAAAATTTTATCTTTAATTATATTTTAGTATAAATATTATGTTGAACGGTTAGAATTAACAATTTAGATTTTAAAAATAAAAATATAAAATATCAGATATGATAAGGTAAGGACTTGAGGCATTGAATTAGGTGAACACATCCATTACTTGAGGAATATTAAACAAAAATTGCAAGTGGATATGGATTTGATTGCCAGCTGTGATTTGAATTCAAGAGCCGCCTACAAAGAGAGCGAGAGCGAGAGAGAGCGAGAGCGTGCTTATCAACTCAAAAGTTATATAGTTAAGGGTACTTATAAAGGTTGAGAATCACTAACAATATAAATGTAAAAAATAGATAAATATAGTAGTAATAAATAATAAATTTCTTTTATATGATATCAGGAGTTAAAATGCACCCTTCTTTTTTGTGCTTCTAACGTAAATCTTCATCTCATTTCTTCATTTTTAGAGTTCAAATAGTTAATTTGAATCTACCAACGTGTTCTACATATTAAAATGTGCTTGGAGACCAAATTTTACATTTTTTGAAAATTTTTTACTATTTTTTCAGAATTTTTGAAAATCATCACTGTGCTGATTTTTTATTATTGTTTAGTTTAATAAAAAATTCTGAAAAAATAGTAAAAAATTTTCAAAAAATGTAAAATTTGGTCTCCATGCACATTTTAATATGTAGAACACATTGGTAGATTTGAATCAACAATTTGAACTTTAAAAATGAAGATACGAGGAAGGATGCACGTTAAGAGCACAAAAAGGAAGGTGCATTTTAACCCCACTCAATTTAATTACTCATTGGTTGGTATCTTCTATAATAATTTTAATGAGTAGTTTTGAAATTGCTATCTACAATCTATCTACGTTGTGTTTTTGCGTGTACAACTCTATCTACCATGATATCATAGTCTTATTGGATAGTGAAATGAAATTACAAGTGTTGAAAACGTGATCAATGATTAATTATCTTCAAACAACTTAATCAAGGATCTTCTGTGTCATTGTCTATATATACCTACATATCACTCTATCATTGATTAAATTAAGGGGATTTAAAGGTAGCTAAGTTCACCCTATAATAAAAAATATATATTGAAAATTTCATGTGTAATTTATGCTATATTAATAAAATGTTATAATTTTGTTTAAATTAAGTCACAAATATGTTTCGTCTTAAAATATATCTTGTTAAATATTGTTATTTGTTTAAACTAAATTCAGCATTCGCTATGTAAATTTCTGGCTCTGCGGTGCAAGAACATGCATTGAATAATTATTGCTTACTTGTAACGAATACAATGATGAGTTAGGCTAATATGACATTGGTGTTATTTGAAACTAAATAACACCACATCTTAAATCCTTAAATATGTTTTAAGATTCATACAAAATAAAGTGCTTGAACAGTAAAAGCGGATATTACGAATCTTAAAGCATATCTAAGGGTTTAAGATGTGGTGTTATTTAGTTTCAAATAATACCAATGTCATATTAGCCTAACTCTACAATGATAGTGTGTAACTCAAGATAAAATTATGGTAAAAGAAATGGATTAGGGTTTTGTTTTTGGGAGAAATTTGGTTCCGATATTTTGTTAGATTCAAATTTAAGTTTGAAGGGTTTTTGTTTGATTTACTTTAAAATCCATGCACATTAAATTTGTACGAATATTAAAGCAAATATGCACGTATTTTAATGTAGATTGGACGTATTGAAAATTCATCGGACTTAATTTGAGTTTGATGGGTGTCAAGAGTACTCAAATTGCTCTCTCTATTTTGGAGATAATTTGAATATGACGTCCATTGGGTTTCCTAGTTCGTGTAATCATCTTTAAGAACTGAACACGTCGTTTCAATATTCGTACAAGCTCGCTTTAATATTCATTCATATCTAGTATGCTTGAATCTTAAAGAAGATTGGACGGACTGAAATCCATCGTGACGTCCATTGGATTTCCCAGTTCGTTTGATCCTCTTTAATTATGATCCGTACACATCGTTTCAATTTTCATGTGAACTCGCTTTAATATTCGTACATATCTAATGTATCTGTATTTGAATCTTAAAGGACGGATCGTGAGCATTGGCGATCGAACCAAAATGGTTAAATTTGTTTTGAGTGCAACAGAACCGATTTTTTTATAAATATGATGCATCCAAAGGATATGGTGCAAAGTTTCAGTACAATGATGTATTTTTTAAATCTTTAACACGCGTTTGAGTTGAATTGCAAGTGCGCAATTCTTATCAAAGTAGTATTTTAGATATCGATCCACAAGGAGTACGATAAAAACTTAGTTTAACTTTAGTAATAAATTTCAGAAAATAAAATAAAGTAAAGTACAATAAAAGTAAATTGGGGGTTTGTTCTAACAATTCCTAAATTTGGGTTCAATACCCGAATAGAGAGTTTAAAACAATAAAAGTAAATGAATGAAAGAAAGATTGGTTTGCTTTTTAGATGAGAAGATATAGGGGTATTCGATCTGCAATCCCTTGCTAACTCTATTAATTCGGTATTTGTTTAAATTCATGTATGATTTGACGAGGTTTCTAACCTAATATGTTATTAAGGGTTACTTTCCTAAATTAACAACGTGCCTAGGTAATTCGGACTTCTCGATTAGGTTCCTCACCCTAGCTACCTAGACCCATTGAGCGCTTGTAGTCTCTCTTCTCCTTAAATATTGGTACTTTGCAATTAAGTCCATCATACCAATACCCTATTCGAATTGAGATATCCTAATTAGGGTTTGGCTTTTCGTTTAGGTTCTTCACCAAGTTTCTAACCTTAATTTCTATAGTTCCAGCTTAGATTAAATTGGTTACAATCTTAACCTAAACCTAAGTTATTTGCATTCATAGTTTGGTACTATCCTATTGATCACAGTCAATTTCGGTTCTTTCGAATCCAAAACGGGATACTACAATTCAAGTACTATGTAATTAACACAAATAATTAAATCACAGAAATTAACATCAAATCCCATTAAACAATCATAATAAAAATAAATAACCGAATAAAATAGAATTAAACAAGTTCATACATTAACCTAAACCCCTAGAGAGAGAACTACTATCTCATGAAGAGATCCATTACAAAAATTGGCAAAGTAAGAAGAAATGAAATAAAGAAAGTAATTACACCCTTTGACAAATCAAAAATCTCTATATTGCCGATTTCTTGCTCAGAAAATCCTTCTTTTCCTTGCTTGAAAACTTTCCTTTCTCCAGAATTTATTGCTAAGTATGGTGTGTGTGTAGGGAGAGAATGAAAGAAAATAAGGGATCAGATGACATGAGATATCCCCTGAATGGAGAATGAACCCCCTCTTTTATAACTAAAGACCATGTCCAATTTAGAGGCTAGGAAGTGGAGTTAGTTGGAGCTATATTTGGATTATTTTTCAGGATTTCCTTGTCCACATTCAGCTGTAAAAACGTGTCCTTGGTGCGCCAAAAATAGAAACCGTGTTGAAAACGTATATTTCTGGCAGTCTACGAATTTAATGCGTCTGACTGACTCCAAATTTCCTTTTTTAGTTTCTCATGTTGTAGATCTTCTTCCTAGCTTTCCAAAAAGTGGTCGCAAGCCTTAATCGGAGTTACGAGTCAAAAGTTACGGCCGTTTTAAGTTCAGGCTGCAGTTATACGTTCTGCTACAGTGCGGACGGGCCACCCGCATTGCTACAGTACCATCCGCACTGGGATCCGCACTGTGGATGCATCGAGATCCGCACTAGGCTCGAACTTTTTCTGTGCGACCAGAGTGTGGCTGCATCGAGATCCGTGCATCCGCACGGATTTTGATGTATAGCTTATTATACCTTTTTAAAATTGGCGTGCGTCCTGAAATCCATCTAAGTACTTAGTGCGGCCGTATCATAAACCGTGCGTCTGCATTAGACATTTTTTCTTCGGTTTTTATTCGTTTTTCTCCATTTTCTGCAAATTAAAACCAAACAAACACAGTAACTTGATCCTAGGTGTATTATATTCGCTTTATATTCAAAATACAAGATATTTGGTGTTAGTTCGTGATAAAAATCAGATCGAATATATATATAATTTAGGCCTATCAAAATATCCAAAATTAATAACAAATTACGTAATTTACCCATTTAGTGGATGAAATTGCAAATGTACCCAATCCGGTTAGTGGGTAACCAGATGTTTGCTTTTTTTCCGGTTAGTGGGTGCCCGGGTTTGTGGATCTTTCCGGTTAGGGGGTAACCGGACCTTTATAATTTGTTCGGTTGATGGCCAACTGGGTTTTTGTTCGGTTAACAGACCACCAGAAAGGTATTTTTTTTTCCGCTTAGTGGATAACCGAAAAAGAGTTTGGTTATCAGTGCACCGATAATTCACTCAATATCTGGTTAATGAAATAGCGCAAATCTCGTATCACTTGGTTATATAATCCGTAGCAGGTAGATCTCATAATTTACTCTGAAGAATCAGAGTCTTATGCAGAGAGAAACGAAAGGAAGAAAAAAAGTAAGTTTTTTTTTTATAATTAAATTTTTTTTTAATTATTGATTTTTGAAATATAATGAAGATTTATCCTCCAGTTCTTTGTATGCAAATTATGCCAAAAAAAATTTTGAAATTTTTGAAATATAATTGTTTAGAATTTTTTGAAATATTGTTTAGAATTATTTGGAATAATTTTTAGATTGTTTAGAATTTATTTGTTTAGATTGTTCAGAATTTATTTGTTTGGAATATTTAGAATTTATTTGTTTAGATTGTTTAGAATCAATTATAATCATCCACACAAAAATAAATCAGTAAACAAATATTACCTGCTCTATTAGTAAATAAATAATTATGTTAATTATTTTATCTTTTAACTATCTATCTTTTTTTGAAATTATGTTAATTATTATTTCTTCTAACCATTTTTGTAAGCTGGTATAGATACGAAGCACACGGTCACACTCAGACGGAGAGAAAGAAAGACACTCATACAAAGATAAAGGAAGATAAAAAAGAAAAAGATCATTTTTTATAATTAATTTGCAATTATTTATGTTGTTATTTGTACCAATCAAAACTAAAAATAGATTAATTACATATATTGTTTAAACTAAAAATAATTTATTTTTTATTTTAATTTTAATTTGTAATATAATTAATTAGTTCATTTCAACTGGTTCAGGATTTTGTCGAAATAATTTAGAATTTTTTTGAACATTCCAAAATGATTTAGAATATTTTATAAAATTCGAAAATAGTTAAGGATATTGCAAAATGGTGCATAATAAGTTAGGAATATTCAAAATGGGCTAGAATAATTTAGGAAATTATAAAATAATGTAGAATAATTTTCATAGGTCCGGACAATTTTTAATTACTTATATATTGTTATTTTTTGAATTGCCAGACCAATTGAAACTAAAAATGGATAGAACTATTTGTGCGAAGATTTATATTGGAGGAGAAATCCAATACAATAATGATGGGGTATTTTACAGTACCCGAGCTAAATACTCATTACCGCTAACCGTGAACCACAACTTTGATTATCTTCGGAATGAGATTTATAAATTGGTTGGGTATAATGTTGGTCAAGCAAATCTGGAAATCCAAGTCAGATTTAATATGTCCACCGATGGGGGATGTGACCATCAGTTAATACCTGTAATAAACCAACAATCTTTCGAAATGATTTTAGGAATTGTGTCGTCATTTTCACAAATGTTATCGATTCTGGAGTTATATGTAGAATTGGAACCGAACTACACCAATCAGATTCCTGAACCTCGATCCCGACCTAGTACCAGTCGGAATCCTGTGGATCCCAACCCAATACTAGTTAGATCCCGACCTAGTACCGGTCAGCACTCTGTGGATATACCATTGAGACCCCGACCCAGTATCGGTAGCAACTCTATGGATTTACCAGTTAGATCCCGACACAGTACAAGTCGAAACTCTGTGGATGTACCAAGCACATCTCGACCCAGTACCAGTCGGGTCTGTAGAAAGGTACGTGATTATTCGCATGTCCCTGTGGATGCAATTGATTCTGACAGTTTGGAGAGTGGAGATGAGATGCTCTCAGGTGAGTCATCGGGTTCGGATGATGATATTGAACCGCCCAGCCAGTCACCTTCACAGTACCGTCAAACACATACCCGTCAAGCACAGCACCCAATAACTGGTTGGGAAAGTATGACACATCTGGTTGATAGTTTCAATGACATATCCGATTTTCGGCCTGCGGATGTCAATTTTTTTGGCAGCTCAAAAAAAACATTCGATAATCCATTAGCCTGCGTATGTCAGAATCACTGAACGCTGTGTTCAAAATTAGTCGGCGATTCCCGGTTGCAGTGGTCGTGGAGGATACGTTCTATAAATTGAATAAATGGTTTTTTGAACGATGGAACAAATCTCAAATGTCATGTCAGCATGGTCAGGTGTGGTCCGACCGTGTAACTAAGTTATTGCAAAAGCGTATCGAGAAGGAAAGGAACATGACTGTGATTCCTTATCGTACCGGTCATGGACTTTTTGAGGTCCTAGTTAAGGGAAAAAAAATTCCAGCAAGGCGTAATTAGCCGAGACTTGAGTATACTCGTAGAGATTTTGGGTATAGGGTTGTTGTTAAGGACAACAACAAGGTTGAATGTGAATGTCAAAAGCCTCAATTGACCGGCATACCATGTTCTCATTTCATGGTGATTGTCCGCGAAATGAGATATGATGTAAATTTATACGTCAATCTCTTGTACCGTATGTCTATAGTTGTACAAACATGGAGTGGACACTGAGAACTGAAAGGCAACCAATGTGACTGGCCTATATACAACGGTCCAAAAATTATTCCTGAGACGAGACTGATCAAAAAAGGAAGGAGACGGCACGACCGCATACCGATGGAAATGGACAGAATGCGTAGTCGGAGACTCGGACACCATTTGTACGCAAGAGATGCGCATGTATCGAGCGTTGGAGTGCCCCAGACAAGTTCCCAGTTTTTAGTTTGAGGCTCGGGCCGAAGAACTGGAAAGCGAGTCCACGACTAGTGCTGCAGAAGCATCACCGGACCATGCATAGATCCTCTATCGGGCTCGGTAGCGACACATAGATGTCGATACAGATATGCAAGAACGGCTCCACCCCAATTGTACGGTACCGGCTCGTCCAAATTCAGAATTAGATCGAGACACCACAACGGTATCCCGTCCCCGCTACTGTCTGGGAACAAACTGGACGACATCAGGTCCAAAATAAATGCACGGACGTACCTAGACAAATTTAAGACAATGTGAGTATATTATTGATAGGCCAAAGCACGAATAAATTAATATATATATAGTTACCACTTCAACGTTTGATCATTACGATCTGCCGGTAGCTTATCAAATCGTTCACGAAACTTAGATTTCAGGAAAATTAACTCCATGCTTCTTTCATTTCTCTCAAGCCCCCATTTTTTCATAAGTCCACTCTGCTCATGCTTTTTGATTCTAACAATTCGAAGAGCCGGCCTTTTGCATTCCTACCATCTGTACTCCCCGTTACTGGGACCCCCGTAATGGGCAAACCCCACAAACAGCTTACGTCCTCTAAGGTAACTATAATTTATCAAATAAAAAATATAAATTTCTTTATTTTAATTATCAGTAAATTATCACAAAGAACATATTCATTTAAATTAGTTTTAAGTTAATACCTGTCATCTCTCCGAAGGAAAGATGAAAGGTGTGTGTCTTAGGACGTCACCGCTCCACAAGTCCATGTATGAGCGCCGCATCAATTTTTTTGTGAGGCATGTTTGCGATCTGGTATAAACCCAATCGAATCAAGAATGGGGCGTATGCAAGGTGGTACGTGGTCTGACAACGGTAGTGCTTCACATTTATAACCTCTTTCTTCTACATTACCGAAAATAAAAATTAGAAATTAAAATAAGACTATATTTCTGAACAAGTCAAAAAAAAAAATAATAATTGCTTACCTCCTCGGAAGCCTGACACACTCTGTGACTGCTGTGCGCTATCCACAGCAAATCACTAAAAGTACCCTGCGTTATATCTACTTCATCATTCATTTCGTCTGTCATGCTACAAAATTAATTCAAAGTTAATTCATTATTTTCAAAAAATTTAAACTAATCAAAATCGTTTTGCGTGTTTCTAATTATTTCCAAACCAATTTAGATTACCTAAATCATTCTAAACCATTTCATAACCAATTTGCAGCTTTCTAAATTATTTGGACAACAATTTCACATTGTCTTAATTAAAATTCACAATTTTTGAACTTTCTAATTTTTTAGACATTATTTTGGAGTTTTCAACATTATTCTTAACTATTTTAGAATTTTACAAATTATTCAGGCACCATCTTAAAAGTTTCTAAATTATTTTACACTATTTTAGAACTTCTTAAATTATTTTTTAACATTTTAGAATTTTACAAATTACTCTAAACCATTTTGAAACTTTCTAAATTATTCTGGCATCATTTTAATTATTTCTAAAATATTCTACACTACTTTGAAACTTTCTAAATCATATT
The DNA here is from genome assembly GCA_033356055.1 of Carex pumila. Taxonomy (NCBI): domain Eukaryota; kingdom Viridiplantae; phylum Streptophyta; class Magnoliopsida; order Poales; family Cyperaceae; genus Carex; species Carex pumila. Next base: position 168,033 of record JARJHM010000231.1, read on the forward strand.
TTACAATTTTAGAATTTTACAAATTACTCTAAACCATTTTGGAATTTTACAAATTACTCTAAATATTTTTTCAATTTCACTTCATGGTACATAGACATGCATCGGAATCTGAACCATTTTTCAATTTTACAAATTACTCTAAATTATTATATATTATTTTACAATTTTCTAAACCTTTTTGGAACTTTCTAAACTAATTTGTAGCAATTCCAAATTATCAAAATTATTTTGATAATAATCTATACCGTTTTGAAATTTTCTAAATTATTTGGAAAACAATATAAATTATTATTATTGAACTAATAATCTCAATCTAAATAATATTATAAATTCTAAACAATATGAACAATATTTCAAATATTACTTTGCGGTACAAAGGCATGCATTACCATATCAGACATGTATATTTGTCTTATTCACGGTTCTAAAAAATTATTTTCGTTATTTCCAAATAATATTCCAAATAACTATTCTAATAATTTTCCAAATAAATATTTCAAATATTTTCAAATAAATTTCCAAACAATCTAAATAATATTTCAAAAATATCGTCACAATCTAATAAATACTATAAACTATTTTAATACGAAATAAATAAATAAATAAATAAATAAATAAATAAAAACCTGATGCTCTTCTTTGCCTTGCCTGCCTCTACTTCTCTTCCTTGCAGCCAAACCCACCCAAAATCATCAAACCAATATATAAAACGGATTCACACGTCTACAGTAACTCCACACCAAGCCACGCGGAGCCCCCAAGCCGCCACGTGTCCACGCCCCAGCTCGACGCCCACTCTCCTTCCGGTTATTCAATAACCGGGTCCAGGTTAGAGTTCGGTTAACCACTAACCGGGTCCAGGTTAGAGTTTGGTTAACCCCTAACCGGTCTTTCTTTTCGGTTAATTAATAACCGAGTCCGGGTTTAGTGTCCGGTTAACCATTAACCGGTATTGCCTTTCCGATTAGCAAATAACCGGATATTTTGAATGGATCTGGGTTTTAGGGTACCGGAAAGGTTTGCTGATTTCCGGTTAGCCACTAACCGGGTTGAATAATTTTGAAAATAAAATATAAAACTGGTTAGAATCTGTAATTTATTATTAATTTTGGATACTTATAAAAAATTCGGGCAACAGAATATCAATTAAATTTGTCGTGCATGAAATTGAGAATTTGAAACACCTCTCTCTCTCTCTCATAGCTGCTATCAGTTTCTTGAAAAAAAGCGAGTCCAACCATGCACGTGTGGCACGTGGCATTTAACCTTAGCCTCTTTTTGTGGTCCCCTTTGAAGCCTAGAGTTTATGATTCATCTCATTCTTATATTCTCTCTTTTGAGCTTATCATCAATAACATCATTATCATTATCATCATCTCTCTTTTCTTTTTCTTTTTAATAAAAAATAATTCGTTTAAATTTCATAATTATTTTTACCAATAATTTTATATATTTCTCAATATAGAAGGCAATTTTATAATAGACAATAAAAGAACAAAAAATAAAAATTCTGATGACATTTTTCTTTATAGAAAAAAGAAACAACAAAAAAATAAAATAAGAGGATCTTATTTTGTTATATAATGTTATGTGGACAATAATAGTTTGTCTATGAGACGCAATAATTAGTCATCACAGCTAGAATATTTTTTTTTTACTTAATAAGCCATCCTCCCCCAACCTCCACAAAAAAATAATAAAATCAGAATCAGAATTAAATATAATCATAAATAAAACGACATATGTATATTTGTCCATAGAGGGTTGGTCATCAATAATTTTGATTCGATTGAATATTCATTTAAAAACTTAAATGTCATGTCATATGTGGTCATGCGTGTCAACATATTGTGTGTGACAAAAAATTCAGACAGAGATATCTCTCCACCCGTATTTAATGTCACTATATTAAAAAAAATTAAGAGAGGACGGTATTCCAACAAGGGATGTGAACGAATCAAACAAAATCAAACTTATCTTAGTTTGAATTTGAATAAAATTCGAACTGAATTGATTTGATTTGTTTTAAAATAAATAAATTATATATTTTTTGAATTAAATTGAAGTCAATCGAATCGCAAACTATGAATTTTTTTTTTTGATAACCACTGATAGTTTATGCATTAGTTTTTTTTCACGTGGAACAAAAACTCACGCAATTTTTTTTTACCTTATACCTTTTACAAATTAATACTAATGAATTATGGGACAACCCAACATTTTCTTACCTTTTACGTTGCTAAATTGATTAAAATCACGGCATGAATCTAGTCAGATGAAACTTATTCTCATTGTTAATTTCTTATGCTGCTAAAGCATTTTTTGTATTATAAGTTACTATTATATTAATAATTTTGAGCTATGATATAAGTTTGGTTCCTACATTATTAAATATTGATTATTGAAGCCACTAGTTGCATTATTTGAGATTCAAAACTAAATAATTCACAAACCAATCTTGATTGAACTATACCCAGTTTGAGTTTGAGTTTGAATAAGATTCGAACCTAATTGGTTTGATTTGTTTCAAAATGAACTAATTTTGAATCGAATTAATTATAAACTTTTCCTGAATCAAACTCAAATCAAATCATGAACTACGAACTTTTTGTGTAGCCCTAATTCCAAACATACCTCATATTTTTATGTGTTCAAACCTTTATGTTTTTAAAGTTCAAACAGTTGATTCGATTCGCAATATGATATCCATATTATATATGTTTAGAGGCCAAATTTTATATTTTTTTTGAATTTTTTTAAATATTTGTTTAGATAGATATAAACTCACTACTCTTTTTGGATGGTCCAGAAGTAATAATTTTGTATCTATTTAAAATAATAATAAACAATTCCTAAAACATAAAAAATTTAATTTCTGAGTACATTTTAATATATGGATCATGTTAAGCTGTTCTGATCGACTATTTCAACTTAATTTCAAAAATAAAAATATTAATATAAGATATAGTTAGAACACAAAACTAATAATACATTTTAACCCTACTAAAAATAATAATACAAAAACAAAAACCAAACATGCCTATATATAATCAGTAGATAGAGAGTATAATTATGGTTGTGAGCATCTCAGATGTTTAAATTATTTTTAATTTGTTATGAAAATGTCATGCTTTGATGGTGAAAAGTCGTATATGTATCTGAAAGTTACTTGTCATAATATATATGTCAAGTTGCAATTATATTTATACATGCGGGACCCGGTAATATATATATCATTGATTCCAAATTTCATGTATGAATTTGTGTGATGATTCTGATGAGATCCAGATGCTAGCTGCTAAGTGCTAACTATATATGGATTCATTTTAATTCAATGTATATCCCATATCCCCACCATCCCATAATAATTAAATTAAAATAATAAAATATAGAAGAAATCCTTGATACTGATACTGATACTGATATACTGATACCAAACAAAACGCAATTATTGTGGCCTTGAAGGCGAAAGCTGCAAATTAATGCCATCTCATCTTTCAATCTTTCATTCTTTCATTCTTTAATTAATTAATTATTTATTGTGGTTGCGAAGAAAGAAAAAATAGTAAAATAAGTTCCAAATTAAGGCACGATTAGATAGCTAGTAACTCTTTTATATTTATTGATAAATTCAAATAATATTATATTATGAAATTAATGATAACATATAGGGGTGTTCACTGGGTCCTGTTTTTTTTCGGTTTAATGGTTCAATTTGGTTTGTTTTTTAAAACCGAATTATAACTTTGGTTTGGTTCAATTTGAATTTTTTAAAAATCAAAATAATAAAACTGACCGAATTTTTATGTATTATGAATTTAGATCCAACTGTCTTGGTTTATTTCTTAATCAATTATTTTAAATACTCAGATTTATTTCTTAATACCCAAATTTATATCTTAATGTATTTTGGTTTATTATAAATCAATTATTTTAAATAAAAAGTAATATATAACTTTAGTTTGATTCGGTTCAATTACAATGCAAAATCAATTCAGTTCGATTCTATTATTGAAACCGAATTATAGCTTTAATTTGTTCAATTCGATTCTATTTCAACCTTATCGAACCGATGAACACCCCTAATTACATATAGATTTAGATGCATGAATAAATAATGATGGATTTGCACATGAATCATGAATCATGCCACCAACAGTCGACCGTGTCGACCGTCGTGTCCCATGTGACATGACACCTATACAAATTAACAACCCGTTTAATTTAATCTTTGGGCCACATGGACCATATGATAGCTGTGTGAAATTGCTTCTCAATTTTCTCATTTCCAAAGATAATCCAATGTAATAATTTTGAGACATATCTAATTATTTAAGTTTGTGTGTGTGGGTTAGGGTTGGAAAAAAAAAGTTCATAGTTTTTGATTCGAGTAAGTTTGATTTGAAATTTGTTTGCAATTAATTCCCTCGATTAAAGTTCGTTCCAAATGAATTAAATTAGTTTGGTTCGAAATTGATTCGAACTCGAATTGGATCTAGCTTGTTTTGGCTTGGTTTGAAATTGGCCTGGCTCGGTTCGAAATTTAATTGACCTTGAACTCTTCTTTTCAGTTCGAAATTCTGCTTCAATTACAAGCTAGCTCGGTTCAAAATTGAGTTGAGTCAAATTCAAACTGAGTTAAGTTCAATTTGTTTGCAGCACTAACTGTGGGTGTATAAAAGAAGATATCATATAAATTAAAAAAAAAAAAAACCTATAGATGATAAATATGTTTTGCATAAAATGGAAATTACTGCTGTGACATTATTTGTATATCTATCTGAGATTCTCAATTGAGCTGGCAATGGTTTGCTCCTTTTTAGATATTTTATATTGATATTGTGATTGAGCATGTAAAAGTCGCATGTGCAGTTATGTCAGTGTATCTGAGTCTCTGTCCTTTATATCAGTATCCAAGCAAAAAAGTTCATTTTCTCTAATTTAAAAGTAGGAACTGATTGGATGTTATCACATAATCAGACAAACCAGCAATATTGCGGTTAGTGGAAAGAGACGTGCCTCCACTAATACATGCTAATTTTGGTCTGGTATCATGCCGCATTGTATCACGCTGTTATTAAAATATCGAGAAATAGTTATAGTAAATGAATAGTTATATTATGTGAGTTACGTTGTATCTAAATATGCTGTGATCAAATATTTAATTATAATTTATGTTAGTTTATTTAAGATTTATTACTTAATTAAAATCTAACAGTTTTAATTACACGTGACTTATGTACCGTTGTGCTAAGTTTTTAAAATATAATCATGACACGTGAATCATAATACGTAACAGACAGACATATCGTACTGTAACAGTGTCATTCCGTGACAGAACCATTTTTCTCACTCTAATTACAATATTATTCTTCAATTAAACAAATATAAAAAGTAAATTGAGATACGACATGGACTAAATATGACTTTGAAATAGCATTAACAGTTTGATGGGCTTCAATTAAACAAAATGGGCTCTAATGGGCTTCCACTTGATACAGAAACATAATTGTTAGAAGGCCCAAAATTTGAGATATTTATGTTAGTAAGTATATGTTACCAAAACACAGGCGGAGTTGTCGTGTCGAAGTCCATTTGCGACCACCCGAAGCCGATGCGATGCTCTCCACCGTTTCAACCTCTTCTTCCCTCTCACCAAATCCAAATCCATCTACCTCTTCTTCCTCCTCTTCCCAATTCCATCCCAATTCCCATAGGAAATCAATTTCAATTTCCCGCACTCGACGCCCCCGCTTCTTTACCACACTCAATTGCAATTCCAATTCCAATTCCTCCCATGGAGAAAAGCTCTCTCGGTTTCCCTGGCAGGCAGACAAAAAGCAGCCAAAGCTTCAAGCATCAATTGTAAGCGATTCCTCCGCAGCTGACTTCTTGCGTTACAACAACACCTCTGATTCTGATGTGGTAGGAAAGCTCGAAGCATCAATTGTTACCTACAAGAGGACTCTCCCATGGCGCTTTCTTAACCCTACACTTCAGGTGGATTTGGTATCAGCTGTGCACATTGCTGACAAACGGTACTTTGATATTTTGCAAGAGAGGTTAGGGAGCTATGATTGTGTTTTGTATGAAGGTGTAGGAGGAGACAAGGGTGAATCAAAGCCAGATGATGACATGCAAGATTTTAGTATTACTGGTTTCATACAACGCCTAATGGGTCGTATTCTTTCCATGGAATTCCAGTTGGATTGCCTCAATTATAAATCGCCTAAATGGTCTAATGCAGACCTTGATTGGGACACCTTTCAACGCCTTCAGGTTAGCACTATTCTGAACTACTATTCTCTGTTTGGGTGTGTTTGGATTACCAAATATGTATGGACTATTATTTGTTTGTCTCTTGTGGGTTTTCTCACTATTCTACTAACTCAACAATAATAGTTAGAATGGTTAAAATAGTCTGAGGGATGTTTGATTCAAAACAAGAATAGTTAGAATAGCCAAATCAAGAATAGCTGTCGTTTGTCTAATTAGCATTGTCAAATCTCAAAATCCTTAGGAATAGGCTATTCTAATAAGACAAAAAGTTTGTATTCCCTATTCTAGCTATTCTAATCCAACCAAACACTGATGAATAGGCTATTCCGAATAGCCTATTATCAACCCAACCAAACATACTAATTTAATGTTGGATTAGCTACTATTCTCAATCTTTAGGTTAGCTCTATTCGTGGTCTATTCCTTGTTTCATCCAAACTTCCCCTAGATTGATAAATGATCAATTTCAATTTCAGGAGGAAAGGGGAGAAAACTTTCTATCAACTGCAAGGAATGCAATGGGCTCTGCTCTAAAATCTGACAAGGATTCCGATTCTACCAGTGTGCAATCTGATATTGATACCATACGGTCGAAATTGCTACAGGTCTCCTGGATCATACCAATGCCGCTTGCCATATCTTTTATTATAAATATTACATGTTCGCCGAACATTCAGGATGAAGATGTAGAGGATGTGGATGATTTTAAGTCCATAGTCAAGGAGTTGTTTGAGTTAGGATTCGGGTCAGCTATGAAGGTTATTTTGGCACGTTCACTCACATCTATGTAAGTAGTTTCTTCGGAAAAAGAAAAATACTATTGAATCCCGTATATTGCAAAAGTACAACCAAATTCCAATGAAAAAAAAAAAAACATGAAATTGATTGAACTCATACCTATCTGCTGCTTGAAAGGTACAAACTGTGCAATCTTAGTATGTGCCTCTACTGCTGCTGTTCTGGTAATTGAAGAAAAAAAATATGGTATTAAATGTGGTTGTTTTTTTTAACTGTGAGAAAAACAGGTTTGCCAGTGAACTTTATACAGACATGGAGGATAATTCTGTAATTATAGGAGAAAGAAACAAGGCGGCACTAGAAGAATTAAGAAAGGCAATATCAAGAGGTGAAAAGAGAATAGCGATATTTTATGGGGCAGGTCACATGCCTGATTTGGGGCGCAGGCTAAGAAGTGATTTCAACATGGTACCAACTGATACGGATTGGGTCACAGCATGGTCCATAAGAAGAGCCCCTTCTAAATATTTGGGTCCGTTGTTCCAGAAATATATAGGAAAATTCTTGCCTTTCCCCAGTGAAAATGGGTGGATGCTAGTATCGGGTTCGGTATTCTGTAGCATACTGTTATTGGATCTTTGGCTATGGTGGTCCGTAGTTAATGCAGCTTACTGCACTGGGTTTCAGATGCTTGTGCAGGCATGGCAAATTCTGTAAATTGTTCATCTGACTTTAATCTGTCATTGCAACATTCTCATCTTCATCACTTATTCAAAAAATAAATTTTTTAATCATACATCTTGAAATTTAATTAATTTTTTTTTCTTAAAAAAATTATATAGTTCAATTCTGTTATGAAATATTAAATGTATGTTTGTAATCTAGTAGTTAATTAGAATTCTATTTAGTAGTTGTAGAGATTTGAGTTCAAATTTCGGTGACCACATAATTATGTATTTTACATTTGAACCTTTCTTATTGAAGTTTTCTAGTTTCGTCCTCATCCCTGAAAATACATAGCTGAATCTCTGACAACAGTAGATAAAAAGAAAAGAACACAAGTTTTCTGTTCAAAAGTGTACAACACTTGACAAAATCTCTGACAACAGGAGATAAAAGGAAAATAATAGTACTCTTCTGACAAAATCTCTGACAACAGATGTATAAATGAGTGGGTATTGGAACATGAAACATGAACACAATTTTCACAGCCAAGCAATGAAGAAGTTTTCCATGGTTAATTGATCTGCAAAGCTTGGAAGCAATGACAAGGGAAAGCACATCTGTTGGGTCAACAACCGATTGGGTGAACTTGGTGGCAAAAGAAAGAGAGCATCTGTATGGGTTGAGAAGTGCGAACTGGCTTGGACTCAGATCGGTTCAGCTCAATTCAGCTCAATACTCAAACTCAGTCCTCCCCTACACCTTGCAATGTGCAGCTAAGCTCTTTGTTCTGTACTAGAAAAAACCTAAGACAACATCAGGGATTTTAAACTAACAGTAACATGTATGTTTGAGATTGAACTAATATAACAGCGACCTAATAACTGTACCTAAAACAGAAAAAAAAAAAAAAAATTATTTGGGAAGGCAATGTATGCTCAAACTAATTAATCCTTAAAAGTTAAAACTGGACATTATGTTTCTGACTTGAGAGAAACACTTGTTTTATTGATGAACTTGCAATTTCAAAAGAGCAAGCCAAATGGAATCCCATACTGTGCACCAAACCTACCAGAGAGAAGTTGTGAATGCAGAATGCTACCAGTACCGTACCAGTACCATTACCAACCTCATCTCCAGTTTCTCAAGTGGAGCTCATGAACCTGAGCCAAACCCAAGAAAGAGAGAGGGTTGCATTCAGTATAATTTGAGTAGAGGCCGGGCTGAGTTTCAGGCCCTATAATGTGGATGGCCTCTCTTGCCATACTCTATAGTTTTACCTGGTATATTTCGTTCTTCTATCACTTTTCTTTCTGTTTCTCTAAGTCATATTTGATGTTGAAATATCTGGCATAAAAGATAGTGACCAAAACAAAGGAAAAATGGAGTAAGAATCAGGGTCATTATATGCATTACTTGATATCAACCTGATTTGGTACCAATCGATACAGATTGGGTGACAGCATGGTCCATAAGAAGAACCCATTCTACATTTTTGGGTCCCTTGTTTCATAAATATATCGGGCGATTCTTCCCTTGTTTGTAGTTAATGCAGCTTACTGCACTGGGTTTCAGATGCTTCGGTCGCTTGTTATTATGGGATGAAAGTAAAAACAAAAAAAAAGAAGAACAATTGTAACCTTTTGCATTGGTAATATAAGTTGTAAAAAAGATGGTTTTCGTTTTGTTTATTTCTTTCTTTTTGTCTTTCGAGTAAATAGCCTTTCTTTTGTTTATTTCCAGAAACACAAAATCTATAATATTATACGGAAATGTGCAATTTTGGTTGGATGATTCTTTTTAGAATCAGATTTATTCAGCCAGCAATGAGATATAAATGATGCAATCATAAACTAAATATATATACTATAATAGATGAGAACATAACGGTTTTACACATCATAGGAGGCGGCTTGCAGACAGCAACATTTCTGCTTGTAGCTAACTATCAAATTGAAAAACAAAAGTGGCATCCCAACAAAACATCATTCTATTTTTCAAAAGAAGAGGCGTCACACCGACACTTCACTTCAGTCTATAGCCAACTTGCACACAGGACAGGAATTCCTTATAGCAAACCATTTGTCTACACACTGCACAAACAAATATGAATCAATTAAAACTTAGCATTTGGATCTGGATCTGGATGTAAATTAAGATCCAATAATTTGTACCTCTTTGTGAAACTTGTGCAGGCATGGCAAATGCTGCACGACAGATCCAATGGATGGGGTCTCCATACATATTATGCATGCATCCTTCCCTTTATACTCCTATAATATTTTGAGGTTATGTGAGGGTGTGTCAAATATTTTGAGGTCTTGAGGGGATATAAAAGGAATACTATTGAAGATTAATTATGAATCTTGATTGTAGACACTGGTAAATTGTTGATCTGACTTTCAGTGGCCCTCATTGTCATTGCAACATTCTCATCTTCATCACTATAAACAAAACAAAACAAAACAAAAAAAAAGGAAAAAGGACAAGAAAAGATAATAGATGGATTAGAAGTGCTTGCCAGCTTGGACAAAATAAAAAATAGTCAACAAGGGAAGGCAGTTCTGTGCCCCCCCCCCCCCCCCCCCCCCCCCAAAAAAAAAAAAAGAAAAAAAAGAAAAAAAAGAAAAAAAAAAAAAAGGAAAATAAAGGTTGCTAACAGCCAGGACTGGTACTATTATATTTAGTGGCACTAACAGTATGGACTGGTACATGAGGAGAGTAACATGAAAAGAAATTCAGATGTTAATTATTGTTAATCTTTCGCAAAAATAAAGTAGAACATAGCTTACTAGAACCAAGTCCTGGTAAAAGTCGAAAGTCATATGACATGTCTATCTCAGCGTGGCTCTTGTAAACAGCTTCCAGTTTATTCAATAATTCTAATTTCAGAGTAATTAAAATGAGGAATAAGGTACAATTTTGTCAGGAAAATTATAGTGAATTTCAATAAAAATGACTCAAAAAGTACTTATCAAGATATCCTCTTTCTACATACCCACTAAGTAAAGAGTTGTATGACACGGTATCTCTGTCTGGCATTTCATCGAAAATCTGCTGGGTATTGGAACATGAAACATGAACCCAATTTGCACAGCCAAGCAATGAAGAAGTGACAAGTAAAGGGAAAGTGCATCTGTTGGGTCGACAACCGATTTGGTGAACTTGGTGGCAAAAGAAAGAGAGCACCTGTATGGGTTGAGAAGTGTGAACCAGCTTGGACTCGGATCGGTTCAGCTCAATACTCAAACTCAGTCCTCCTCTACACCTTGCAATGTGCAGCTAAGCTCTTTGTTATGTACCAGAAAAAAACTAAGAGAGGAGGGCCATAGGTAAAGAAAATATCAGGGATTTTAAACTAACAGTAACATGTATGTTTGAGACTGAACTAATATAATAGAAACCTAATAAGTAATAACTCTACCTAAAAGTTGAAAACAGCAAAAAAAAAAAAAAAAAAAAAAAAAAAGCCTCAAAATTATTATTTGGGAAGGCAATGTGTGCTCAAACTAATTAATCATTGGAACTGGACATTATGTTTGGACTTAGAGAAACACTTGTTTTATTTATGGACTTGCAATTTCAAAAGAGCAAGCCCAATGAAATCCAATACTGTGTACCAAACCAACACTTGTTTGAGTACGGGCCGGGCTGGGCCGAGTTTAGGCCCCTTTTTTTGTTCGCCCGTTATTTGAATTTGTTCCGTGCTCATTATAGAATTGGATGTTTTTGATGAACCCGAACTTGAGTCTTGAGTACATGGATATAAAATTGTTTTTTTTTTTTATTTAATTTATTTTATCATGGATATTTTGTTTGTTATATATGCTTTATTGTGTTGATTATCTTTTTTTGTTCATGTGCATTGTGCTGTGATTGAAGGTAACTTTTAACAGTTTTTCTACTTTCAAAATTTCCTTTATCAGGGTCTGAACCCAGCCCAAAAAGAATATATTTCAACTATTATATATTTTGTTATACCAATACATTATATATATAGTTGATAATTTAGGTGCCAGCGGAGAAGAAGACCTTAATTAGCGGGTTTATTAATTAAGAAACAGTAGGATATTTGTATTCAAATATTGTTATTTATTATACAAAATGCACTTTGTGGCCCTTTTCTATATGTTCGATCATCATAAAAATATAATATCAATTCCGTATTAAATAAAAATTAAATCGATTGTAGAATTTAATTATTACCTTCTATCATGAAATACTAAATTTGATTTTAACTCAGTGTTTTTGTTTAATGCGATAAAATTGACATTGAAATTAATATTCAGTCATTTTGCAATTAATATTTTTATCTATAATTTTAATATATGAAATTAAAATGCTACCAAATCCATAATTCAGAGAGTCAAGGAAAAATAACAACTTAACTATTTCATTCTCATTTTGTTTATTAACAATTATATTGGTTTAAAAACATTTTATTTTAAGAGATATACTAGTGGGAGTAGAATTAGGGTGTTCTTACAGCATCCAAGTTGTTTCTAACGAAACAAATCATAACTTCTTAATTTTCACCTCCTGCTAGTCGAATATTTACTTAGTGATGTGAATGGAATCTGGAAATGGGGAATGACAAATTAATGATGTCAGAAATTTCTCTACTATACATTCGATTTTATAGATATCAAATAATTTATTAATTGTTATATATAAATTAAGATCGATATATATTCAATTTTAAGTTAGACTAGCTCTACTATCCGAAATTTGTATTCATATCCTCAAACGAAAGTCAGAAATTTGTACAGAATCTAATGGCAGTACCCTTGTTGGGATCACGCGCGCGCTATCCCCTTTTAGCACTTCATAGGACAAACTAAACTGTGTCCTTGAACACCAACGTATATATATATTGTTATCTTGCATGGTGCAATAGTTACAAAGTTAAAGTGTAGCTTGGTGCAATTAATAGTTAGTGTGCAGGAACAACATGCGCAGGGCTGTTACAAATTAAGTTCAAGTGTAGCTTTACTTAATTAAATTAAATGGTAATGTTAAATTAAATCTTGATCTGGACACGGATTTATTAATATTAATAAATATCTGATACAATGCGGCAGTTATAATTGCTGGTAGACAGTTATACAATGCCTGCGGGCTTTACACTCAAAAAAAGAAGAAGCAATTAATTAATCTAACAGATTATGCTAAAAATTAAAATAAGCATATATACTATGCAGAAATAAAGATTAATTCACTAAGCAGCTCTAGCTATTGACCTAGCTAGCTCTTAGTTAATTTCTAGTTCCCAGTGTGAGAATTAATTACTATGTATCCAAGTAACACAATAAAGAACTACAGGACCAACAAGCATACTAACATTTGCCACAGATAATCCGGTTATCCAGTTCTTCCGCCCTTGACGGTCATACGTACTAACCTAAGGCGATACTAGCAAGGGACCCTGACCATCAAGAGCAAGAACCCCAGAGGGCCATTATCCGGTTCTGGGATTCTCACCCCCTCATCTACTTCAGCGTGCCCAGGAGGTTCCACTTCCACTGGTTGCTGAACCGGTACCGGACGAACACTTCCTGGATGAACACCTTGAAAAATGAATCACTGCAATAAGGTGAAATAAACAAAGAAGCAAAGCCGGAGCCAGCCTGTGTTGTTTTCCGGTTCTGAGATTTGCACCTCCTCATCTACGACTACTACAGTGTGCTCAGCAGATGTCACTGCCGTCGGTTGCTGAGCCAGTACCGGAGGAACACCTTCAATTTGGTCCATTGCCATTGCCATTGCACTGTTGCGTCCGAGTTAGCTTTATAAGAAGAAAGAAGATAATGATTAATTCTTTTTTTTTTTTTTTTAAATCCCGATAGAAAGCTATCAGGTTGACAATGATTAATTATTGGATAATGGGTTTCAGTTACTTATAGGAAAATGGGAGACATGGAGAGAGAATTAAAATCCTTGTCTCTTTTAATTTGGATGCATAAGAGTAGAGGTGAGTAAATTGCTCATAATTCGTAACTTGCTTATAATTCGCTCATTAAAAACTCATTAACAACTCGCTTAAACTCGCTCATTATCAACTCACTCGTTAACTTAATGAGCTGAGCATGAGCATACTCTAACTAGCTTATAACTTGCTAATTAAAAATTTGCCACATCTAATCCCTGTCACATTCAATCTCAAATAAATCAATGAATCAAATTTCTGTCACATTAAATTAAGTTTCATTGCCTCATTAAATCCATGCCTCATTTTGCTAATTTTTTTGAGTAAATGATACATCAAAATCACCAAAACCTAAAAGCCGGCAGACCAAACCACCAAAACCTAAAAACCTAAAGCGCTCAATATGTACCAAAATATTTTTTTTGTGAGAAACTTTGTGAGCTTCTAGTTCTATGCTACTACAGGTTTTTACTGTAAAAAAAGATTAAAAGGATTATGACAATTTGTTAAATTTTGTAACCTATAACTCGTGATTCGCTCATTAAAAATTCATTAATAACTCGCTCATTTATCTACTTGCTTAAACTTGCTTATTAACTTAATGAGCTGAACATGAGCATACCCCAACTCACTCATGCTCGCTCATTAATCACCCCTATATGGAATCAACTGTAGAAAAGAATTAGTGGCACGTGGTAGTGCATTTTTTTTTATTGTATAATTCAATTGTTAATCAATAATCTGACAAGGATCATCCCAAAAATAGATTCACTCAAATATTACATGAGTTTCATTAATTACTGCTCGTAATTAAATCATTGCATTCAAGTCGATCCCCAAACAAATGCGTAAAAAATGCTCTCTTCCCAATAGAAGCCATTTAAATTCAAACAAAGAAGTAAAGACAAACAAATAAGAAATAAACTTCATCAATTACAGAAGAGAATCACAAGTGCTTATGTACAATCCTCGTATGATGAAAACTATTCTTATACTGATGTGGTATCTATATGTACTTGGAGATTCTATACTATGGATGGATTTAGATTCAATGAACTATTACATGCTTTGGATGACGATCATGAATTACAAGAATGAAATAGTATTAGGGAGGGATACTGTTGGTATACCATCGTGAATACTACCGCGTGTCACTAATATAAATAACACCTTTATGTCGGTATACCCTCACGAATAGTCATTTTTTTACCTTCGCGGATATTATGTCATTCTTGTAGTTTAGAATATGTAAAACCTCAACGGAAATCGCCGAAGGCGTGGAAACTAATTTATTGGAAGTTGGTTTGTACTAATTATTCATCTTTGTTGTACGATATTGCACAAATGTACAAATTTTATTGTATTTTATCTATTGCAAACTGTCCATACTAGTGATTAAGATAGTGTATTTCAAAATAGATAGACATCAGCATTATCTATTGCAAACTGTCCATACCACTTATTACAAATATTTAAAATGAAAAGAATTGATCTCATCTTTATCTAAAAAAAACATTATTCATGTCTCAGGAATCCATCCTCAGAAATTATTTTTCTCGAGTATTAGATCCTCAGGAACGTTTTTTGTTTGCATCACCTTCATTTTATAATTTATAACGGTACTGTATGTAGTTCATAATGAACAATTAAGTTCGTGACCCGTACGTCAATAATTTAATAAGATCCAAATTTTTTAATTCGAATATACTATATATGAGCATATTAAGAATAGTCATTAATTATTTTTAATGCAAATAATATATAAAAGTATTAATCTTTTAAGATATATAAATAAAATCTTTAATTTGCATATGTATTAAATAATATGTGAATAAATAATGCGATATCTAGCTATATATCTATTTTTATAAATCTCAAAGTCGAAGAATTAAGTGTCAAAAGTGCGCCGCCACACAACAGTACATGTCTTTAATACGTCATAATTAAATAAGGATGCAACTGGTCCAATTTTGGTAATTAAGGAAGCCACCCGGAAGGCCGGAACCTTTCTTAATTATTTTAACTCTCTCCACTTTACACAAGTAGAGTACGTAATTGATGAAAGGAACTCACTCTTTAACCCGAACCTTCCTAGCTTATAGCCTTATAGTAAAACTGAGGATAACAAACTCATGAGGCATTCGAACGGAACTCAACTCTTTGACCTCAGTCAAGTCACCCGTACAGAGGTACTCACGCGCTGGAGGCCATGTTCTGTGGGGAAATAATCTGCTAGCTAGCTGTTATTCTCATTAATTCATTCGACAAACTATATATCTTACGTACATTTATCATGTCCATGCATGCACCTTTATTTATTTAAAACACCTCGCTCCAAAACGCGTTCCCGGTCATATATACATTAAACCTGTTTGATTTGATTTGTTTATAAATTAATTTTACTACATTTTTTAATTTGTTTATCAAATTCAGTTTGATTTGTTTATTTTGAATAACGTACACACCACTTAAACACAATTGCAATAAAAGCATAAAATTATTACTTCTAACCAAATTTTATACTTTAATAACATAGAGAGGAAAAAAAAAATTATAACTGCCGCATTGTATCAGATATTTATTAACATTAGTATTTTTTTAAAAATAAACCTAATATCATGATTAATTATTATTGTAACATCATAAATAATGAATATACCAAATTAGTTGATAATTTATTTAGCAAGTTATGTATATATATGTCGATCGAATAACGTATAATATAATTTTTAGTTATCAATTTTATTAAATTTAATTTTAAAACTATTGTTAAGATTTGAAAAAAAAATATATATTTCGATATATAATTTTACTTTTTTATTTTCAAAACAATGTCTAATTCAAAAATAATTACTTCTGAATTTACTTTTTCAAAATAATGTATAAATGTCGGGAGAAGATTTTTTTTTTTAATTCTTCGAATGAAAAATCAGGGAAAAATTCCGTCTTTTTTTTTGGAGACCGAAATATCTTAGCCGTTTTTACATATTTTAAGAAAAAAATATGTTGAAAAATTGTAAAAATACCTGAAACTAAACATATTTGGATCTGGTGGCAGAGCTAGATGTGGTAGTGGTAGTTTGGTGTTTGTGAGTGAGGGGCAGGATCAAAGAGTCACGGAAAGAAGAGGATCGGGAGAGGATTTGAAGAGCACGGCGCGGGCTGGTGGAGCAGGTGGAAGGAGAGGGAGAGAGCATGAGAGGAGGAAGGACTTCTCTAGTGAAGGAGAGGGAGAGCGTGAGAGGGAATTGGATATCTATATGTACTTATGTACAATCCTCGTATGATGAAAACTATTCTTATACTGATGTGGTATCTATATGTACTTGGAGATTCTATACTATGGATGGATTTAGATTCAATGAACTATTACATGCTTTGGATGGTCATCATGAATTACAAGAATGAGATAGTAATAGGGAGGGATACTATCAGTATACCATTGTGAATACTACTGCGTGTCACTAATAGAAATAACACCTTTATGTCGGTATACCCTAACGGATAGTCATTTTTTTACCTTCGCGGATATTATCTCATTCTTGTAGTTTAGAATATGTAAAACCTCAATGAAAATCGCCGAAGGCGTGGAAACTAATTTATTGGAAGTTGGTTTGTACTAATTATTCATCTTTGTTGTACGATATTGCACAAATGTACAAATTTTATTGTATTTTATCTATTGCAAACTGTCCATACTACTGATTAAGATAGTGTATTTCAAAATAGATAGACATCAGCATTATCTATTGCAAACTGTCCATACTACTTATTACAAATATTTAAAATGAAAAGAATTGATCTCATCTTTATCTAAAAAAAACATTATTCATGTCTCAGGAATCCATCCTCAGAAATTATTTTTCTCGAGTATTAGATCCTCAGGAACGTTTTTTGTTTGCATCACCTTCATTTTATTATTTATAACGGTACTGTATGTAGTTCAAAATGAACAATTAAGTTCGTGACCCGCACGTCAATAATTCAATAAGATCCAAATTTTGTAATTCGAATATACTATGAGCATATTAAGAATAGTCATTAATTATTTTTAATGCAAATAATATATCAAAATATTAATCTTTTAAGATAGATAAATAAATTTTTTAATTTGCGTATGTATTAAATTTAATTTTAAAACTATTGTTAAGATTTGAAAAAAAAATATATATTTCGATATATAATTTTACTTTTTTATTTGCAAAACAATGTCTAATTCAAAAATAATTACTTCTGAATTTACTTTTTCAAAATAATGTATAAATGCCGGGAGAAGATTTTTTTTTAATTCTTCGAATGAAAAATCAGGGAAAAATTCCGTCTTTTTTTTTGGAGACCGAAATGGCATTTCGATCTTAGCTATGTTAACATATTTTGAGAAGAAAAATACGTTGAAAAATTGTAAAAATACCTGAAACTGAACATATTTGGATATGGTGGAAGAGCTCAATGTGGTAGTGGTTGTTTGGTGTTTGTGAGTGAGGGGTAGGATTGGAGAGTCACGGAAAGAAGAGGACCGGGAGAGGATTTGAAGAGCATGGCGTGGGCTGGCAGAGCAGGTGGAAGGAGAGGGAGAGAGCATGAGAGGAGGAAGGACATCTCTAGTGAAGGAAAGGGAGAGCGTGAGAGGAGATTGGGATTAAAGGGTTACCGTAAATAAAGTAACAGTTCGAAGTGTATAAAATAGAAACGCAAGACTCCCAAAAAACTCCCTTCCCACCCAATATTATTTCATCAAAATAATTCTTACAATGTGTATATTTCAGCTTCACAAAAAAATGGCTTCTTTTCTTACAGCAGGTCAAGGAAATAAATAGCATATAGCAAAGAATACAATTATCACTACTTTCCATATTGCTCTCTATTTCATACTATAATTGCATTCCTAAATACAGTATAAAATAAATTGATAAAGTAAACTAAATTTATCTTCAATCTCTGAAGATATCATGAATCCTCTAGATATACTGCCAATATCTTTGCCATATCCGCCAATACTCCCTCTCAAGGTGGCAAATACAAGTTTGTCATGCCCAATTTGTCAAGTATGGCAATGAAGTCTTTGCTCGAGATTACCTTTGTGAGTACATCAGCTAACTGCTCTTCAGACCGTACATGTGAAATCCGAATAACTCTTGACTCAATCTTCTCCTTTATGATATGTCAATCTATCTCCACATGTTTTGTTCGATCATGCTGAACCGGATTATGTGAAATATCAATAGCGGCTTTGTTATCACAAAACAACTCCATTGGTTCATTTGATGCAAATCCCAATTCGTCCATCAGTTTTTTAATCCAGAGCAATTCACACAAGCCCTTTTTAATTCCTCTAAACTATGCCTCTGCGCTAGATAGTGCTACATAGTGCTACCACATCCTGCTTCTTACTCCTCCAAGTGACAAGATTTTCTCCAACAAAGGTGAAATATCCTAATGTTGATCTTCTATCTGTTATACTGCCAGCCCAATTTGCATCTGTAAAGCAAGATATATTCAAGTGTTCATGTCTCTTAAAGAATATACCTCTGCCCGGTGCCCCTTTCAAGTATTTTAAGATACGAGTTACAGCCTCCATGTGCTCCTCACTCGGATTATGCATGAACTGGCTCAACAAACTCACGGCATATGCAATATCAGGTCTCGTGTGTGACAAGCAGATTAGCTTCCCCACCAGCCATTGATATCTAATTTTGTTCATAAGTAATTTGTTCGGAAATTCTCCTAATTTAATATTTTGAACAACCAGTGTGTCAACCGGCCTACAATCAAGTAACCCCACTTCTGTCAGTAAATCAATGACATACTTTGAGATAAAGCAATACCTTGCTTAGATCGAGCTACCTTAATTCCCAGAAAGTATTTAAGTCCTCCCAAGTTCTTCATCTTGAATTATTGTGCTAAGCATTCTTCAAGCTTCTTAATCTCTGTCCTATCATCCCCTGTAATAATCATCTCATCAACGTAAATGATTAACACAGTTATTTTCCCATTCTGTCTTTTTAGGAAGAGTGTGTGATCGGAATCGCCTTGCTTGAACCCATATTTTTTCATTGCTTGGGAGAAACTACCAAACCATGCACGTGGAGACTGTTTAAGTCCATAAAGTGCCTTCTCTAATTTGCACACCATGGATCTTGATCCTAAGCTCTCATTTCCTGGAGGAATCTCCATATAAATCTCTTCTTCCAAATCACCATGCAAAAAAACATTCTTCACATCAAACTGATGTAGGGGCTATTCTAAGTTTGCTGCAAGAGACAATAATACTCGAATTGTGTTTAGTTTAGCGACAGGTGAAAAAGTTTTCTGAAAATCTATACCATAAGTCTGAGTATATCCTTTTGCAATAAGTCTTGCTTTGTATCGATCAACTTTTCCATTTGCATCAAATTTAACGGAATAGACCCACCTACATCCTATTGGCTTCTTGCCTTTGGGTAATTCAGTTAGAGTCCAAGTACAATTTTTATTTAAAGCTTTCATTTCTACTTCCATAGCTTGTACCCATTTCAAATCTCTTTTAGCTTCTTCAATAGTATTAGGTATAGCTATTGACAGTAATTCATTGTTAAATTGCTTAAGTAGTTCTGGTAAATGTTTTGTGGACACATAACCTGCAATTGGATACTCAGAACTTGTACTATTGTCTAGAACATACCTCTTTGCTGGTTTCCCTCTATTTTTCGTTGGTGGTAGTACATAAACAGAGTCATGAGAACTTACCTTCTGACATTTCTCAGGAGATCCCACATATAAAAAAAAATCTAATTACTTCACAAATAAAAAAAAAATATAACATCTTTTCTAACCTATTAAAAATAAATCCGAATTAAAAAAATGTAACATATTCAAAAAACAAATCTAATTACTTCACAAATTAAAAAAAAAAATAACATCTTTTCTAACCTATTAAAAATAATTCCGAATTTCAAAAAAATAATCTAACATATTCAAAAAACAAATCTACTTACTTCACAAATTAAAAAAAATATATAACATCTTTTCTAACCTATTAAAAATAAATCCGAATTTCAAAAAAAAAATCTAACATATTCAAAAAACAAATCTAATTACTTCACAAATAAAAAAAAAATATAACATCTTTTCTAACCTATTAAAAATAAATCCAAATTTCAAAAAAATAATTTAACATATTCAAAAAACAAATCTAATTACTTCACAAATTAAAAATATATATAACAGCTTTTCTAACCTATTAAAAATAAATCCGAATTTTAAAAAAAAAATCTAACATATTCAAAAAACAAATCTAATAATTCACAAATAAAAAAAATATAACATATTTTCTAACCTATTAAAAATAAATCCGAATTTCAAAAATAAATGTAACATATTCAAAAAACAAATCTAATTACTTCACAAATTTTAAAAAAATATATAACATCTTTTCTAACCTATTGAAAATCAATCCGAATTTCAAAAAATAAAATCTAACATATTCAAAAAACAAATCTAATTACTTCACAAATTAAAAAAAATAAATCTTTTCTAACCTATTAAAAATAAATCCGAATTTCAAAAAAAAATGTAACATATTCAAAAAACAAATCTAATTACTTCACAAATTAAAAAAAATATATATAACATCTTTTCTAACCTATTAAAAGTAAATCCGAATTTCAAAAAAAAATCTAACATATTCAAAGAACAATTCTAATTATTTCACAAATTTTAAAAAAAATATAACATCTTTTCTAACCTATTAAAAATAAATCTAATTACTTCACAAATTAAAAAAATATATAACATCTTTCTAACCTATTAAAAATAAATCCGAATTTCAAAAAAATAATCTAACATATTAAAAAAACAAATCTAATCACTTCACAAATAAAAAATATATATATATAACATCTTTTTTAACCTATTAAAAATAAATCCGAATTTCTAACATATTCAAAACAAATATTACTTCACATCTAACAAATCTAACATAAACTAAATAAATCTAACATATTCAATAAATTTAACAAACCTAACATAAAATAAATCTAACAAATCTAATTATTTAACAAATTTAACAAATCTAATTACTTAACAAATTTAACAAATCTAATTACTTAACAAATTTAACAAATCTAATTACTTAACAAATTTAACAAATCTAATTACTTAACTTTCAATAGATCTAACTTAAACTAAATTTACTCTACAAAAATAAATTAATCTAACATAAAATAAATCTAACCTTTAAATCTCACGGAAAAATCTTGTGGGAGGTGCCGAACATTGTTATTTCGATACCTTCGTAATTCCGTTTGCGAATTTGTAGAATGAATTAAATTACAACTATATATTTTTTTAAACAATAAGTTTAGAAATTGAGAGAATGAGAGTTTGAGATCGAATGTGGAGAGAAAGAGGGTTAGAGGGAGTGTATTTAAAGAAAAAATTGGAGGGAGGGGGAATAAAATTCGAAATAAAAAAAAAACAGGATTTGACCCGGGTAGGTCCGACCGGGTTTGATTTGACCGGTCTGGACCCGGTTTGTCTGAACCGGCGGGAATAACATTTCAATTTTGAATTTCAAATAAAACAGGTAACGGGTAAACAAGTAAAGGGCAAAGGGTAAACGGGTAACGGGTAAACGGGTAAAGTTGGTCGGGTAAACGGGTTCGGGTACGGGTAAAATGGGTGTGGGTAGACGGGTTTCAGGAACAGGTAAAATGGGTACGGGTTGGACGGGTTTTTTTTCCGAATCATTGAGTCTAGTTCGTCTCAAACTCGTATCTGTGTATCTGTTTACCTGCCTATATCCGGGCACGGATACGGGTACCTCGGATAACGGGTACGGGCCGGGTAAAACATGTAATACCCGAACGGGTATTAGCAATCCACTACTGGCTACATCTTTCTTTATCGCGACACATGTGAAAGCAAGAGGAACAATGAAAGTATGACACGTGTGAGACAAACCCAAAATGGTACCTTTTCCGCCAGTTGTTGTCCTTGTCGAGAACACAACTTTTAGAACACCTGAGAAAGAACATTAATAAAGCATATTTATTGGGGCACATATTGTAAAATCACTCGATTTAATTTGATTCCACTTATT
Source organism: Carex pumila (assembly GCA_033356055.1). Classification (NCBI taxonomy): domain Eukaryota; kingdom Viridiplantae; phylum Streptophyta; class Magnoliopsida; order Poales; family Cyperaceae; genus Carex; species Carex pumila. Next base: position 190,718 of record JARJHM010000231.1, read on the forward strand.
CAGATAAAAAATATAGTCATCTCAAGGACCGACCAAATTTTTTCTTCATCTCCAGTTTTTAGTGGACACCACTCCCCAGTATCCAGTTAAATTTTTTTTTAGTCATCTCCAGTTTCCAGTTTATTTATTTTTTTATTGGAAGCCCTTAGGTGAGTTTTCAGTTAAATGCATATAAAGGTAATGATCATAACATATAAACAAATGAAATAATTAACCGCACAATTATACATTATAACTAATCCACTTCCAGTCAAAAGAAACATATATGACACTTAATTACACATAATAATAGTATTTTCTTCAAAAATATCCAAAATATCATGAAATCAGAAGTCAATAAACCTAACCTGAACCTGAATCAAAAGTAGGCCCAATTCCAACAGTGACCAACCTAAAATAAAAAGAAACCCTATATATAGGGACTGCATCGGATCCCTCCCACCTCTATGACCTGTACCCAAATCTAAAACACTGGTTTAAGCAGTTCCCTACCAGATAAAAATGCATATTAATTAACCAGCAGCATACATCATGCCCTATTAAAACAAATTAAGGAATCAGTGTAGATTGAACTTACAAGCATTTTGGGTACAAGAGAAGCCCCATAAATACCCACAAACATGCTAAAAAAAGGACCACCTTGAGTTTGACTTCAACTATCAAAAATATACCAAGTGAATATAAAATCATATCTCATAGTCATATCTACAAAAAGAATTCAGTCTTACTTAGAAACCTATTACTATTGGGTTTACTACTACTGGTCACACGTACAAGCACTTTGGTATAGTCATGGTTTTGGATCTCTTATTTCCTTCACTTCTTTTCTGGCCGGAGTTAATTGCCAATATCTTGATTGTGGAGACTTGAGAATTAAAACAGCTTATGAGTTCGTCATAAACAAATGAGTAATGCAAGTCTTACAATAATAAAATGTTGAAATGATATGCCGTTTAGTAAACTATAGATCATCAAGTTTACATTTACCAATAATATATGAAAATAATGCAAGTCATCAACTACCTCTACAAGAAATTCAGACACCGAAAGGAACTCCACTTGCAATTTATTCACCTAACTCAAACATGGTTCTGATGGCTTAAGAAACTTATCATCATTAGATTAAAGCACAAAAATTGTCAATATTTAATAGAATGTGTCAGTTTCCATTAACCTAATCTAACAGTTGGGTATGACCAAACAGTGCAGGTTATTAATTCAAATATGAGAAATGTTTGATATTTTCAAATATGAAAAACCATATTTACCTCTTGACCTCTTAACTGGTACAACAAGAGGTTCAGAACCCGATAATCAAATGACTTCAAATGAATGGCCTGTAACCCTGTAAATGAGCACTTCGAGCATTCTTATTAAAGTATATAATTATGTAATATTACTGGTTCCTGCAAATAATTTATCTAATTAATGTATCAAGTACCCATCTATAGTGCATTTAAGGCTCAATCTAATCAGTATCAGCCTTAATTATTCCTCAGACGTACAGTAAAACCTTTATCTAGTCCACAACCCAAAATTTCACCAAATAATTGCAGAATTAAAGAGCCCACAAATAAAATTAAAAGCATCAACCTTCTCTTTTTTAGTTTTTTTTTTTTGAAAAATAGTGGTATTTTACCACCGATTTCATTGAAATCAAGAATCATAGCATATTTGACCTAGTACCTAAAATTGGTACCAAAATAAAATATGTCAAGTCTTTACAGTTGTACAAAAAAAAAAATCTCACCATATCCACAACACAAGAAGATAACAATCTTAGAAAAACAAAAATATCATAATATGCATAAAAGCTAAGTACTACAAATCTAATAAGTCTTCACCATCTTTCCCGACGCCAAACATTGGAAATGGGGGGTTGCCAACCCCAAAATCCTGCACTAGGAGGTTCAAAGTTTGGGTTGTGTCTGAGGTTCTTTCCTCTTCCAGCAAAAGAAGATCTGGAAGATTCTTAACATCAAAAGGCAATATAAAATTTAATTTAAAGAATGAATCAGCATCTCTAGATTTACACCAAAATTGAGTCAAAGCTATAATCTTAGTACCAATTACCTTAATAGAATTAGGGGAACTAACATTAAAACATAATCTATTGCGTTCTAACCAAATAGTCCATAGAATAGCACCTCGTAATAATTCAATTAATAATCTATCTTTTAAAGGAATAGAAGCATCAATTATCCATAAATCCTCCAAAGTGTCCTTCTCTTTTTTAGTTAATGCTTGGCAAAGCTTCGTCTCATCAAGAGCCCAGTATTGAATTCCAGATTTTAGTTCATCAATAATTTTACAAAATTATAGAAGAAACAAAGTAAAAAAAGTCAACTAAGAATTTAATAAACAGATTAATTAATTTACTAATTAAGGAAGCAAATATGGTAATGAACTTTTGGTAAGTATTTAAAACATTTCATTAGAAGATTACCAGAAGTATATAAAAGTATTAATTTATTCGTATTGATGAGTTCATCCTAATTGCTCTATTCCTTTTTTGCTTGTGTTATGTTTTTTTTTTTTTTTGTAAGTTTAGGGGCTTATTTGCAAAACTGATGTTACTCTGTCAGATTAGGTAGCAGCTTGGTTGTTACTCTGTCAGATTTGGGTAAGGGCATTAGTTGGAAAGCTTAAAATCAACAGATAGAAAAGTGCATTGTTATTTAATTAATTTTAATTCCTTTTTAAGGCCAACTCTTTATCTCAAAGCATACAACATGCAAAATGCAAAGGACCTAATAAAAATGCACACTTTTGGTGGATAAGGAATAATCTAATTAAACATTTTTTTTCTAAAGGAAGTGCACATGTTCATTATGTTTGACTCCAATTAGAGCTCGCACATTCATGGTAGCTACATAGCACGTACAGAAACCAGAAGGGATCGGGCCTATGTGCATTTGTAACCCAAAAAAGAAAAGAATTATCTAGCGATCGACTAGGTACAAAATGAAAATTGGGCCGCAGGTGTTGTTTTTTTGAGTTCCATTGTTGATTATTTGGGCCCTGATTTGGTTTGGGCCTGTTTCTCTGTATATTTAACACCGAATTATTCGTTCCTACTTGCATCAAAACATCATTAGTTCTTGTCCGGTACTTGTTCAGCAACCGACATCATTGGTATTTGCTGAGCCCGCTGTAGTAGATGAGGAGGTGCAAGTCTCAGAACCAGGCCATGGCCCTCTGGGCTTCTTGCTCTGGGTCAGGTCCCTTACTAGTTTCGTCTTTAGGTCAGAATCAATTGGATCTGTTTTGGTGGTTGATTTTCCTTCACGAGGTCCATGACACATCATGTAAGTTTTTCTTTCTTTATTTCTTATTTGGGTGTCTCTTTATAACATCACTATTTTCATTATTTTTAATTACTATTATATTGTAAGGCTCTAATTGTTAATACTGTAACTTATATCTATATTTTAATTGCTGTTATAAATTTTAATTAAAGATAGAATATGAGTGTTGAAATGTTGTTTTTTTTTCATTCAAACATCTCTGTCAAATGCAATATAATATCTGAACACCATTAATTTATCTTCTTTACAAATTACAAACAAAGATTGGATCAAAGTAATTTCATGATTTGATTATCATGTGCATTTATGGCATGGATTTGTATCTAGTAATTCAGATTAAATAATTGTCTAATTTCACAAATAATGCTGCTACTACTACTACATGGACGGTTTTGAGTAGTATACTATGGGCAGCCTATAGGGGTGCTGATGGATGGTTTTGAGTTCAAACTCGATCCGGCTCAATTTATAGTCTTCAAAGCCTGGCTCGAAGTCAGCCGTCCAATTCATGGTCAATGTTGAGCCCGACTTGGGCTGGATCCCGAGATTTTTAAAAATACCAAAAACAAATATTTATTTTATTAAAAATAACCAGGTTCTGCCAGAATTTGAAAAATACCCAGACCGCAAAATAAATTCGCGCCCCTGAATTTTTATTTCGGGCTGCAGAAAAAATCCGTGCCCCGGTTTTTTTTTTTTTTTTGGAGTTTGGAGTTTGGAGAAAGAAAATATCCATGGTTTGGTTTTTTTTTTTTTTATAAACTCGTTTTTTTTTAATAATATATGTATAATATATGTATATGTGTGGAGGTGTGCTACGGTGAGTTGCAAAGTAAAGCGACTATTTAACTTCACGTTCATATTTTGTGATTTTAAAGTTCAAAACGTCGATCTGAACCATTCATCTTGTTCTCCATATTGAAATGTACTTGGAGACCAAATTTTACATTTTTTGGAATTTTTGTTACTATTTATTAAGCAATTTTGAAAGTCGCTGATCTGATGGTCCAGAAAATTTTACTGTTTTTACTGTTCACAACAAAATAATAATTTTCAAAAATACTTAATAAATAGTAAATAAATTCCAAAAAATGTAAAATTTGGTCTCCTAGTACATTTCAATATGGATTAAATATGTAATGGTTTGGATCTGTCGTTTGAATTTTCAAAATAAAAATATGACGTGAAATAAAAACGCGTTTTACTTCGCAACTCACCGTAGCCTATCTCTATGTGTGTGTATATATATGTATATATAATATAATATATGTATAATATATGTATATGTGTGTGTGTGTGTGTGTATAGGAATATGCTAGCATGATATGCATAGCATAGAACCCCTCCATGCAACGGCTTGGATTTTGAGTTTTCAAAATCCTAATGGTCGATCTGAACCGTTCATCTTGTTCTCCATATTAATATGTGTTTGGAGATCAAATTTTACATTTTTTGGAATTTTTTTACTATTTCTTTAGTTTTATTGAAAATTGCTGTTTTTTTAATGGTCCAGATTTGCTGAAAACAGCGATTTCAATAAATCTAAAGAAATAGTAAAAAAATTCCAAAAAATGTAAAATTTAGTCTCCAAACACATATTAATATGGAGAACAAGATGAACGATTCAGATAGACCATTAGGATTTTGAAAACTCGAAATCCAAGCCGTTGCATGGAGGGGTTCTATGCTATGCATAGCATGCTAGCATATTCCTATATATATATATATAGAGAGAGAGAGAGAGAGACAGGCTAATATGCTTTCGGCAGCACTTCGGCCGAAGTGTTGCCACCCCATTTTCGATTTTTCAAAATCCAAATGGTCGATCTGAACCGTTCATCTTGTTCTCCATATTAATATCTGCTTGGAAACCAAATTTTACATTTTTTGGATTTTTTTGCTATTTATTAAGCCACTTTGAAAATCGCTGATCTAACGGTGAACCCCTGATTTTACTGTTTGGCAGTTCACTGTTGGATTAGCGATTTTCAAAGTGACTTAATAAATAGCAAAATAATTCCAAAAAATGTAAAATTTGGTCTCCAAGTAGATATTAATATGGAGAACAAGATGAACGGTTTGGATCGACCATTTGGATTTTGAAAAATCGAAAATGGTGTGGCAGCACTTCGGCCGAAATGCTGCCGAAAGCATATTAGCCTGACTCTCTCTCTCTCTCTCTCTCTATATATATATATATATATATATATATATATATATATAATTGTAGGGCGCAGAAAGTTGCACGGTATTAGGTTAGCTAACGGTGTGGATATCTCTATGTGTGAGAGTGGAAATGCTCCCGCGTGGGTTCCGTGCTCTGGTTCTCCAAAACGAGCGTGACCAGGTCACCGAACTTAGGGGAAGTCATCCCCTGCGTATTTCTTTATGCATTCCTTCTGGTTTACTCCTTGTGACAACCTATGTTCATGATCGGTTATCGGAGATTTTATTATTTTCGATTGTGAGGACGTTTAACTCCTAATGGGCACAAGCCTCCGTCGTTAATTACATTAGAAAGACCTTTCGAGTCAATCTGAACACCTCATTCATTCCGGGATTTATGCCTATTGGTTGTGAGCTGAGTAATGGGGCTAAAAGAGATTCATGTACTGTCATTTGTTGGTCGTGCAGTTGGTTCTCGTTTGTTTTGGTCATTTATGTTGTCATATATATGTATTTATGCGTCATTTATTTAAGAAATCATGATATTTGTATGAAGAGGGTATTTTGGTCATTTTATAGTGTTACGAGACTTTATACGTATTGTCATTTTGATTATGATGTGAGATATATGATGTCTTTCGAGACTTTATAATTTTATTATGAAATTATGACATTTTAATTATGAGAAGGGCATTTTGGTCATTTTAAATTATGGATGAGGTTTGGGTATGTTCAATTACTACTTAGAATTGTAGAGAATTGAATTTGGGTTCATTTGAAACTAATTTGAGTTAATTTGGACTTGAAATGAGAAAGTTATGGCCAAAAAGGACTGAAAAGGACTTGTTTGTGAAGCTTTTGTACTTCCAGGGACCTATTTGTAAGTTTCCAAGGGCAGCTCTACCAATTTTAAATAAACAGAGGGGTTTATATGCAAAGAGACGTCTTTTAATCATTTCTGGGTTTTAAGATTGGAGTTGGGCCTTTGCGATTTGGACTTGATGCATCAATATATGTGCTGGGCCTTTAATTAGTATGAAGAGGGTTTGGATCTCATCATATAGGCTTTGAGATTGGCACAGACCATGATTTAATCGAAAGGCTTTGAGATTTGGGCTTTTGGGCCTTAATGAGTGCACTGGATTATCAAAGAATGTGCAGGACACATATATCAAGCATTCAGGCTTTGAGATTCGCACTAATCTTCTTTTGTTTTCTTTCCTTTCTTTTCTTCTGATTTTATTTTATTTTATTCCTTTTCTTTTCTTCTGATTTTTCATGTTGATCTTCTTTTGTTTTCTTTCCTTTCTTTGTAGTGTCTTGTAAATAATTGGTGTAAGGACTTTTTCATCATACCACTGGTATAATCATATATATATATATATTTGAGTAAAGCTAATATACACTTAAGTGTACCAATGAACCCATACACTTAACTCTAGGACCGTACGATTAGCTTTGAGATTCGTGTATCACGATTTTTAAAGAAGCTACACGACTTTTAAAGAATCTACACAAATCTCAAAGCTAATCGCACGATTCTAGAATTAAGTGTATGGGTTCATTGGTACACTTAAGTGTATATTAGCTTTACTCATATATATATATATATATATATATATATATAATTTGAGGTCTTCATCCTCATGTTTCTCTTTAAAAAAAGAAAAACAATTAAAGTACTCTTTTTTATTTTTTTATGTTACTTTTTAATAATTTCTATGAATAAAAATTCTCCAGATTTACTATAGAACCGAGTAAAATTCAGTTGTTACGTGTGTTACGCTCATTAACATAGGACTAGCTGGTGACCAAATTTTTTATTCATATACATAAAAAAGTTTCACAATTAAAAAATTTACACGTTTTCAACAGATTTAGAAAACTATCCAATTTGAAAAATAATTTTTCGTATCTGGGTCTATTTTTGAAGGATTTGCGGATCCAAAAAATTGTTTTTCAAATTTACGGATCCAGTTTTTTTTTTAGAAAATCAATTTTCGAAAATAAATTACCTGAAATAGATTTTTTTTTTTTAGAAAATAGTATGATTTATTAATCTTTTGTATTGAAATATTAGAAATATATATTTATTTATTTATTTGATAATAGATAGAATGTTATATAATTGAATTTATTAGAAAGACTGCTATAGATAATCCGGATTAACATTTTTTAGGCCGGATTTTTTGTTGTTGTAAGAATAATTATAATATTTCTTTGTGTGTTAGTGTAAAAATATAAAAAAATGTTTTGAATCTCAGTTATTGATCCCGGTTCAAAAGTAACTTTTGAGTAAATAAATAAAATGTCATGGTCTTTCTAGTAAATTCAAATTCTAAAATATTGCATCTATTTTGAAAAAAAAATTGATATCAAAATCATTTCTAATGTCAGGTCAAGTTTTTATTTTTTTTTCAGAAATAGATACACTAACTTACAATTTGAATGTTTCAAAATATATACCCCTAACATTTACTTTTTCCATGTTTTATTAAAAAAGTTTCATTGTTTTCTTTAAGAAAAAAATTGTTATATAAACCAGTTTGATCCTCGTATTTTGTTCTGAGATTTTTCACTTTGACTTTCATACCGAAAAAAAATAAAATAAATTAATAAATAACTATACGATTTTCAAATTGATGGTGAAAATAGAGGAAACTCAATGGTAAGGTTTGAATTTTGAAATATTGAGGTAGTAACTAAAAAAAAAATTGTCAATATTAAATTATCCATGTTTATTAGAAAGTTTTTATTTATTTTTATTTTTTTATGAATTGCATTTGGTTTTCATCAAAAGTTTGAACAATTTGAATGTACTTTTGTACTATAAATAGATGGAGTACCTTTATAATTCATGTAAGATATGTTCATTCAGTACCATTGTCGACGGTTGTCGAATCGGTACCTGACAAACACCTTCCAAATGAACACCTTCAATGTGAAAAGTGGGTTGCAGTGTTGCCTCCAAGTTCTGGGGCAGAGGCAGAAATTTTTTAAATGGGGGTAAAAATAACTTTTTTTTAATAAGAATAGTGAGTGTGAGAAATAATATAAAATAAAAAGTATTGTATATGAGCTTTTACTTTTTTAAATTAAAAGTTATAAAATGCTAGAAATCTCTCAGATTATATATAAATTTTTTTTTTTAAAAGATGGAGTCAATAGTATAAAATTAAAAAAGAAAAGAGTCAATTTTTTATACACGTAACAATTTACTATAAATTATAGAACAAAAATCTACTTTATTTATTACTTATTTAAAAAAAAAAAGAATAGGATCAAAATTGACCCCATTCTACAATGCTACGTACCTCCGCTTCTGTCGGAGTTAATTTGTTAGTCGTCGAGATTGACTAACTCATTTCTATATATATAGCATAAAATCTACTTTATTACTTGCATAGAATTCAGTCAAAGACAAGGAATAATTATTTGGTAAGCTTCGTTTTGGTGGTGGGTGGAGTGGGGGGTTGGGATCGAGGAGATAAATTAAAATGAAGTAAATTATACAATATTATACTAAAAATAAATATACTAAATTGTACTAAATTATATTAAATTAAACTAAGTTATACAAATATTATACTAAAATTATCTAAAATATTATAAATTTAACTAAAATAAACTGAAAATTTTACATATCAACTATTTCTAAATTTTAATCTACAAAAAAACAAATTCACTAATGAGAACCGACCGTTTTTTGGCCGGTGCCCTTTTTACTTGGAACCGGTCATTTTATGGAATGAATTCACTTAGCCAATCCAGAGAACAAAAAAGAGGAAGAGAAAAAGAGATATATTTTTTTAATTATTTAAACTATTACTTTATTTTTATAATGAGTAGTTTCATAAAAGTTCACCTTTCTAAAAAGAATGATGTGTGTTACACATTTACAAATATTGCACGTGTCACATTCATAAAGGTTCACCGCATAGCCGGAAATTTTAGTATTGAGACACGTACGTTGGACATTTACAAACATTGCACGTGTCACATTTACTATGGAATATCATGGAAAAATGTCACCAGATCTAGTCATGTAGCACTTAATTGTCCGTACGAGATTGATAGTATCGAGATTCTTTTCTAAATAATAAAAAGTAAGAGAGAGAAATTTAATATTATTTATAAGGACCTTGATAACAATCTCCGCAGGTCTATTCCCACAAAAAATTCCGCACAAACTGTCAAAAATATCATGGGGGGACCACTCAATAATTAATACTCCGCAGAAACTGTTAGTATTTAACTTGAAGCATCAAAGTATTTATCCTCGATTTTTAAAGTATTAATTCCTATGCAATGATTTCTATTTATAAAATAATAAATCAATTCATTAATTGTCCCCGCACAAAATTTTTTTTTTTTTTGAATCATCCCCACACAACTGGGGACCATTAAACATGGGGGGACCACTCAATCATTAATGAGCTTTTAAAAAACTGTTAGTATTTAACTTGAAGCATCGAAGTATTTAACTTGAATTTGTCAGGTATTAAACCCTATGCAATGATCTCTATTTATGAAAGAATAAATCAATCTATTAATTGTCCCTGCACAAATTTTTTTTTTTTTTAATCGTTCTCGCACAACTGGAGACTATTAAATAAACAATCCCCTCACCTAATGATAAATACTCTGAGACATAATGATAAATATTTTATGTTACATGGGTAAATACTTTACATTATATGGATAAATACTTTATGTTACATGGATAAATATTTCTCATGCATACTTGCAACTTTCAGTAAAATATCAATGATAAATACTGTCATGCATAATTATAAATATTTTATGTTACATAGATAAATACTTTGTATTGCATAGATGAAGTAAAGCTAATATACACTTAAGTGTACCAATGAACCCATACACTTAACCCTAGAACCGTACGATTAGCTTTGAGATTCGTGTATCACGACTTTTAAAGAAGCTACACGACTTTTAAAGAAGCTACACGACTTTTAAAGAATCTATACGAATCTCAAAGCTAATCGTACGGTTCTAGAGTTAAGTGTATGGGTTCATTGGTACACTTAAGTGTATATTAGCTTTACTCGCATAGATGAATACTTCTCAGACATAATTGCAACTTACAGTAAAACATCAATGATAAATACTCTCAGACATAATGATAAATACTCTATGTTACATGAATAAATACTTTATGTTACAAGGATAAATACTTCTCAGAAATAATGATAAATACTTTTTTGAACATCAATTAATAGATAAGCATTATTAACGGAAATTGTTTTTAGATAACAGTATAATTAATGCAGAGATTGTTTTTAAAGGAATAATTAATGCAGGAATTGATATTAGAGGAAGGCATAATTAATGCGGGGATGGGAGTGGGGGGTTTCTTATAATTAGTGGGGGGATAAAATGAAACTTTTAGGGAAATTAGTGGGGGGGATATATGGTAGTTAAGGAAGAGAGAGAGTGCGGGGAAAATGGGGGGATGAGAGTGGAGGGTTTGTTATAATTATTCTATTTATAAATACTAGTTAAGTGTCCGTATATTACAATGGAAATTGAAATACTATTTTAGTCATTTTCTTCAAATGTGATTATTTTTTAATTAATTTCTTTATTATGTATTCGTCAATAATAAAAACAAATAATTCTTAATACTATCTTATTTGGGGAGATAATTAATTGTAAATAAATTAGTCATAATATATATTATTTGTAGAGATAATTAATTGTAAATACGTATCATGCTGACTTTTGCGGAATACACATGTTCATCACATCTATGCACTATATAAAAACTTCGTATTAAATAGGTATAAAGTTCACATGTTACTAATCTTATCCATATAAAGAACATTTATCATAGTCCTATAAATTAATTGTCAATAGATATCTTGCTGGCCCTTGCGGAATACATATGTTCATCACATCTATACAATATATAAAAACTTCGTATTAGACATGCATACACATGCTACTAATTCAAGGAAATTTTTTATTCATAGAAATTGAAAAAAAGGTAGAGAGAGAAATAGAAAGAGTGCAGGTTTTGTGATATTGATATAAAGATCGGTACAGATTTTACCGATTTTAACAATCAAAACAGTTATGATAGGCATAATTTCTACTCATTCTAACTTATTTTGGATCTTTTGTGAAGACGGTGCTTGAGAAGATCAATAATTGATCTGTTGCTATTCCTGTTTTGAAGACGGTGTCACAGAAGATCCAAGGTAAGTTAGGATGGGTAGAAATTCTGTCTATTCTAACTGTTTTGATTGTTAGTATCGATAAAATCTGTACCGATTTTTCTATTAATATTACAAAACCTTGCACTATTTCTATTTCTCTCTCTACTTTTTTTTTCAATTTCTATGAATAAAAAATTTCCCTAATTCCATCCATACAAAAAACATTTATCATGGTCCTGTTAACTAATCTCAAATGATTGGAAAGGATTAAAAAAGAAGCCATCTCAAAAGTAGCGAAGCATCTCATAGAAAAAAAAAATTCCATGTTCCATTGACCCATTCCAACATGCTATTGACAGTAAGAAGTAACAAGCAATCAATATAGATCTCTTCTGTGGCGTCATCGGAAAGGAGAAAAAGGAGAAAAATGAGAAAACGCGTGGAAAAAGAAAATTTAGGTGATGCAATTTCTGTTTGGTATTGCATGTAACATGGATCTAACTAACTAAATTTAGACTTCTATATGATTGGCAACATGAAACAGATACATAAAATCGAAATTAATGGTTAATGGCTGAGATTGAACTACATTTTTGATGAGTGACTCAGATCTTTGATATGGATGGGTCAGATCCTCTCTGGGTAAATAGAGCTTTGGATCCCGAAAAAATATCTGTGGTATTATAGCAGTGAGGATAAGAAGAGTACATATGGGATTTGATTAAAATATTGAGATGGTTTGTATAAAAGCTACATGTTGCACGAAATTAAGATAGATAAGCATTCATTAGTCTAATCTAGTATTTGAAAACTTATCATTCAATCAATATCAAAAAACTAATTTTAAAATTCCTAGACAAATACATTAGTTTCTGTACAGTTATTTTTCATATCATCAAATAAATATCAAACGAAAAAACAATATAAATATAGCTTTCTATATCTTAAAATCTGCAATTTAAAAATAAAAATATGTCTAAAAAACTTACTGTATGCGCTGCTCAATCAGCATCCAATAGACCAGTCTAATAAAATGTAATTTTATGCGGCGCATATGCAGCCGTATATACATATGCGGTGCTCGGTTGCATAAAAACTGATTATGCGGATTTAATATGCAGATTCAATTTCAGAATTAACCAAAACCGCAGCACATTAATTTAAAATATTTAATTTATTAAAAAGAAAATCTAGATTCAGATCCAAACAAATTTAAATTAAAACTCATGCTCATGAATCCAAACCTATTATTTGAGTTCGGGTTAAAAAATATTCAAATCCATGCTAAGTTTAAACCCATTAGCTGAGGTCGGACTCAGTTTGATAACTCTTTCAATGCCTCACAACTTCTTAATTTTATAGGCTGGCGGTTCATTTGTTCTATATTGAAATTGTGGGACTAAAGTTTATTCATTGTTCCGTTACTATATTGACCAGCAAAAATTAAATTGGGTTATCGGAATAAATTTGGGCTGATGCATTATTATATGCTTTTGCTTTGATTGATTTGAGAAGCAACCATTCATTTTTTTTATGCTTTTATCTTTTTAAATATTAATATATTCACATTCATTATTCATTCATGATTATGGAGCTCGACTGCTACGAGTGCCTGAATTTATTCGACTGCTACGAGTACCCGAATTTATTCATTCATGAAAACCGCATTTTAGAACACTGCAATAGACCATAACTTATTTGTATTTTAGATTAATTCTTCAAAGTACTAATAATATGTTTCTCTGGTTTGTAATACATATAATAACAAAAACTTGAGCAGCACGAAAACAAAGTATATTCTTTTTTCTGGAAGGTCTTAAAAATGTCCTGTTAGAAATTCAGTGTTCTAATCGGAAATAATTATTTGAAGAAAGCTATCATCTTGATTGATTTCATGATGACAAAAAAAAGTGAAAATGTCCCGTTGGAACCAATTTGATCAGTCCTATAAATAAAAAAAAACATTACAATTAATTCATCCATTTAATAATTTTGCCTTTAAAACATGTTGGTTTGTGAGTTCTAATATCTTCGTATTGTTATAGCGATGTCGTAATTATGAAATTAGATCTAATTAGTCCAATTTAAAATAAAACACATAAGATTCGTTAATAAATTTTTAAATTTAAATACAATTTGAATCCTGAAATTGAAGATTAAGTGCATCTCTTGCTACCTTTTGAAATGTGGTGTAAGAAGAAACATCTCTTACTACCCCTAAACGCCTGCTCTATCGACACTAGCTATAGCACACTGAAGCGCACTAGAGCGGAGCAATATTGCAATAGCGTCGTTTTTTCGACCGTTTCGCTATGACACGATAAATGCTATTTAAACCTTTGAGAATTATTAAAAAATCAGAATTGCATGAAAATTATTGAAACAGTCGTGACACCTATAATATTTACCACGATTAAATATAACATTGAAAAAAAATTATTACTCTTAATCAACTTCATTATGCTAAAAAAAGAAGCATACTATGCTAGTATTACCTACGGGTTTCTCCTCCTCAAATATATATATATATATATATACTTCATTTTAAATTTTGTTTCTCCTCAAACAAAGAAACAAAATTGTTTTCTTTGGATTTCTGTGACCTTTTTAATTTCTCGTTTTCTCTCAGTTTAGATACTTCATTGGACTTGTGAGGTGCAGTTTGTGTTCATTTTTTTGTTTATTTTTCCAATTTGGGTAAACTTTCGGTTGTGTTTGCATGTGTAATCTAGATTTTGACCAGTGTATATTATTTTTATTGTTCAAAAGGAAAGAAAGAATTGAGTAAGAGTCTCTCTGACATTGTTATCTTGGTGCAAAAGTTAGTATGCAGGAATAACATTATAAAGTTCAAGTGTAGCTTTACTTAATTAAATGGTAATGTTAAATTAATCTCTGGACACGGATTTATTAATATTAATAAATATCTGATACAATGCTGCAGTTATAATTGCTGGTAGACAGATATAGCTTATGTGTGTTTGTTTTCTGCAAAAAGTGGTACAAAATACATATGTCAATAATAAAATAATAGAAAAATCTTACAGAACAAAACCAACATGAACAAATTAACCACAGATATTCTCTTAAACAGTTGTTTACTTAATTAATCAGTATATGCCTGCGGGCTTTACACTAAAAAAAAAAAAAAAAAAAAGAAGGTTTTCGTAAACAGTTGTTTTCCATGCATCGCTTTCAAATTTTTTTTTTTTTTTTTTTCCAAATTTCAGTGAAGTACCGAATAAAGAAGTAGAGGACCGGCGAGCATAGTAGCATTTGCCACAGATAGTCTGGTTATCCAGTTGCTCCGTCGGTTGCGATCTCGTGCAATCCAAATAGTTGCCAAAAAAGTCACCGTTGCAACAACAATTGGAACTGCAACAGTCATTATGAGCATCAACCTCTGACAAGTAAAAAAAAAAAAAAAAAAATAGAATTATACAACATTACACCTACAGAGTTACATATATATTATACTAGCTAAGTAACAACATATTATCAAAACTCATGCATATAATTCTATTTTTAAAACTTATAATTAAGGTTAGTATTATAACTTAGAGCCTTATAATTAATATAATAGTAATTAAAAATAAATAATGCAAATATATAGTGCTGAAAAAAAGAAATAATGAAAGCAAGACTTACATCATATATATGTTTCATGGGCTTCCTGATGAAGAGCTTTGGGTAGGAAGACAAAACCGATCATTGTGGCGGTGACAAGGTTGATGGTAGTAATGAGATTCAACCGCCAAATTGGATCGGATCGATTCTGACCTAAGGCAATATTAGCAAGGGACCTGACCATCAAGGGCAAGAAGCCCAGACGGCCATTACCCAGTTCTGGGATTCTCACCTGCTCATCTCTTTCAGCGTGCTCAGGAGGTTCCACTTCCACCGGTTGCTGAACCGGTACCGTACGAACACTTCCTGGATGAACACCTTCAAAACCGAATCGCTGCAATAAGGTGAAACAAACAAAGAAGCAGAGCTGGAGCCAGCCTGTGTTGTTTTCTGGTTCTGAGATTTGCGCCTCCTCATCTACGACTACTGATGTGCACTCAGCAGATGTCGGTTGCTGAACTGGTACCGGACGAACACCTTCAATTTGAAAAGTCGATTGGTCCATTTCCATTGCCATTGCACCGTTGCCTCCGAGTTATTTAGCTTTATCAGAAGAAAAATAAACAATGATTAAGCAGTCAATGAGTTTTCAGTTACTTATAGGAAAATGGGAGACAGAAAATCCTTCTCTTTAGAGCATGTTCGGATATCACAAGATTATGTGGGATAGGAATTTATGGGTACAGGAACCTACAAATTAATTTGCGGGAATCCACGCTCATTGCTATGCATGGGAATGGTTACGGGAATATGCTAAAAAGAGTGTTTGGTTGTATCATAGGATTAGTTGTGAGAAATTATAATTTTTTTTCTAAATTGCTTGATATTAATACAATAATTATTATAAATAATAATTAATTTAATTAAATAAATTATTTAAACAATAACATGTCAATACTTATTAATTATTATATCATAATGAGACTTTTCCCTGTAATTTGTTCCGATGACCAAAAAAATCAATTAAAAATTCAATTAATAAATTGATTATATCCATTCCTTATTTGTTTTAAAATAAATATATTTATTAAAATAATTATTTATATTAAATTTATTTGAATGTTAGCATGCTATTAGTTAGTATCTTGTATTAATTTGCAAGTTATTTAACTTATATTATTAGCTAATGTCTAGTAGTTGTTGGTATATTAATTATTTTATGAACACAAGCTAATTAAGTACTTTGGACGCATATGGGATCAACTGTACGTAGAAAAAAGGATTAGTGCATGGCACGTGGTAGTGCCTTTTTTATTTTATTATTATTATTATTATTGTATAATTGACTTATTAATCAATAATGTGAAAAGGATCATCCCAAAAATAGATTGTGACACCTTCAATTATTTGAAAAGTGGATTTCAGTCACTTTAAAGTCTATTTATATATCTCTCTCTGTACATCGATCTAACACATGCACTAATTGTTTCTCAAAAAAAAAAAAAAAAAAACACATGCACTAATTGAAATCCCAAGAGATGCATGTATAACCGTACCAAGAGCTAGCCCTGCAAGCTAGCTTCCAGTGTGAGTACACCAGGACCAGGTGATGCATGTATCACCAAGGAAATTTTTTGATAAACCATAATTAAGAAAATATTTTTTAGTGATCCAGCATGATTACTTTTTTTTTTTTTCAAAACCCAGAAGGACCGGAGCGCTCCTCCGGTCTTAAAATTTTTATTTGCTCAAGACCGGAGGGCTCCTCCGGTCTCCCAAAATTTTTCAAAATTTTAATCGGTTTTATCCATTACAATTGTATGTGTCACAGAAGATCCGAAAAATTATAAACAAATGAAGACCGGATGGCCGGTCCGATCTCTCCAAAAATTTATAACCAAGACCGGAGGGCCGGTCCGGTCTTAAAATTATGAGTATTTTTATGTGTAAAAGATTCCTTTCATAAAGTTGTGTGTAAAAGATTCCTTTTACTTTATGGTTTGAGATTTACTCTCAGCCGGTGCCTATTCGGGATTTTGCAGGGGGCCCAATATTATTTGTGCTTTGAGATTGGTGCGAAGTTAAAGGAATGGTCCAGATTGGTCCAGTCTTAATTATTTTTTTTTAATATTTTATTTAGCATTTAGGTTAGGTGTTATCTGTTTCTGTCTCTGTCTTCCCCATTTTCATTTTCTTCTTCTTCCTTCTTCTCGCACCGTTCTTTCACCATTTTTTTTTGAACTCTTCAAATTAATCTAATTTTAATTCTAATTATATAGATTTGTGTATTTTTGAGAGAAGAACAAGAAAAGCTTCAGATCTACAAGTTTCATTCGGTATGTATTTAATTCTTTTATTTTTAATAAATAATATGAAATTATGAATAAATGGTTAGAATAAATAGTTTATGTAATAATTGTAGTATAAATAAATAGTTCATGTGTAATTTTATCTTTTTGTGGTATAAATGATTTATGTGTATTTTTTGTAGTAGTATAAATGGTTTATGTGTATTTTTTTTAGTAGTATAAATGGTTTATGTATAAATGATTTATGTAGTAATTGTAGTATAAATAAATAGTTTATGTGTAATTTTATCTTTTTGTGGTATAAATGATTTATGTGTATTTTTTGTAGTAGTATAAATGGTTTATGTGTATGTTTTTTTAGTACTATAAATGGTTTATGTATAAATGATTTATGTAGTAATTGTAGTATAAATAAATTATTTATGTTGTAATTATAGTATAAAAATTGATTTGTGTAGTAATTTATTTGCAATTAGTATAACAAAATAGTTTATGTGTATAGTTGTATGAATGATTTATGTAGTAATTTATTTGCATGTACTAATTTATTTGTATGTAATTTGCATGTAGTATAAATAAATTAATTATGTAGTAATTGTAGTATAAGTGTTTTTTGTAGTAGTTGTAGTAATTCATATTTATTTTTCTAGTGTAATTTAAGTTTATATAGTTTAACTATTAATTGTAGAATTATTTAGTGTACATGCATATAGTAATTGTTGAATGATTTATTTTTTTAGTATAATTTAGATTTTTATAGTGTAATTGTAGAATAATGTAAAGTAATAAAATGAATGTTATTAGTTAATTAGGTTTGCATGTCGTGCATGTCAATATTGAATTGGATTTGTATGTTAATATTTTTTTGTATGTATTTATTTATATTGTAGTGAAAAATGCAAGATGAAGACTCTTTATTGCAGTTGCTTCCAACAAAAGTTAAAATGCATGTGGCGAATACGAGGGTATTTGTTTAATATCGGTTTGGATTTAAATTGACTTATTAAATTTTAGAATTCGAATTTAATTTTTTGTTAAACTTTTTTGCATGTCAATTATCATTCCAGCCCGATTATGCACTGCGTCCTGATAGTGGCAAAATGGGCTTTGAATACCAAGAAAAGATGAAAGAAGGTTTGAAAAATTTAGGCTTGTATTAGATGGTTAATGTACATCATTGTCTGATTGAAAGAGGATTGATTACTGCTCTCGTTGAGAGGTGGAGGCCCGAGACAAATAGTTTTCATCTTCCGGTGGGAGAGTGCACAGTGACATTGGAAGATGTTAGCTGTTTGTGGGGCTTATCTGTTAACGGTAACATGTTTTTTATTGCTAATTTATACTTTTGTTATTAATTAAAATTTTGTACTAGTATAATTTTGTTTAACATCTATGTTTACAGGGAGGCCTATCTCTGGATGTACCGATGATCATTATTCACAATTGATCTTAGATTGCCTAGGACATGAAGTGTATGATGATTTGGAATGAGATGACAATGATTTTTATTATAAAAAGGTGGAGCATGCGGGTAAACCCAACGAGAAAACAACAATCTTAAAGAACTATATGCGTCTTGTATGGTTGAGAGAAAAATTTAACATGTTGAACTTGGAACTAGTGGATGACCAGGATGGCCAGGATGGCCAGGATGGCCAGGAGATAATCAACCAGTACACACGAGCATATGCAATGGACTTGTTCGGGTCTATCATGTTTCCGGATTCGAATTCAAGTTCTGTCTCATTGATGTACTTACAAATAGTAAACAAAACTCATCGACATTGTAAAACCTAACATATCAAATCCATATCATCCAAAGCGATTAAATTTAGCCATTTTAGTTACTAATTTTTAATTTTACAACCTTATAACTACTGTTCTTGAAAAAAAAACTTACTACAATATTTAGATGAAAGCTATCAACACAGAAGAGGCCAATCTGTAACAGCACAATAATTCAGTGGAACTTGATTATCAGCTTAAAATGACGGAGAAGAAGAAATTTATAAGATTAAGTTTTCTGAATTTATGTTAGAGTGATGGGAGAGAAGATGATTTATAGCAAAAAGAAAAGACAATAAAACGTGACTGCACAGTTGCCGCATCGACGCACCCAAAAAATAAAAATTGGTGAGAAATTGTTAAGATTGGAGGAGTCCTCCGGTCTTGAGAAAAGGCAAAATTTGAGACCGGAGGAGCACTCCGGTCCTTCTTGTTTTTGGTTCTAGTTTTTGGTGAGAAAAAAAAAAGTGAAAAAAAAAAATGAGTCGCTGCACGATCTGCCGCACCACCATCAATAAAAAAGCGTGAAAAATATGAAAATTTGTTAAGACCGGAGGGCTCCTCTGGTCTAGAGAAAAGACAAAATTTGAGACCGGAGGAGCGCTCCGGTCCTTCTGATTTAAAAAAAAAAAAACAATCATATTGAATTAGTAAAAAACATTTTCTTAATTATGATTTATCAAAAAATTTCATCACCAACAGCCCTGCAATTCCATTCTCTTCCTATCTCTCTCCTCTCTCTTCTTTCTCTCTCATCAGATTCGGACGGCGTTGTTTTCCTGCATGTCAGACAAAAGAAGCACGGCAAGAACACAAGCTGCTGAATTTCCTAGTATAGTTGTCATGTAGTACTTATCTTCACTTTTTTTTGTCGATCATCATGAAATCAATTAAGATATATGATAGCTTTCTTCAAATAATTATTCCGGTTAGAAGCGATGAATTTCAAACATAACATTTTTAAGACCTTCCAGAAGAAAAAAAAAAAAAAAAACTAGAGGAATTTCAAGTTTTTTTTTATTATATGGATTAATTATAAACTAGAGGAACCATATTATTTAATTGTACTTTAAAGAATTAATCTAAAATACAAAAAAGTTAATGTTGATTGGGCTGCGCATAAAGTAACTTTTTCAGGCATATTGTTATTTTTAAATGCAGATTTTAAGATATATATAGAAAGCTATATATATTTGCTTTTTCGTTTGATATTTAATTATTTGATGATATGAAAAATAATTGTATAGAAAATGTATTTGTCTAGGAATTTTAAAATTAGTTAATTCCTTGATATTTGATTGAATGATATAGGTTAATTTTCAAATACTGTATTAATTTCATAGCTGCACATTGTCTATTGTTTTATTTTCAAATAAGTTTTTGGACGGCTTCATGAGAGCAAAATTGGTTATTAATTAAGGAAGCCACCCAAAACCGCCACGGGAGAATATAATGTCCACAAACTATATATATATATCTAACCATTGGATTTAATAATAGTTATTTTAACTAGATCTCTCCACTTTACACCAGAGTAATGGGATTTTTGTAACTCAAAATTTCCCTGAGCTTAATTAGTTTTAAAATTTATCAAACTTATTTTAAATAATAATTTCAAATTGTTAAAATCTATCAACTTCATTACTAATGTTATTTACATACCAAATTTATGATTTTTGAATTAATTTAAGATAAATTCAAATTAATGATGGTAATCAAAGTTATAAATTACTAGATATTAATTGTATTTGGAAAGGAGTTAAATAGTCATGATCTCAACAGCCAATAAGTGCTAACTTACTCGGAGGCAACTCTAGCTGCAACCCACTTTTGCCACTTTTGACATTGAAGGTGTTCATTTGGAAGGTCCTCCATGAACATATATGTATCTTACATGAATTATAAAGGTACTCCATCTATTTATATATAGCATAAAAGTCACTTCCAGGTTAATAAATAAATTATCGTTGTCCTTCTATTACATTCAAATAATAAGATACTCAATTTATTTTTCTATAAGTGATTTTAGAAAAATATTAAAATATTAAAAATATAAAATACCTTTTAGGAAAATAGATGGAGTACTTTCGAATTTGAATGTACTAGAAAGACCACAATAATTTCTTTATTTATCTCGAAATGACTTTTGAACTGAGCAATAACTCAGATCCAATATATTTTTATTCTTTCTCCAGTAACACAAAGAAATATTTTAATTTTGCTTATAGCTACAAAAAATCTTTATTGAAAAATGGTAATTCGGGTTATTTGTCGTAGTCTTTATAGTAAATTCAATTATATAGTATTTTATCTATTTACAAAAAAAAAATATTTCTAATATTTGAATAGAAGAAATAAAAAATAATTGTGCCGAATTCCCTATTCGGCACAGAGGGTGATAGAAATAAAAAAATTGTGAAAATTGATTTTCAGTGGCCGTTTCCGTGAAAATCTTTGAAAACGCCTTAGACCGAATTGATATCTGTACAGAAAAAAAGGAAAAAAAAAAAAAAAGGCGTTTGACATCAAAAGAAAAAGAAAAAAAATGATAGAGAGACTGAGAGGGGACGAGGATTACTGGGTCCTGAAATTGTGCTTGGAATTAGAAATGTGAATTCTATGCTAAATGGTACTAGTTTCTAATTAACACCGCACTGTAGTCAACTGCAATTAATATGCTTGTGGAATGAATGAATGTAAATGGTTACTTGTATGAGAGCCTCAACGGGCCGGGTATTAGAAATATTTGCATCGATCCTAGCTTGTTGTGCAAATTAATCTGCCACGCCAGATCGAGCATATCTGGAGAGAGTGGGGTTCAACCAAATATCAACTCGATCGAGCAAGCAAGCAAATTCTCAGATAATATATAAGATTTGGTTTGTATTTGGCAATTGCCATGCATGGTATTAATTAATTGAATATGCATGTAAAATGAGCATTCTTATAATAATCAGTTTGGAGAGAATAATTAAATATGAAGTTTTAATTAATTTGCTTTTTAGATTTTCAAATTAGGAGGAGGTACATGACAACTCCACGCATGTCCCATTGCTCTGCGCATGCCTTGTTTTGCTAGCCTATCTGCATCTGCATGCTACTTATCTAGTTTTCAAGTTAAACTTTAGTCGAATTCGACATGTGCAAGCTAAGGGCATAAAAGATGACATCTTCTTTTGCAAAAAATGCAAGAAGTTGGCTGCATTTGGAATACGCTGGATTCGAGAAAAAGAGCGGAACAAACTCGTTACCATGTAATAAGTTACTTCCAGTTTCAATATATTGAAACGGGCATATGATATGCCTTCTATCAAAAAAAAAAAAAAAATAAATAAATAAAAAGAACAATATACGAGTCGAACTGACTTAATGATCGTGGGGTCAAATAAAATCTAATTAATATCAGTGGAGCGGAGGAGGTATGGAAGAAGAAGAAGAAGAAAAAATAAAAGTACTGGACACTCTGTTTAAAAGTAAAGGACATAATGGTCAATTTAATTTTTAAAATAATTAATTAAATAGTAAAATAAATGAATGGGGATAGAAGAAACAATTTCAAATTATGGTGATATCATGAGAAAATTGGCTATTTCAAAATTTTAGATGGGCATACTCGAAATTTCCCTTATTTTAAAAATAAGTATGTTTTTATAATTAATTTTTCTAAAAACAAATGACAAAATTAAGAAGCATATTTTGATAAACAATTTGAGGTGGCAGGGGTAGTGCCTCCCTCTGCCACTACTTAAATCCGATGTTAAAGTATTATTAATTTATTTTATCCAAGTCCAATAATGTTTAACTTTAACATGATCTTAACAACGATGAAGATAGATATATAGATAGATTGAAATTTAAGTAAGAGAAAAAGAACCATCTTAGTACTCTCTCTCTCTCTCTCTCTATATATATATATATATCTAGATATCTCCAACAAGAAACCTCTAAATATGGAAAATATAAAATATACTATTGCTCATGCAACTAAGACTGTTTATTTAACCCGAAGAGGTTCCAATGATAGTTCTATCTTTAGTTAATTAGGTAACATCTCCATGTATATATAACTCCCTTAATCCTTTCTCTATCATCATAAGGGAATAGTCGAAATTGGGGGAGCTTGAATCAGTTCAAGCTCTTCTGCTCTCCTGTGCTCCTCTTGATCTAGATACATCTCGCACTGGAAAAAAGTACAGACAAAATGGCAAAAGAAATAGTTGCTAGCCTTCTTGCATCACTTTTGGCGATGATCATAGTATGTGCGGGTGAAGCTAGATCTGACATCCGCACCTCCAACAGGCCAAGGAACTCTTTCTGCTCAACAGCTCTTCACAAAGAATCATGTGAGCTCATGTTGTCTCAACTATCACATAAATCCTCGGGATCACAGGACAGTAGATTCGATGCCTCATTGACTCAAAGCCCGTCAGTGCAGACTGAAGTTTTTAAAAGTTTCATCGAAGCCACGCAAAAAGAGTTGACAATCGCTGTCAACCGCTTTGCTGATGTTACTAACAACAAAATGGTCAGTAGATCAGCTGCAGCAATGGCCGATTGCCAGAAGCTCCTCACCGATGCTTTACATTATGCAAAATCTGCGGTTGATATTTTGGGAGACAAAGATATTGAAAGTTTGACTGCTGAGGCCAATAACATCGTGCACATGTTGACGGCATCAATGACATTTATGTACACATGCGTGGATGGCTTTGAGAACAAGAAGCTAAACTCAGAGATGGATCAGATTTTGAACAATGCTACTGTGACAAGTAGCAATGCTTTGGGGGTGATCAATAGCATTTCGTCATCCGTTGCAAAGACCAAATCTCACGTTGGAGTAAGCAGGAAGCTATTGGGTTATAACTTAGATCGACATGGTTATCCCACGTGGTTATCTGCTGGAGACAGGAAGTTGTTGCAAACTGCTAGGTACTTAATTTTGTAACCAACCATGCATGTTAATGATGTACAACATAGAGTCTAGCGCAAAATATTTTTTTAACCAAGTTTAAGGTACTTGTTTCAAAGAAAGGTAATTGATTAAGTATTACAATTTTTGTTATAGTTTGAAGCCGGATGTAACCGTTGCAAAGGATGGGAGCGGTGACTACATGACCATAAGTGATGCAATTAAGAACATCCCGACCAATTACATGAACGACCGATACGTGATTTATGTGAAGGCTGGGGTGTATGAGGAGAAGGTTCTGGTGCCGATGGACAAGCAAAAGTTGACCATGCATGGTGATGGGATGGACAAAACTATTGTTACTGGGAAAATGAGCGATCAAGGCTCAGTCACCAAGCTCGAATCCGTATTCGGTAAGCCTCGTGCTCTTCCTCTTCTCTTCATCTCCGTCTTTCTTTCTTTCTAGGTCGAACTAACCGAAAACATTATCTTTGTACATTTTGCGCACCCAAATCGATTGTGACAATCACATATATTGCATGTGACTTTAATTCTACAATTCAATGATGCATCTACATATATCTCACAAATTTGATCTACAATTTTATAAAATATATCCATTAATGATTTTTAAACATCATGTAACACAAACATATATATATGTATGTATGTATGTCTCACTCTGCAGCGATAGAAGGACAAAACTTCATTGCCAAGGATATGGGATTTAGTAACACTGCAGGGGCAAATGGGTTCCCGGCCGTGGCAGTTCGCACCAGTGCAGAATACATTACTTTCTATAATTGCAAAATTGATGGATTCCAAGATACTCTTTATACCCACACAGGGCGACAATTCTTCCGTGATTGCACAATTTCTGGTACCATTGACTTCATCTTTGGAAACTCCGCCGTGGTTTTCCAGAACTGTAAAATTGTTGTAAACAGTCCACAACTAGGCGCACAGAATGTCATCACCGCTAATGGTAAGAATCTCCAAAGCTTGAATATATATTAGTTTCACTTACTGGTTATTAATCGTAATTTGTTTAAACAGGGCGTACTGACCCGAATATGAAAACGGGAATTGTATTTCACAACTGTGAGATTCTTGCTGCCAAGGATTTTGAAGCAAACCGCTTATCGACTGCAAACTTTCTTGGCCGACCATGGAAGGAGTACTCAGTAACCATGATCATTGAGTCCACAATCGGCGACCTAATCCATGAACAGGGGTGGATGCCTTGGATGAACACCAATGTGGGGCTAAATACCTTATCCTATGGGGAATACGGCAACAAGGGACCCGGTGCCGCCACTGAGAAAAGGGTGAAGTGGGCTGGATTCAAAGTACTCAGTAAAAGCGATGCAGCTCATTACACTGTAGCATCTTTCATCAATGATAATAAGTGGTTGGATTCAACGGGAATTCCCAGTACTGCGGGTCTTATGAGCTAACTAATTAATTAAATTTATACGTGGGAGATTAGGCATGACTGCCCTGTTGTAAATTTTTACGGGTATATACCTCGCTAATGCTGTGATATACGTGTAAATTTTCATATAATGATTTGCCATCACACAAGAATTAGACCAGATCTATGCCAGTACTGGTACTTCATGAGGTACTAGCTCGGTTAACAACACTGGTATGGAATGGTATAAAATAAACTAAAAGAAGGAAAGTCCTTGCACTGGTTTATATTGGAATGTGGTCTAAGTTTCAAAATATAAAACTAAGAACATAATTTCATAGGTTGGTATAGAATATATCATTACCCGATGCACATAAGATGAAGAAGGTGGAAGCGGTCTGGGACCCACAGTCAGGAAGGGCCAGCCATATCTATTTATATTTGGACCGTTCGATCAGAATCCAGGCCAATCTGACCTGAAATTAAAGGGACAAGGTCCCTTTAATACTAGTGCGGATTCTGATAGAACGGTTAAGGTCTTAAGTTCATTAAGTTCTTTTGTGAACTCAACTTCAAATTCTATTGAATTCGTTTCAAACGATGAATTCAAACCGTTTGAAGCCCTACCGCAATAATATAGTTTGGGATGTTGAATCCACATGCACAATTTTGAGCACCAAACATTTATTAGAGTTTTGGAGTTGTGCTTATCAAACTCTATTGTTGAGCACCACATACGGTCATATACATTCGAATCCACATTAGTCACTCTCTCTTTCTCTCTCTCTCTATATATAGAGAGAGAGATGGGTTACGGTGAGTTGTGAAGTAAAACGCATTTCTACTTCATGCAATATCTTTATTTTCAAAGTTCAAAACATCGATCCGAACCGTTAGATGTGATCTCCATATTGAAATGTGTTTGAAAACTAAATTTTATATTTTTTTGAATTTTTTTACTATTTATTAAGCCACTTTGAAAATAAAATCGGGTAAATAGTAAAAACAGTAAAAATTTCTGGACCACCAGATTGGCGATTTTCAAAGTGGCTTAATAAATAGTAAAAAAATTCCAAAAAAATGTAAAATTTGGTCTCCAAGTACATTTCAATATGGAGATCATGTTGAACGGTTCGGATCGACGTTTTTAACTTTAAAGTCGCAAAACATGAGTATGAAGTAAAATAGTCACTTTACTTCGCAACTCACCGTAACCCATCTCTCTCTCTCTCTCTCTCTCTCTCTCTCTCTCTCTCTCTATATATATATATATATATATATATATGAGAGATTGACTAATATGTTTTCGGTAGCACTTCAGGCGAAGTGCTACTAATCCAAATTTTAAAATACTGAATTTGAAACTTCGAACTAAGTAGCTCATTAAATTGGTTATATATTGAATTTGTAGAATACCAATTTTTACTTCATTTTTTAAAAATTTTCTTTACTATCTTTTTATGATTTATGAAAGATGACAAAAAATAGAGTAAAATATTAACAATTTTCAAAATTGGAAAACTGAATCATTTGTTTCAAAGGCTAGGAATAAGCATTTTGACCTTAGCTAGTCTCTCTCTCTATATGTGTGTGTGTGTTTGTATATATGTTTGTGTAGATGTTCGCTGTTTAAAATACATACTAATTAAATTTCATCGAACATTAAATTTTAAAAAAAGTCATCTCACAACCAATAAAAATGACAAAAGTGAGTAAATATTATTACGTAAATATTGCGTATATTGATGAAAGTGCATATAAATTTTCATTTGAGATCCAAAACCAAACTCTCGAGCTCTCGCAAGTTGAACAACCTCCGCTCCAAGTAAGACCTTCCTTGTGGGACTAATATCTAGACCAATATCCGCAGAAAGCCCAAAAGAGCCCAAGCCCCCTTTCTACTTGTCTTATTATTTTTTCTTAAGAATTTCAATAGACCAGAAGACTCAAAAATATGCTCAAGATGGAAAATTTAATTAAAACCCTTAAAGTTAGAATTTTGCTCCGATTTAGTTATAAATCCAGCATGGCCATTCGTATTTCTTACAAAATATTTTATTACATGAGCAAAAAATATATTTATTTCTTAATTTTCTTAAATTTTTTTAAATTCATATAAATCAATTATCTAACAATTATTCATTTCATATCCGTATTTAAATTTATATTTGTAGATTATCCGCTCCGCATTCATTTAAGGTGAATTTAATTTTACATTTTAACATTCATTTACTACCTATATTCGTATTCGTATTCGCTCATTGAAATATGGATCGATGTGAACTTGGTATTAGCATTATCTGCTCCGAATTTGCTCTGTTTTCACTCCTAGTTGGAAGGGTAAACATTTTACAAATTGATCATAATGTAATTAATGTGGTATATTTCAAAATCCCGTCAGAGCAGTTTCCATGGAATGAGAGATCTACATCAATCTACAGATTACAAACTTATAAACAGTATATTACTACGTACCCAGTTTAAGGTATTGTACTTGTGATCAGTCATTTAATTTGAACGTCCAACAACATTGTTTACCAAACAACTATAATTTGGAAATCCGCCAATAAAATTTTTAATCAAGAAATTAATTGAGAAATGACAGAAATAATTATGCAATACCTTTCTGGCAAACATTTTTTTTTACATATTTATATTGTAGTATTGTAGTACTGTCGGTTAGTACGCATATATAATACGTTAAATAAAACTAATATTAATATTTCCAAAATATCTTTTGCTAAACTAAAAAAACTAATCTTTCGTTTAATCAATTATCTTTTATTTAACTAAAAAATTATAAAAATGCATACTATCAAATGTCATTAGGCAATTAATTTTCCAAAAAAAAAAAATACAAAAATTATCACAACTTAGACAAAAGAAAATAACAAAATTAAGTACAAAAATCATATTGCTAGTATGAGATATGTTGCTGAAAGTTGTATACCAAATGCTTACATAGTATGAGATACAAAATCATCATCATTCTCCAATGAAATATAACATAACAATAAAAAAAAAATTAAAAATACCAACTAATGAAAAAAATGGGTGCATATTAACTAATGTTTATTATATATTATACTAATACAAACGAAGTCCACCACATGCATAACATATTTTATGCGAACTTCCTCCTCATTTTTACTGAGTGCAACCGCCTGGTCCACCATAAAAAAAGTGGCGTTGTGCCGAATGCTTAGTTTGATACCATTGAGAGACACTATAACAAGCTGGTTTGTCTATATTGGCAACAGGTTTATAATCTTTACCCTCAAAACCATTACCATGTTCATCAAATCCAAAACAATCACTGATAGAAGCTGCTCTATTATTGAGCTCATTGGCGAAACGACCACTACCCATCGGAGGTCTTCTCTCTTTGATGTCGTGGCTGACAAATCCTGTCCATTCAATTGTCTCTGCATGATTTGACAAAGACTTGAAGAGTGTCTTTGGCCACCATCCTAGCAATTCTCCACCTCTAGAATCTTCTATGTACAATGACCAATCTCCAGTTTTTTCGTCCTACACTTCCGATGATAAACAAGTTCATATCGATATTCCCGTGTACATGCATCTGATTCCAATGATAATATTGATCATGCAAATTAATACTTTTTTTTGAAATTAACATCAGAAATTAATCCTAAATCATTGCAATTAATGCAGACTATGCATGATACAAGTTGAAACAAACCTAATATATAGTCTTATATATTGTACTTGTATGTTATCTATATATACTTAGTATGGCAGATAGTAACATATATATAGACTATATATTATGCAATTGCACAAGTTTAATTATTTCATTAGTTTAGAAGGTAGCATAGCAAACCTTTTTTATGTTGAGTACCAAGATGAACTCTTCTTTGTCATATTTTGAAAACATATGAACTGAGGTTGCTCCAGGAACAAAACTAGCACCATTCTGTACTACGAAACCTGGGCATAAGTTATTGTAGCAGCCTGTGGAGTAGTCATTTGTAGTCTGCAACAGAGATTAATTAATTATATATGTATTCCATATTAATTAAATTGAGAGCTATTACGTACAAGACCATTTGCATAAAGGAAAACAACTTTTAATTGGAATACTTACAGTCCAGTATGTGAAGAAATGCAATGATTTATCACCATAAAGGCTAGGATTTACCTGCCAAAGAACAGAGCTGCTACTGGTTAGAAACTAACTAGAATTTCTTAATTAATAGATGGTAAAATGGCAATCTGAAAGAAAGAATGAAGAACAAATTAAATGCAATAATAACATATATATATATATATATATACGTGAAATCCAGCAGCGATCATTTCAAGCCCTGGTGATTGGTTGGTTGCTCCTATGTAAGCCCCGGAACTCGAAAGACGATCAACATCATTATTTATATCCCAAATACCAAATCTTGCTTTTACGCCATGCCACAGTGTAGCCTGACTGTAGTAACCTGCTCTAATTTTATTGTTAGAACCGCTGTTTGATGTTGAAAATTTGATTCCTGGTGGTGCTCCTGTAATACCTACCTGCATGTAGGATCGATCGATCATAAGATGTTTTAATTTGTTATGACATTTCAAGGTTAATAAAAACATAATCATATTCATGTTGCGTACCTTAAAAAGACAAAAGAGCATGGTGACAAACACTAACATCCTCATTGAAGCCATGGATCGATAAGAACAAGTAATAATTTCTTTTATAAGAAGGTTCTAAAATTGAACGAATGAACACAAATTAAGCATAAACATAACCACCCCTTCTTCTCTTTTTTTCGGGGAGAGAACAGGGGTGGGCCTTGCCGCACAGCTGGCACTCACCCACGGGCCACAGCCAACCATACGTGTTTTATATATTTAATCGTGATCCAAAATCTCATATATAGTATTGTTACTATTTTTATAATGCTTACTTCTTTACTATTTGTTTAAATAGATAGAAAATTACTATTTTGGAAAAAAAATATGGATCATTAATTATAATGATTTTTTACCTATCTGAAAATATAGTAAAAAAGTAAGAAAAATGTAATATTCGGCCTCCAAGGATATATTTTTCAGATGGAAATCATGATAAGCACTTTGGATTCTCTAATTTAGATTGGATTTTAAAATTGAAAATATGAATTTCAAGTAAGAAATAACTTTTATTTTATAATGCATCGTAGTCCAAGTTTAGCCACCAAGAGAAGCTTCTCTCTGTGAAGTGGGCCATCCTCATGGTCAACTATTCTACTGTACGTTCCACCTCATACCATCTGAAATGCTCTTTATTTTTACTAATATATCCACATCATCCCTGAAAATTACTGCTGCTCCTGGCCTCAGTATTCTATCCATCTCCAACAGAATGTCTTCCATGTCACATCTAATGATTCAATGAACATGTCAATTATTTATCTATTTTTACTGTAAGTTCATTTGAAACATAATTGGATGCTCAACGAAATAAATTGATTGATGATCTTAATTACCTATCTTTATAGAGTGTGAAAACCAAGTCTGCGTGAAGGAGATCGTAGGTACATGGATAAGTCGACATTGCCTCACACCTGTCTATTGACTTTGAATATTATTAATTGTGTCATCTATTCAGAAGTGAACAACTTAAAAGGATGAAAAGTGTTATATTTTTATAGTAATTGTTTTCAAATGGTACATGCAAACTCTTTTGTACAATATAATGCTTAGAAAAGCCCTAAACCAGTTGCTACCTATGAGTCTATGACATGTCAGCCAATCAGCCAATTAGTAAAAAGTTCCGAGTCCATCTCCAAATACCACAGGGGAAAAGAAAGGAAAAGAACTACTTACACTTGTGACCTGTGAATTTATAGTAATTAAGAGTAAGTTTTAGTGTATATATATATATATATATCCTCGAATTACCAATTACTTACCCCACAGCCAGTATCAAGAGCCGTACGAATAGAACCATCTAGCGAAATTAATCGATCAATATCATCAATGTATGCATCGGCACCATTTGGGAACATGGTCCCACCTCCAGGGAATCTGAACTTATCGCCATCAAACTGGATCCAGTTCAGTACCACTTTCTCAACAGTAAGCTCTTTGTGTGGTACATTAGCAAACCATGACATGCCTCTACTTGCCAGCCATGGAAATGGGTTTCTGTAACCAGGAGGGATTGGTATCAGGCACTTCAACAGCTCTCCTTTCGTGGGACAGTGTCGTTCCTGGTATATCAGTCTCTCTCGTGGGAATTTTAGTGATCTGTTCAGGTCCTCGCATGGTGTGTATTCTGAATAATTCTCATTGCACGGTTCAAACCTTTTTGTACTACCTGCGCAGATATATGCAAGTAGGATATATAACAATAAATAAAGCTATATATATATATATATATACAGATTTAATTTCTTTTAGACTTCATTTCTGTTAAATCCATTAATTAATTAATTACCTTCCACCACCAGTGACTCGTTAGAACTAGCAGTGTGGTGAGCAGTAAAGTCGAGAGGTACGTGATGCAACAAATCGGGATCGAAAGGTGGTCACCAAATCATGTTTGGAAGTGGCATTGAATATGGTAGAGAAATATGAGGCACGAACGACTGTACTGTTGCCATATTCCTAGGAAGTATGATCCTGTGCACAGAAGGGAAACCAAAGCCAGAGAGAAAATGGTGCTTCTCTTGTGTTGGTTTTTTTGGTACTTGGGAAACGTGATATCAGTCATGTTTATTAATTATTAGCTAGGAGAGGTAGATTTGAGATGTATGTATTGGTTTTTATATATAGAACAATGAACAATTACTTGGAGAGAGAGTTTGGATCCTCTACCTTTTTAGGTTGAGGAGTATTTAGAGTTTATGGTTTAGTGATTAATGCAATGTGCTACGTGTGAGGTTTGAAATTCGGATAGAGGATACCTTATATTAGGGTTGCAAACAGATCGGATAGTGGTAAAATCATATCCGTATCCGTTTTTATTTTTCAGATACGGGTACAGATCAGATATTAGACGGATACATATAAATACAAATCGAATATCGGATATTCGTAGATTTATACATAAATATTTTCATAATATTTATTAAACTATATGGTATATATTTACTATTTGGATATCGAATATCCGTATCTAATTAAGATTCAAAGTCATATCCGTATTCGTATCTGCACGAATATTCGGATATCGAATATCCGTATCTAATTTTTGGATACGGATCTGAATACAATTGGATATTATCCGATCCGTTTGCACCCCTACCTTATATATATATATATTTCAAAATCGGATGACTTGACCCTCATTTTTATCTCAGGAAAATGATTTCAAATTTAATTGAGATTGTGAATATATCAAATGATATTCAAGTTAAATGAAGAAAAATGCAATTATTAGTCTAACGATATGTCTATAATTTTTATAATATTTTGTAATATTATTTTTTACTTAATTTGAGAATACGTTGTTAAAATTGTTAAGCTAAACTGTTAAAATAAAAAATAGTTTGTATATATATTGACAACTTTAACTTCGACTGATGACGTATATATCTTAAAAATAGTACTATATTCATCATGAAAATAAATTAAAAAGTTAGGGTTGAAATATTAAAATTCCAGCTGCCGTCTAATAGTAGGTTTTTGTAGCTTCGAGTAGATACGATCCGATACTTTTTAATTTTTCATAAACGAATGCAAAATAATATCTATGCACTTTTTAAGAAAAAAGCATAAACAAAAGCATCAAAACTAGGGGTGAAAACGGAGCGGATACGGAGCGGATAATGCTGATACCATATCTGCATCCGTCGGATAATGAGCGGATACGAATACGGATATCAAAATTCAAAATCAAATCCGCCTTAAACGGATACGGATACGGAACAGATAGTTCACGGATACGGATTCGAATACGGATACGAAACGAATACGTATCGAATGATTGAGTCACACAGACTTGGGAGCAAAAAAGTTTGAAATCAATTCGAAATAAAAGACCAATTAAGACAAGGTAAACAAAATCAAATATAAGATAAATCCATACAGTAGCAAATAATTAATAATGCATATTGTTTGAAGTATTAACGCCTCTGGTTTATCATTCTTTTGAAATAATGAAAGAATAAAAATTTTGCTCCGGTCAAGAGAAGAAGTTAGTCCCACAACAAAAATCAAATTCAATATGAGGCATTTATATACCAAGCTTTACTACCCTTTCCATCCCACGTGACAGGATGCTGAGCTGGTCATTTCAAATTCTCAATCCACGTGAAGAGCGAGATGGATTCAAAAAGGTTAAAAGGTCACCATTTGGAGAAAGCAGACCCAATTCTCAAGATAATTGGGCTATTGTTCACTTCAGAAATCCTCTTTGTTTCAATCCGGATATATCGGATATCCGATCCGTTTACAGATTATGATTCGGATACGAATCCGGTTCCTATTCAATGAATTAGAATATTATCCGAATCCGTATCCGAAAATATCCGAATCCGTTTAATCCGAATCCGGATATTAAGTGGATACGGATCGGATTCGAAGCGGATTATCCGGCTCCGTTTTCAGCCCTAATCAAAACAGAATATATATATAGGTCCCAATACTAGTCCGTGCATGTTGCTTTATTTTTACAGTGAAGTTCACATATAAATCATACATGTAGAACTCATTAATTGTATCGATATTTATTTATTTTGTTAGTTCAAGCATACATCAAATTCATTTATACATTCACTTGACATTTTCAAATATATTATTTAAATTAAAAAAACTAAAGTTATATTATTTCTCAAATTACTTTATTTTATTTTATTCCATTGAAATTACTTAATTCGCTTAATCAAAATTAGTTAGTTTTCTTAAATTAATAAAGGTATTTTCGTCACTCTTGATCAATCACTCAATTATATATCTGACATACACACGTGGTCCAAATCATTTACCCTAGCTACTTTGATCATTTACCCTAACTACTTTGATCTAATTAATTAATTAGGACACACACACACACACACAACAAAAATGATAGAAAATGGGGCCCACCACGTTGTGATATCCAACGATGGAGTATCAAAATTTGAAATAATTAATTATAGTTTTTTCAAACCCATTAATTAAATTTTGCTTATTTAAGTGCAAGGGTACTAATTAATTTGTGTTAATAATGTTTTATAATTAAATAACCTTAAACAAAACTTATAACAAGTACTATAATACTAATAATATTAATTAAACTGCTAATTATCTTCTAAATTATTGCACCTCTCCTTTCATCTCCATCAATCAGTTAGAGCCCAACAAGACTCATCACTAGCTATCTAGCTATTAGAAATAAAGCGAGTGAGGAGGATTTCAATGCCTCATACTTTTCACAGCTTATCATAGCTCATATTTTATATTTTCATTTTCGAAGTTTAAATTGTTGATTTGAACCGTTCAACATGATATCCAAACTATGATATGGTCGGGATGAAATTTTTACTATTTTTTAAGATGGGTAGAAAATAATTTTTTTGATCGGTCCAAAAACAGTGATTTTGTATCTATCTTAAAAAATTGAAGAAAAATTTCAAAAATTCTAAAATTTCATCCCCATCTATATTTTAGTATAAATATCATATTGAGTAGTTTGGATCAACAATTTAGCATTTGAAAACGAAAATATAAAATATGAGGTATTGAAACCCTCCTTTACACACACACATACACACACATATATATACATAGATAGAGAGAGAGAGGGGTTGGCTAATATCAAAACGTTTGCTCCTAGGCCGTGGAACAAATACTTAAGTTTGTACGTTTTCAAAGTACAAACAGTCGATCAAAACCGTTCAATATTCAATATATAATAAAATGTACTTAGAGACCAAATTTTACATTATTTTTTTAGTTTTTTTGCTATTTATTAAGCTAGTTTTAAAATCGTTGTTTTTAATGAACTATAATTTTTCTCACTTTTTATTCAGATCAACGATTTTAAAACCGACTTAATAAATAGTAAAATAATTCCGAAAAATATGAGATTTGGTCTCGAAGCACATTTTAATATAGATATCACATCTAATAATTTAGATCGACTATTTGAATTTTGAAAATTGAGAAACTAATTGGTTGCACCACGACTTTGGAACAAACGTTTTGAAAACAGTGATTTTTAAATGAAATATGAAAATCACTCTTCAGAATCAAGTTAGTAAACCAATACTTTATCGTCTTCTGACATTCTCGTTTCCCGGCCACATCAAGCTACCGACGCTTCTAATTTCACCTCTCTCTTTTCCCTCACTGTCTCCTCTATTCTCTTTTCTCCTCCTGTTCCTCCGCCAATGTATCAATTAGAGGTCATAGTTGAGCGGCAAGTCAAATGTAAATGGGGATAGGTGGTGTTAAAATTAGTGGTTGAGGTAGCAACACGTGTCTTGTTGATGGACATGGTTTCATTAAGAGAAATTTACATCTATAATTTTTTTTTCTTTCTTCTTGTCTAATAATTAATTAATTTGCACTAAATCCCTTATATTATTAGAAATAACTTGATATTCAAATTCTATATTTTCCAATAACATGCGTGATGTTTGAATAAATTTTAAGATACCTTAATTAAGCTAGACTAAGTATTTTCCATTCATTATATGACAAGGTAAGTACTAAATCAATTAACACCTAAATTAATTTATGTACTGTAATATAAATTTAATATATATTATAATATTTTCAGAATTTCTTATTTTAAGACAAACAAAGTTGTCAATCAACTTCTGCTGAAGATTTTATAGTTACCTAATTTCAAATTTTATTTTATTTTTCTATGTATTTAAGGTGTATTAATTTCAAATTATTGAAATATACAGTTTTATAATATACTTCAATATCTACATTGATATTTCTTTAGCACACTTTACATTAAATTAAAATAAATTTTCATGTATTCAAAAATTGGGATGTTACAAACAAGCTTATTATGAAAATGTTAGATCTAATAACCGTATCCGTCCGATATCCAATCCATATCTGTAGTGTTTAATATCTGATCCGTATCCGTATCTAAGACTATTTGTATCCGTATCTATATCTAAAAAATTATAACAGATATATACTGTTTGACTACTATCCAATCCGTATCCGACCATTTACACCCCTAGTCCCAGACCGCTTCCACCTTCCTCATCTTATGTTCTATACCAACCTATGAAATTATGTTCTTAGTTTTATATTTTGAAACTTAGACCACATTCCAATATAAGCGAATGCAAGGACTTTCCTTCTTTTAGTTTATTTTGTACCATTCCATACCAGTATTAATTGCTAACCAAGCTAGTACCTCATGAAGATCTGGTCTAATTCTTGTGTGATGGCAAATCATTAAATGAAAATTTACACGTATATCTGAACACTAGCTAGGTACATATATACCCGTAAAAATTTACAACAGGGCAGACATGCCTAATCTCCCGCATATAAATTTAATTAATTAATTAGCTCATAAGCCCCGCAGTACTGGGAATTCCCGTTGAATCCAACCACTTATTGTCATTGATGAAGGATGCTACAGTGTACTGAGCTGCATCGCTTTTGCTGAGTACTTTGAATCCAGCCCACTTCACCCTTTTCTCAGTGGCAGCACCGGGTCCCTTGTTGCCGTATTCCCCATAGGACAAGGCATTTAGCCCAACAGTGGTGTTCATCCAAGGCACCCACCCCTCTTCATGGATTAGGTCTCCGATTGTGGACTCAATGATCATGGTTACGGAGTACTCCTTCCATGGTCGGCCAAGAAAGTTTGCAGTCGCTAAGCGGTTTGCTTCAAAATCCTTGGCAGCAAGAATCTCACAGTTGTGAAATACAATTCCCGTTTTCATATTCGGGTCAGTACGTCCTGTTTAAACCAATTACAATTAATAACCAGTAAGTGAAACTAATATATATTCGAGTTTTGGAGATTCTTACCATTAGCGGTGATGACATTTTGTGCCCCTAGTTGTGGACTGTTTACAACGATTTTACAGTTTTGGAAAACCACAGCGGAGTTTCCAAAGATGAAGTCAATGGTACCAGAAATTGTGCAATAGCGGAAGAACTGTCGCCCTGTGTGGGTATAAAGGGTATCTTGGAATCCATCAATTTTGCAATTATAGAATGTAATGTATTCTTCACTGGTGCGAACTGCCACAGCCGGGAACCCATTTGCCCCTGCAGTGTTACTAAATCAGTAAATCCCATATCCTTGGCAATAAAGTTTTGCCCTTCTATTGCTGCAGAGTGAGACATACATATGTTTGTGTTACATGATGTTTAAAGAATTCATGAATGGATATTTTATAAAATTATAGATGAAATTTGTGAGATATATGTAGATGCATCATTGTATTGTAGAATTGGAAAAACAAAGCCGCATGCAATATATGTGATTGTCACAATCGATTTGGGTGCACAAAAGGTACAAAAATAATGTTTTTGATTAGTTCTAGCCTATTCCTTCTATTAAAGGTATCATTTCTATAACAACAAGTTCGATGATTAAACGAAACCGAGAGTCACCCAAACAGATAAAAAGGGCTCTGAGCACAACTCGCAATTGATCGATTTAACAATTCAAGATTATTCAATCAAGCAAGCCCTAAATTCCAACATCACAACTTCAATCAATTGAAAGCACGTTGGCCTTAACATAAAACAAAAATTGTAAGGTTGATAAAACAAATCAAGCACGCATAGATAAGAGAGAGGGGGCCTGAGTTCTTATTTTAATAAATCTAGCAATTTACCAGAAAGTTAAGCCCTAATGAAAAGAGAGAGAGAGGTTCTCACAGAAGGGTGAGCTGGGGGGCTGGAGGGAGAGAAAAAGGAAATACCATGGAGCCCGAGTCGAGCTGATCGGAGGAGGTGTTGAGAGGAGAGCAAGAAGAGGTTCCGACAAAAAATCTGAAAAACTAGAGAAATTCGAAATAAACCAGAAAAATTAGGCAAACTGAAAAAAAATATAGGGTTTTTGAAAGATAATCAACCTGTGAGAAAACCAGAAGCGATAAGAGCGAGAGGCACTGGGCGGAGGGAGGAAAGCACGAGAGAGGGTGGAGGGAGGGCGAGTCGTCGGAGCGACTTCTCACTAGGCGAACCTGGTGCGAGCTAGGCGGACCGTGAAGAGAACCAAGAAGAGAGGTGTACGAGAGAGGGAAACCTTCTTCTAACTCGTTGACGAAGCTCTTGTTCCGAGAGAGGCACACGAGAGAGGGAGGAGTAGCTCCATCGAGAGAGAGAAACAAGCTAGGAGGGAGGTGCACGAGAGAAATAAGGAGGGAGGCGCTTCAAAACCCAACTTTATCTAACAGAGCTCTTGCAAATTTTCCGTTCCGTCAAAATAAAATCAGCTCTCCATCATCAACAAAGGTACGAATCTAAAATAAGATCCAACGGTTTACAGAGTTGGCAGCAGTTTGCTGAAATGCTGCTGGCAACAAATTAGCCATACTCTATATATATAGAGAGAGAGAGATAGTAAGGCTTGGGTGCTATGGATAGTATAGAGGGCCACCGTGCTACGGCTCAATATTCAAGTTTTTAAAATTCAAATGGTCGATCCAAACCGTTCATCTTGTTCTCCATATTAATATGTGTTTGGAGACCAAATTTTACATTTTTTGAAATTTTTTTACTATTTTATTAGTTAGGTAGAAAATCACTTGATCTAAAAAATTCTGCACCATTAAGATATTTGATTTTCTACATATCTAAAAAAATAGTAAAAAAAAATTTCAAAAAATGTAAAATTTGATCTCCAAACACATATTAATATGAAGAACAAAATGAATGGTTCGGATCGACCGTTTGGATTTTAAAAACTCGAATATTGAGCCATAGCATGGTGGCCCTCTATGCTATCCATAGCACCCAAGCCTTACTCTATATATATATATATATATATAGAGTGGGGTTAAAATGCACCCTCCTTTTTGTGCTCCAAACGTGCACCCTCCTCTTGTTTTTTCATTTTTAAAACTCAAATAGTTGACTTGAATCTACCAACGTGTTCTACATATTAAAATGTGCTTGGAGACCAAATTTTACATTTTTTGGAAATTTTTTACTATTTTTTCAGAATTTTTGAAAATCATCACTTTGCTGAATTTTTTATTATTGTTAAGTTTAATAAAAAAATTCTGAAAAAATAGTAAAAAATTTCCAAAAAATGTAAAATTTGGTCTCCAAGCACATTTTAATATGTAGAACACGTTGGTAGATTCAAATCAACTATTTGAACTTTAAAAATGAAGAAACGAGGAAAGGGTGCACGTTTGGAGTACAAAAAAGAGGGTGCATTTTAACCCCACTCTCTATATATATATATATATATATAAGGCTAAGGTGCTATGAGTTGCATAGCAACCTACGGTGCTACGGCTCAATATTTAAGTTTTCAAAATTCAAACGATCGATCCGAACTGTTCTCCATATTAATATGTGTTTGGAGACCAAATTTTACATTTTTTGAAAATTTTTTACTATTTTTTTAGATAGGTAGAAAATCAGTTGATCTAAAAAATTCTGCATCATTCAGATATTTCATTTTCTACCTATCTAAAAAATAGTAAAATATTTTCAAAAAATGTAAAATTTGACTTTTAAACACATATTAATATGGAGAACAAGATGAACAGTTTGGATTGACCAATAATAAATACTTAGAACGATTCCAAATTCTTAGAATTCTCAATTCTAAATAAAAAAACTCTAAATTTTTGGTCCTTTTTTATTTTTTACCTTAAAATATTTTATCTTTAATTACTTTAATAATATATCTTAATTACCTTATTGATAATCCATAATAATAAATTCAAAAATTTTGAATTTTTATATTTGACTTAAAGTCTTATTGTCTGATTTCTTATTTACTTCTTACATTATTCTTGAACTTAAAATATTTTTTTAATAAAGATTAAGAATTGGTGAACCAAAATTTCAGAAAGAAAAATATCAATTAACAATTTAATATCTTATGGAACATATATATCAATATGCATGGATAACTATGATATCCATAGGGCTTGGACTTTTACTTATTCCGACAGCAATAAAAAATATTCGTCGTATATGGGCTTTTCCAAGTATTTTCTTTTTAATAATAACTATGATATTTTCCTTGAATTTTTCTATTCAACAAATAAATGGGAGTTTGATTTATCAATATCTATGGTCTTGGACCATTAATAAGGATTTTTCCTTAGAATTCGGATATTTGATTGACTCACTTACCTCAATTATGTTAACACTCATTACTACTGTTGGAATCACAGTTCTTATTTATAGTGACAATTATATGTCTCATGATCAAGCATATTTGAGATTTTTTGCTTATTTGAATCTTTTCAATGCTTCTATGTTGGGACTAGTTACAAGTTCAAATTTAATACAAATTTATATTTTTTGGAAAATAGTAGGAATATGCTCCTATTTGCTAATAGGATAATATATATATATATATATATATATATATATATATATATATATATAATCTAAATAATATATATAATTTATAATTTAATCTCGTTCTTTCTTAAAAAAGAAAGACGAGAATTCTATCATATCATAAATTCTCGATATTTTATTCTGTTTTTTATGAATTCAACAAATTCAAAAAAGAAAATTCTAAAGATTAGAAAAGAATTTTTCTTTTTTAGAAAGAAAGATATAATTTTTTATATCTATCTTTCTTAATATTTTTTATCATTTCTTTTTTTCAGTTTTTTTTCCTATTGACAAATTCTATTCGATCAATACAATATTGTATTGATCAAATAGAATTTAATCTATAGATAGATCCATAGATCTGTTTATTCTGTTCTCTATTCTCTATTTTTTTTTTACTTGAGCAGTAGGTTTCAATTTCATTCATCAAGACATTTTTTTCTTCTTCTTCTTAATGAAGAAGAATTTGATCAAAAATTAGGTGATTTTTCATTATTTTTTCATTTTGATTGGAATGGATTTCCATTTTCTCAATTTTAGTATTTAGTATTAGTAATTGAATTGAGATTTTTTTCTATCGAATTTGTTATTTCTCTGTTGTTAGACTTTGAAAACTCAAATATTGAGCCGTAGTTGTTAGTTTGTAATAATCTAGAAGTCAATAATACGATAATTTATCATAAAGCTTTGTTCATGAATTGGATGATTAATATCATTTTGTTGCCTTGAGTATTATTGCATTTATGGATCATTTCGAGTTCATGACTGAAATTGTGAAACTCCATAATATAGATGATATATACTCTTAAAAGGTCACTAACCAAGGTAATTAGCAGGAACACTAATTACCGCGAAAAGGTTAGTATGTGGATTAAAAGATGGTTAAGTTTTACAAACCACCTGACACGAGATGTCATTTTAATCACATAGATACATGTTCTAGGAACATGGAATTTGACAGACCCCGAATGAGACATTAAATAGAATTGTGTTCGTGTCATTAATGTTTCTCATTCAGTGTCACGTTCTAAAGTATGAGGTATTTATTGTTCCCACTAAGAAATATGTATGTGTGATTGCTATCTACCGCTGTCCGTAAAAAGCAGTCATAACGGTAGCATTCCCATATGTATAGCTTAGCTGAGGAAGTGATAGTCTACCAAAAGTACTATTTGTCCCTCGTATCTCTATACGAGCTATAGCATCACTGGGCCCCTTGATAGAGTTAGATTATCTGCTAGCGGTATAATTACAAGAGTAATTATATTTGATAATCTGCTCAAGATCAAGAAAAGATTCAGTTAGCAAGGATGACACACATCTACCTTGAAACTGATCTGATAGCTATGAGACAGAAGAACAGACACAAGTAAATTGTTTACTGGATCGTGATATTGTACAGTACAGCATCATCTGTGTAATTGGATGGTCATGATGTGTTGCCAGACGCCACCCATGATTATAGAAGTTAAAACAGTTTTAACTCTATTTACCAACATAACACAGATCCTATTGGGTCACACCATATAGGAGCTAATTGGAGAATCTTATTTTGATTGATTATAAATTGGTTATGATCAATGATAAGATGGTTATAATTAATTATACGTGTTATAATTAAATTATAAATGTTATGTAAAAATAACAAGCAAAAAACATTGGTTAATTTATAAACGTGTGTGTGACACGTATAAAAGTTAACCGGTTAATTTATAAATGTGCATGACACATTGTATAAATTACCGAAACAACAATCGCAAGAAAAATATATATAATTATTCAGAATAATTATACGAGTATTATTTGTGTTCGGGCCGAGGGCATTCGGATCTTTTCAGATTCGTCCTTATTCGCATGACATGTCATCAATCCTATCCAGATGACACGTCATCGATACCGAAACAAATAACCGCAAGAAAAATATATATATAATTGTTCAGAATAATTATACGAATATTATTTGTCTTCGGACCGAGGGCATTCGGGTCTTTTCATATTCGTGCTTATCCGCATGACATGTCATTGATCTTATCCAGATGACATATCATCAATCCTATCCACAAGGGCAAAATGGTCATTTCACACCTATGCCACCTTGCATGTGTAGAAACATGGAGAAGAGTGTGGAAGGGTGTGGAAGGGGTATTTTGGTCATTTCACATATAAAAGGATGAGGTGTCAATGGCATACCTTGTAAATAGGCATGTGTTGAGGGGTATTTCGGTCTTTTGCGAACCTCCTCAAAAGCCTATAAATAGAGGGGTGCATGTAGAGAGAAAAATC
Source organism: Carex pumila (assembly GCA_033356055.1). Classification (NCBI taxonomy): domain Eukaryota; kingdom Viridiplantae; phylum Streptophyta; class Magnoliopsida; order Poales; family Cyperaceae; genus Carex; species Carex pumila. The sequence continues at coordinate 234,082 of JARJHM010000231.1, forward strand.
ACTAATTCACTTGTATCGTTTCGTGCAGAATCGAATCGGTATTTTCTCTCTTTCTCGGTTTCTCTCCCAAATAGTGTTTCGGTTGAGAAAAGAAAGTTATACGTAGTTGACGTATAATCTTGCGGGTTGTTGTGGAGTATATTTACGGGATCGATGAATAGTGTTTTACCGAATTTAGCGGTATGTCAGTTTTGCTCATTTGATGAAACTGAGTAACCGAAAATTCGTGTTTACGGGTTTTCGTCTTTTCCCCGTGAATAGTGTTTTTGCAGAATTCCGCGGTTTACGGTATTTCTGGCAGAAGAAATTAACCGCTCTCTGGTTAGTCCTGGTGGATAACCAATAGAGGCATCAGACGTCTGATGCTCCGAGACGAGTCGATTCCTTCCGTGATGTAGCTCTACACGCTCGGTCTGCATTCCAACTGTGATTTGGAAACAAGGTATAAATATGTTATATTAATCTATTTAATTGGTAAGTAGATTAAAGTTTTAGAAATCAATCATGGAGTAGATCTGTAAAAGGATTAAATTGGGTTTTGATGCTAAATGAATACTGAAGGTGGACCGCCTTGGAAAGTTTCCTGACATACCCCGTTTAATCCTGAGCTTAAGTTGGCCGTAGAAATTTTTGTTCTAAGGTCATTCCGCACCTTAAGCCTAAACGAGTTTTGGTTACCGCAAAACCCCAAAAGTGGTATCCGAAACCCAACAGTAGTACCGTAGGTCGCTATCCAACCTATAGCATTTTAGCCTTATCTATATATATATGTATGTATGTGTGTGTGTGTGTGTGTGTGTGTAAAATGAGGAGGGATCAAGTTACAACATTTTTTGAGTTACAACAAGTTACAATAAGCATTATTTACATTTTCAAAGTCCAAATCGTCGATCCAAACCGTTAGATGTGATCTCTACAATAAAATATGCTTGGAGATCAAATTTTACATTTTTTGAAATTTTTTTACTATTTATTAAGATGGGTACAAAATTCAATGGTATGAATTTAACTAGTTTTTGTACCCACCTTAATAAATAGTAAAAAAATTACAAAAAATATAAAATTTGATCTCCAAGCATATTTTATTGTAGAGATCACATCTAACGGTTTGGATCGACGATTTAGACTTTAAAAATATAAATAATACTTATTGTAACTTGTTATAACTCAAAAGATGTTGATACCTCGTATAAAATTCCTCCTTAAAAAGCAGCGGCCATATACGACTTTAGGTGCACCAACCTGTTTGCTTTTTGACTCTTTTATATTATTTTCTTGACCGTCATCTAGACTAAATTATTCCAAGCGTGCTTGCTATTAATAATAAGGATGGAATGATTCATGAATGAATGATATACGTCGATCCAACGCACAACGTGACAACAAATTTGTTTTTCAAATGTCTTCCTATGACGCATTCTTTAAAAAACACTATACTGCAGAAATGCTAATCATACATGACTAAATTTTTTATTATTTTTTTAGAATAATTGAATATCGATGCTTTTTATGGTTCAAATTTGTCTGAAAAATAATGATTTTCAATAAATCTGAAAAAATAGTAAAATATTTCCAGAAAGTGTAAAATTTGATCTCCAAAAACATATTAATATGGAGAATAAGATGAACGGTTCGGATCGACCATTAAAATTTTGAAAACTTGAATATTGAACCGTAACACGGGAAGCCTCTATGCAACCCATAGCACTGTAGCCAAGTAGATAGATAGATAGATACATACATACATACATACATAGCGCTAGCTCTCTTGTTGACTCTTTATAGTTTTTATTGACAGTTAGAGAGGAAACCTAGCTAGGGGTGTACACAGTTTTGCAACCATGTCTAAAGTTGTCATGTATGAAAGAGCTGATAAATTGTATTTGGTTGTAGAACTGTTTATGTTTTTCCAAAAACAACGCCATTTTTTTGCTAAAACATTAATAAATGGTTTTTAAAGTTAAAACCATGTAGAAAAACACCAATCATACACAGTTTTAATTAATAATCATGTATATTTCATTTTTTTTAAAATAACAATGAAATGTTATATCTGAATTCAAATTAAACAATACATTTAGCAACATACCAAAATACAAAACTAAATTTCAAAACACAATGAATTTAAACACAACACGTAGGAATTATATATATTTCTCTCCCTAAAAATAATCATGGTGATTTGTCGATAAAATGAGTAGTTTTATTACAGTGGTGGACTAGTGTTGATGCGAATGAAACATTAATTATTTTTAATTTATTACTTTTCAATCAATGTGCATGTGAATTGTGATAGCATCGTTGCAGTCTGAAATGGCGGTGACGACTGGACAGCGAAGTCGGTCGATCAACAAATCGATCTTATCTTGGATTCTTAAAGATTTCTTAAATTCACTCCATTTCATAAAGAAAGGAATGTCCAGTTACCCTCTGAAAGCATTTGTTCTTGGTTTCTCTAGTACTTGTTAATTCGGAGAAAATGATGAAAAGAATTTTGGTAAAGACTTAGGGGTGCAAACGGATCAGATACGGATTGGATAGTGGTAAAAATCATATCCGGATATTTTTATTTTATTTTTTGAATATGAATACAGAGTAAATTGAATATTATATGAATACGGATATAGATACAGATATTAATACAGATATCTAATTTTTATAATAACAAATAACATAAATTTTCTCATAATATATATTAAACTATATAATATATATTTAATATTCTTCAAATATGAATAATTAAAATTTAAAATCATATTTAAATTCATATATGTTGGATATCAGATATCCGTATCTAACTTGCAGATACAAATTCAAATACAATTGGATAATATCCGAGTCATGTGCACCACTAGATAAGGTCACACCAAAAGACAAAATGGTGGACTCAACTTTGGAGAAAAGAAATTTGGTAAGGTCACTCCAACAGAGCAGGTGGAGATGAGGACCCACATTATTTATTTATTTATTTATTTATTTATTTATTTATCAGATTCACTCTCAACTTGCATTAATTCTTCGTTCCATGGAAGAGCTACCTAGAGCTAGCTAGTCCCTCTGAAAATTAAGAAGACTGCCTCTCTTAACTCTCTGTAAGCAATTCCTCTTCTTCTTCATACATACTTGCCCCGTTCAGAAATAAAGGTGATTAATTAATTCTCTTTCCTATTTCTCTCTGTCACAGCTTTTAAAATTTTCTTTAATTTGTTTAGTTGTCATCACTCGATCATCACTCGGGAAAATTGTATTGAATATAGATATACCATAAATATTTTATTTCTTTAGATCGAGAAAAGAGAGCTAGCGTCTCCTTGACTGCTGCTCATTCAAATCGATCACCTGAAATCAATTCGATCTTTAATCTACATCTCTATATAATTAATATATATATATATATATATATATATAGATAGATAGATAGATAGATAGATAGATAGATAGATAGATAGATAGAGAGAGAGAGAGAGAGACAGACAGACAGACAGACTAATATGCTTTCGGTAGCACTTCGGCCGAAGTGCTGCCACCCCATTTTCGATTTTTCAAAATCTAAATGGTCGATCCGAACCGTTCATCTTGTTCTCCATATTAATATCTGCTTGAAAACCAAATTTTACATTTTTTTGGAATTTTTTTGCTATTTATTAAGCCACTTTGAAAATCGCTGATCCAACGGTGAACTGCCAAACAGTAAAATCAGGGGTTTACCGTTGGATCAGCGATTTTAAAAGTGTCTTAATAAATAGCAAAAAAATTTCAAAAAATGTAAAATTTGGTATCTAAGCAGATATTAATATGGAGAACAAGATGAACGGTTCGGATCGACCATTTGGATTTTGAAAAATAAAAAATGGGGTGGCAGCACTTCGGCCGAAGTGCTGCCGAAAGCGTATTAGCCTGTCTCTCTCTCTCTCTCTCTCTATATATATATATATATATATATATATATATATATATATATGTATATATAGAGATGAGTTATGGTGAGTTATAGAGTAAAAGAGGTTTATACTCCATGCAATATCTTTATTTGCAAAGTTTAAATAGCCGATCCAAACCGTTAGATGTTTAATCTATAATAAAATATGCTTGGAAACTAAATTTTACAATTTTTGGAATTTTTTTTACTATTTATTAAGTCACTTTGAAAATATGAAAATCTGGATAAACAGTAAAAAACAGTAAAAATTTCTGGACTACCGGATTGGCGATTTTCAAAGTGGCTTAATAAATAGTAAAAAAATTCCAAAAAATATAAAATTTGTTCTCCAAGCACATTTCAATATGGACATCATGTTGAGCGGTTCGGATCAGTTGTTTGAATTTTTAAAATGAAATTTTTTGCTATGGAGTCAAAAAAACCTCTTTTACTCTATAGCTCACCATAACTCATCTCTCTCTCTCTCTATATATATATATATATTTATTTGCATATTAATTAACAACTTTTAAATTATAGATAGCTAGGATCGGATCAATGTTGTCATCAACTGTAAAGCCGATCTCTTCGAACCGAAGCAATCTCTTTATTGTGCACTGCAAAGGGCTGGAGTTCAAATGCGACTGGTGCGGGTCCACCAAAAGAAAATGGATCTGCTTTTGCAACAGATGCAAGAAGTGCCTGGATTTGGAATGTGCTGGAGTCGTACAAGGAAACACCTCTTCTAAGATTCCTGCACCTGAGGAGCTACCAAAGAGCTGTTCTCACTGTTTGAAATCTATGAGATCCGCTGTTGGCAGTAATAGCAACGCAAATATGAGGTATGAAAGATATAAGGCACTGGAACCACCCTCTATTCAATTAGTTTGATTTATGCTTTAATTTATGGTGTTTGAGAAGGAAGCTGAGCAGTTCATATTTAATATGTTTGTATATTTTTACAGGTTTATCAAATCGACTATTCATCAGCCTGAACACAAATTGGAGGACAAGTATGCTGATTGTCTGGTTCACAAAAGCATACCGGGTCATAAGCTCGAGCAAAAGCATTACGGAACATTCTATAGGTGTTCCGGGTGTCAATGTAAGAGTTTTGGACCCCACATTGCATGCCGGAATTCGTCTTGCCCCTTCAAGCTCCACAAAGATTGCATCTCTCCTCGTAAATTCATGATGCATCCGTTCTTTCCCAAATCGAGCTTTGATTTCTCTTCTTCGCCGGGGCCTGAGAATTCCAAACACCACAAAGTAGTAAACTGTAGTGCTTGTCGAAGGGTTGTGAATGGTTACTTCTACCAGAGCAAGATCTGGTGTGAGAAAAATTGGTATAAGAAATATTTGCATCCTTGTTGTGCAAATCTTCCACGCCAGATCATATGTCGAGAGAGTGGAGCCACCATGTTCCTTCAACCAAATACCACCTCAAACTGCAAGTATTGCAATGCATCACATTTGATGGTTGGTGGCAAAATGACTAATCGGATATGGTCGTATGTGTCAGGGTCTGGCCACATTCACCTGCATCTACCGTGCATCATGAGGATGTTATCTGATGTGACAGAGAGCCGTGTTGAAGGCAGCACCAGTAAGCTGACAATGGTACTGGAAACTGAGAAACGAAATTACAGCATCACCAAATATAAGTTTAAGATAGCAACTGCAGCTGCTGCCAAGACCATATGGGAAAGAGAGTTTAGAGCAATTATGAAATATGCAAAAATTGCATTAGGCGCTATAATTGCCGCTCTCTTAGGGGATCCAACAACCTTTATCTTCAAGTGTACTGTGACAATAAATTCCTAATTTACTCCATCGGATTTTATTTTGTTTCACACATATGTATGTGTGATTACATTGCAGTAACAAAAGGGGGGGGAATTAATGTTGTACTTTTTGGAGCATTTGTGGCTGGTACGTATATTTGGTTTGGTTTGTAGTTCCTTTTTTTTTCTTGTTCTTTTTTTTCTTTTTGCCTTCAAGGTTTGTGCTTGGTACATGTACAAGGTTTATTGTTCAATTCTATTACAAAAAATTCTCCCTTCCTCAAATAAGGCAAGAACAATCCCTCTTCACAATAAAAAAATAGATGAAATTTCCTTAACCACCCCCCTCCAGGAAAAAAATAAGGCAAGAACGAAAAGACAGACAAGCCGAAGCCGGTAGCCGCTCCACTTTTCTTTTTCTTTTGAGTTGCCACTTCATGGTTCACTATTTCCTTTCTTTAAATAGATAAAAACTTTAGGCATATAAATCTATACATGCATTTACATTGCTTTCTTTAGACAGAGGCAGACAAAAATTACAAGAAAAAAATTATAAATGCATATAAAGGTAATAATGATCATGACATATAAACAAATGAAATAATTAACCGCACAATTATACATTATAACTAATCTTTTATAGATCAAAATAAATCCTTTCAGAGCAACTATCTTTGCGGTTGTCTCGAGTAAAAAGAGGTCGAATTGAGCGGTACAGTCGAGAACTCAGAGCTGTTTACTTGGTTCCTTGCATAGGTGAAAGCATTGCTATTACTAGTTGTAGTAGAATTTGATGGATCAGAGGTCACAGTTTTATCTTGGTTGCTTGATGAAGCTTCTCTTTTCTCTCTCTCTTCTTCCTCTTTTAGAAGGAAGTCAACCCACAAATCAGCAAATGAGTCCTGATTAAAAAGAAACAAACACAAGCATTTAAAAAGATGTGAAATTTATTCAGTTCTATCGGTTATGTTAATGAAAGGACATATTTGGTAAAAATTAAAACATTCAGACCCAAAACAGGAATTTACTCTGACATTTACCTGGAATTTTTATTAATACCCTTTCAAAAAAAAGTTAATAAACCAAAAAAACCCCAAAATGAGGGAATTTCACATTTACCTGGCTTAGAGGTCCCACAAAATTTAAATATATTCAACATTACCATGCATATTTTGGGATTTCAGGGGGCCGCCAAGCCAATATACAGGCCCCCATCAATGGGCTGCAGATTGGCTTAACGGCCCGGGTAAATGTGGAATTTCTGCATTTTCAGGGTGCTTTGGTTTATTATTTTATTTATTTATGCTATTAATAAAAATTTGGGGATATTTTTACTATGTTAAAGAAACTGGAAAACAAGAGTTCACCTGATTGTTGGGAGAAGCTTGCGTTGATGGGTGGGATCCACCTAAAATGCCACCTACTAATTTGCCAGGTAGACCCAGCACACCACGCACCATTCCTTTGCCCGCTGTAGTCTGAGCAACTCCTATTCTTTGTTTCTCTTCTTCTGAAAATCCTAGCATCCTTACCATCAGATCCAGTACCTATTTTTGAAGTAACATCCATAGTTAGCTAATGAAAGGGAATATAAAGATCATACACTCCAAATTATACCACCAAAATAATGGACTGTATATTATCTCCTAACAAGCTCAATGTATCATATTCATTTCTAGAGAATTTCTGTACTTTTGTGCGATATGATGTTTCAAATTAGGCATTAAACAACATATCTGATAACCTTTTAGCAATGAAGTATGTCATTTTTTAATGGCAATTCTCTTTAAACACGTCAATAATTAACGATTTATGATTTTGGTCTTTTGGAAAAAAAAAAACAAAAAAAAACAAGTACCTCTTTGCTATGATTCCTCTGGAAGTATGTGACAAGCAATTTAATCACAATACGCCTGAAAGAAACATAGCACTCGATTAAAATTAGCTTTCCGATTAAATAACTGTTTTAGATCTCAAAATAACTAAGGGAAAACAAGCACCTGTAAGAAAATAATTTTCACAAAACAAACATAAATATGCTATACTTGTGCCTGCCCAGAGAGAGGGATGATACCTGTCGACTTGGTTATCAGAGTCGAGGGACATGCGATTAAGGGTTGTCATGCTTTTCTCCAAAGCAAGTTGCAACCTTGATTTATCATCTTCCAGCCTTTGTATGAACCTCTTTGCATCTGCTAACATGCCTTCACTTTGTGAAAGCTTCAATATTGCTTCTTCTTTTTCTCTCTTTGCCATTTCAATACCTTCATTTGCAACCTATTTTTATCCAGAAAAAAACATTTCTTTATTTTTCACATAAGACAAAATTAATAGCATAATATGCCCACTATCATTCTGTTATAATCAAAATTATAGTTTAATAACAAATTGACAAATAATACAATAAATTCTTGATGCAGAATATTTCTGAATTGAAGTTTCAAAATAAGGTTACAATTGAGTTCTATAATACCCTCAAAGATTGAGATACTTTAGCAACTTCTTCTCTTGCCATAGCCAAGTCTCTTCCTAGCCGTTCCTAAAAATCAATGACACAATTTCCTTTAACAAAAGGTATAAAGAAATCAATAGTAAAGGGGTAAACAATTCATATTAAAAAGCATAAGATAAATATGCGTTACCTTAGCTTCACTCTCTGCATAGTATTGACCAAGGGCAGTTTGGAGATTTAGCAACTCAGTGTTTTTTGACTCAAGAGAGCTCATGCAACTTGAGAGCTTTAGTCTTAAATTGTTAATTAATTCATTTGATTTTTGAATTTCTTCTTCTCTTAAGGCTTTGATCTCTTCTTTCTTGGACATCTCTTGCCTCAAGGCTCTCTCTAATTGCACTATATGTGCCTTTTGGTTCTCCACAGTTGCCTCCAGTTCTTCTATTATTGAATCTTCATTTTCCTGTCAGAAAGAATATTGAAAAAAAAAAAAATTAACTTATTTGTACATCTATGAAAAGAATTCAGAAGTCACTCACATTTATTGTTTCGACAAACACTCACGTATTTATAAGAAAATTTGATATTTTCAGTAATATCTAAATGAAGGCTCCCACATTTCAGAAAGCACAATTTTAAAAAGTACCAGTGTGCAACAAAAATCATACCATGATAAGGAACATGCTGTATTTTAAATGCATGAAATTTAAAGTTAACAATTAATTACAAAACAAAAGGAAAAGAAAAGGTTACCGTACTTTATCGAGTAAATGCTGCTTCAGCCGGCCTAATTCTTGCAGAGCCTTGTCTTTTTCCTTACCAGTTGCTTCTAAATTTTTCTCTAACAAAGCTATTGAAGATTTCATCTCTTCTACAAACTTCAGAGTATAAAATGTTAAAGAAGCATTACCAAAACTGAAGTTTCAAAATACGAATATGTACAAAAGAGATCAAAACAAGAGAGCACCTTTTCAGAGAGCAAAACCATTCCTGTTACACCAGAAGCATTCTGATTGTTCTTCTCGCTAGTTGCATATATCGGTTCTGCTTGAAATTTATCCTTCTCTTGCTATTAGCATGTGTAGATAAGATAAATGAACAGTCAGTCCTATCTATAAAAAATGCACACAGAAATCCCAAACCATATTGAAGTTCAGGAGAGAGAAGAGACCTTGAGTACTGCAATTTCTGTTTTTAGAGCTGCAATCACATTTTTTAAAGTGTCAGGTGATTCCTCTGCTCGAACTGTTTTGGCCCTTGTGATTCTTTCATCTTCAAGTTGTTTTAACTCTGATCTCTTTTCATTCAACTCCATTTGTAACTCTCTAATGTTTGCTGACATCTGTTAACTTCCAATAATTTAATACAAAAATAATACTGATGCTACTAACAGTTATAAAGTATTTTACTGGGGGATTGTCAAATTAGCATACCCTTTCTTTTTCAACCTTCAACTCTTGAAGCTCTCTCTGAAATGATACATTCCACTTGGATTCATCTAAATTTGATTCAAGAATAAATATATCATACAAAAATAAAGAAAATTAAAGGTGACAACAAAATTTAAGACTGTACTGCATGCATATGTCAGTACAGAATGAACTGAAACTGCAGTCAGAAGTAGGTGTTCATTGGATCTGGTTTATTTGGTTTTCAGCGGAACTGACAAATTTTGGATTAAATGGTTCGTTTTTTCAGTTTAAATGGTTAAGTTTGGTTGAATTTTTATTTTACTTCAGTTTTTTATATTTGGTTCGGTTTAATCTATCTTATTTTGGTTTGACTGTTATATATCTTGATACATATTTCTATGATTATTAGATGTAATTGTGTATGTATTGATGTTTTGACCTTTGATATCTGAGAAAAATTTTGACCTTTTGAAATTTAGTCTCTCTTATTTGGGTCAACCAAACAAACTGAAAATTACTTCAATTTTTTTGGTTCAGTTGTCATTCGGTTGGTTCAGATAGACTTTTGAAGTCCAAATAAAATTTTGGTTTGAATATTTTAATTTGGTTTTAACCAAACCAACCGTTTGAACACCTCTAGTCGTAGGCTACTTTTGTAAATATTTTTAACTGAGCAAGCTCATATGTTTTAAAGAAAAATAGAGTACCTTCAAACTTATGCATTGTTGTTGTTGCCTGTTCACGCTCTGTCTTGAGTTGTTCTCTCAGTTTCTTGATTTCTAATTCAAGTCGCTTGTTCTCTTCTAGCACCTCTGAATATTCCTATCTCATATTATGAAAGAAATAAAAATAAAAAAAACCAATAAGCTTACTAGCAAGAGCTATGGAGTAGTGTTGCATAGCTTCATCTGTGGTTACTTTAAACTTTGCATTCACTATTTAATAAATTCATGGCAATTAATGTGTACCTTGTGGACTCCATTCATCTGGGAACTGCCATTACTTTTAGAGGCTGTCAGTTTTGATGAATTGATTCCAGTTAAGCGTGAATTTTCTTGCATTGTTTGTCTTTGCATTTGTCCATTACCCTGTGTTGATTTTTTTTCCAGATTAGCATCCGAAAAGCTATGTAGAGCGTGAACATCAAATTAAGAAGTTGTTATTAATTTTGTCATAATATCTTTTTTTTTTTTGTAATTCTGGCTTGTTGTTTCTCAATTCGGGTTGTATCCATGCAAAGATTTCAGCCCAAAATGATACACAGCACAATCGATCAAGATCAGTGATTATGGTAAACTAAATGCAATACAGTCAAAGGGGTAACCTTAGAATTGTTTAAAGCTGATCTTTCGCCTCTCGGTGACATGGGGGTACTAACTTTTGCCTCTAAACTTTTCTTCAAGGTACCATTCTCGTCACGAAGCTTAGAGAGTTGTTCCTGTCATAATACAAAATAGTACAATTTTGAATGGCAAAGGCCAAAACTCAATAAAAAGCAATAGTTTTGGCCGTATGTGAAAGGGATTTCAAAAGAGTACCTCTTTCTCCTTTAGCATAGCAGCATAGTTAAAAGAAAGCGCCTTTATTTCAGCCTCTGATGCTTGAAGCTTTTGTATATCAGCTTTGTATCTTGCAATCTACAATATATATATTAGCACTAGTGAGCAACAGTAAAATAACAAAATAAGTAGGTCTGTTGTCCTCTCGAAAAATATGAATGCTTGATGGAAAAGCAATATTGATGTTAATTTACCATACTTTAATTGAAGCGAAACAAGGAGAAACCCAACTTATTACAATACTGCACTGGTCGAGTTGAGTAAAGCCGGTTACAAAAGGTGCATTCAGTAAACAACTGGCTATCAATTCCAACTTGGAGCTGACCAACGCCTTCCAAATGCCAGAATAAAAAGTTAAAAATCAATTGGGAAACTTGCCTCGTCATAGGAGTCGTGATCAGAAGCGGATCCATTGGGAATAGGGGATCCAAGGGGGGGAGAAGGCGGAGGAGGAGTGCGGAGAGAGCGTCGACGGCGACCAACGGAGGGAGGGGTTTCTCCGGCGAAGGAGGCGGCAGCGGTGAGAAACTCCGGCGAGTCAGCGGCGTCTTCGTCAGAGAGGTCGTTGGCGATGCGTGAAAGGCTCTCCCTATAAGTCGCTATGGAGCTCCGCATCTGTACCAAATTCTTTCTTCTCTCTTCTTAGAGAGATCGGAGATCTAGAGAGAGAGGATTTGGGGAGGAACGATGGAGTGGGGTTTTCTTTTTCGCTTCTCTTTTTCTTTCGCAATTTTTTTTTTTCTCTTTTTTTTCCTTCAACTTCAATCCTTCCTCCTCTTCTTGAATTCGTACCCTCTGCGTTAACTCAAAAGGGAAATAAATCTTGACCATCTGATCTAATTTGAGATTTGTGGAGACTAGATCTACACTAATATTAAAGAATCCCTATATCATAAACAGAAACCAAATTGACTTCGTTTAAAATCAGACGATTGAAATTCATTAACTCAAAAAATTTCCTTTGGAGTTAATGCCGAGGATACGCATTCCCTCTTCTTGACACTTCTATCATGTATGAGATGGATTATTTTGAGTTGCAAAAGATATTGTTTTATTTCATGTTTTTATATCTCTTTTTTTTTAAATCAAATAGTTTATTTGAACCGTTCAACATAATATTTATATTGGAATGTAAAACAAGACCATTACTTTGCAACTCACCATAGTCCAACTCAATCTATATTTATATTTTGGGTTTGTCTAAATGGCTGTTGGTAGTATTTCGGCAGAAGTGCTGCCGGGGCTATATCTATTTTTTGATATCCAAACAATAAATCCAAACTATTAGATGTTTAATCTATATTATAATCTACTTGGAGACCAAATTTTACATTTTTTGGAATTTTTTTACTATATATTAAGCTGGTTTGAAAACCGCTGATTTCAGTAAATTTCTGCAGCATTGAAATCAGCGGTTTTCAAACCAGCTTAATATATAGTAAAAAAATTTCAAAAAATGTAAAATTTGGTCTCCAAGTATATTATAATATAGATTAAACATCTAACGGTTTAGATTTGTCGTTTGAACATCAAAAAATAGAAAAAAAAAACAGTGGCAGCACCGCCAACAGAAATGATGCCAACAGCAAATTAGCCACAGCCTTATATTTTATGTATTATAAGTGCAACTAAGCTTTCTTAAGCTTCAAAATTCATTGGATTGATTTCAAATGATAATATAATAATCTAAACTGTTGAAAACACGAATATAGCATTAACATACATTATATAAAGCAGACAAACAATGATAACAAATAAATGTATTAAAATTAACTTGTAGTTCTTTTATTGCTTGAATAGATTTTGCATGAATTATAAATTTTTAATACTTAAATAATTAGAAAAATTATAAATTTTGAATATAAACGTGTCACTCGTGAATAGATCAATTTCAACAGTTTAATTTCGTCATTTGAAATCAATTCAATAGATTTTGAAGTTAAGCTCGTGAAAAAGCTTGATGAGAGAAAAATTATAATGAGGGTTCAAATGCCTTCATTTTTTGTGCCTCCATCATGCCTTCATTTTTAAAAACTTAAATAACTCAAAGTTTAAAACTTAAACATCAAAATAAAACCGTTAGATGTGATATATGTTATTTTCTCTATGCACATGTAAAAAATTATGACATTTCAACTTTGTTTTGATTGTCATCTTGAGCTTGTAAAAATGTATACAAATGTGGATAATTTCTAGACGTTGATTTTTCAACTTATTGATTCATATAAAAGCAAAATCAAAATGTGATAATTTTTTATGGGCACATAGAGAAAATAACATAGATCACATTTAATGGTTTTATTTTGATGTTTAAGTTTTAAACTTTGAGTTATTTAAGTTTTTTAAAAATGGAGGCATTTGAACCCTCCTCAATTATAATAGTAATATATATTTAATATCTATATTTATAAAAGTAATTTGTTTGTAGTATTTCTATATTTATATCTCTATATTCATATATTCAGAAATAAAATATAAATTGACGATATTATTCTCATCCCTATGTTTCTAAGAAAGTAAAAGCAGAATTTCATCAAAAAAAAATAATAAAATGATAGATACATTTTGCTATTACTGGATGTGCATGAAAATATGTTGTGATATTTTTGGTGAGCTAAATAGTTTGTGGATATAACCCTAAAAAAAAAAAAAAACTAATTTGTGGATAACTGTTACTCAATTAGATAAGGCCGCACATTGGGTTGGTATTTGAAATAGTTTCCTTTAACAAATATTGAAGGAGTGTTTGGTTCGAATTATAGATTATTCTAGAAAATAAAAAAAAGATTTAGAAAATACAATACTAAGATGTATGATTTTAAAAAATACTTCATTATCAATTTATTATGTTTGGTTCGCACAAGATTATTGTCTTCAGAATTCCAAAAAATATGTTATTATTATGTTTAATCTTTTATCCACTGGTACAGTTAATTCTGAGTATGGGTGTACTTAAGAATCAGATAACTTTTAAGGTCTCTAGACTCTGGTGGCAAATTTCGTAATCATTTCTTGTCTGAAGGGTTAAAGTGAACAAGAGAAGGAAAATAAAATATACCTCAGGATTGGGCCTACGGTCCAGAAAAAGAAACTTCGAATTTAAAAAATATGGGCTGCAGCTTGATCTTGGGCCGATATATAAATTTTAGTTCTTATCTGAACAGTGGGCTTATATGCTTAGTTATCTACATCATAATGTTGCTTGATTTGGGTTTTATGAGGCCTAAGGTCCCGAACTAGGGTTTCTCCTCTCTCTCTCTCTCTCTCATATGAGTTCCGTGCATGTGTGTGCGTGCGTGTGTGGATCCATATCTTGCTCACTGGCTCATACTGTGTGATTCTTGTAAATAGAGGGCCTTTTTGGGCATAACGGGTCTGAAAAGGACCTACATGCAATTTCTGGAACTTTAGGGTTTTTTGGGGAATTTAAACGCTATTAAACTTGTTAAGCAAGGTTTTTGCTCAAGTATTCCATAGGTGTGATGGTTTTTCATAAAATCCACAACGGGTTAAGATGATTCTTTGAACCCATTAATTTTTATACTCTATTTTCTGATAATGAATAATATAGATGGTGTTGCTTGTTTGAATCTTGTGTGTAATCTTATCTATCCTCATTTCCTTGCCGCTACCAGTCGATTTTGGCAATATTTCTCCTATTGTTATCAATTTGATGTTCAATGGACTGATCTTGCGGCGACTATCTTTTCCCTTTTTAACTGATTGACCTGAACAAAACAGATCTCATCCGATGTCTGCACGTATAGCATCTTGAGCAACTGTTGTACCCGAGTAAATCTGGTTGGATTGATGTCTTCAATCGATTACTGAAGGGTCTTTATAAGGATAATAGGATCCATGAAGCTGCAGCCATAGTGCTCGACAAAATGCCTAAATTTTCTTTAGAGAAGAAGTCTCACGTTGATTGTGATGTGATAAAGACATCTCTTGGTAAAATGTTTCTCCTTAATTATTTCCTTGCAGTTTAAGCTTGTTTCGATTCTCTGTTTGGTTTTAATTTCTTGTATAGGGTCTGGTTTTGCCACTTCCAACTTCATATATGCATTATATATGTTACACTTATTGATTTCTAAAACGTCACGCATCAACTCACTCAAATTTCGTGTGTGTGTGACAGAGAGAGCTATATTTGTCAAAACTAGACCCTATATAAGAAAATCAAGTAGACAACTGAAACAAGCTTAAACTTGTACAAGTACTATGGAGAAATAAATATCTTAGCAAGAGATGTTGTTATCACATCACAATTAACGCGAGACTTCTTAAATAAAACATAGCTTCCTGATTTTGAAAATTGGACTAGAAATTTGATCATTAATTACAGATCAGAAAAATTACTCGCATTTCTCTAATTATTAAGTTCTGGGTTGAGATCTACAATTAGTAATGAAGACTGAGTGTTAGAGATAAGTTTTCGGTACATCGTGGGCCCACTTAGGATTGACAAATCAATTTGCAGCACCTTGCAGCAAAAGAAATCCTAGCAAAACTCTAATTCCCATTCACTTTAAATTACAAGTAAACATGACGTTAGACTTTTAGAGATGATTGCTTGGTCTGGCTGTGCTAGCTGAGACAGCTAAGACAGGTAATTAAGCGGCGCTATTTCAAGCTTTGGCAGGGTCAAAAAGATGGAAAGGAAATAAATCTGTTAATTGTTAACGCATCTTAATTTCAACATTTCTCTTTCGATTCGAAGACCTCGATCGTGTTGACCTTTCCTATATATAACATTATACCGGGTTGGGCCCCACTAAGGAATGACAAATCAATTTTCAGCAACTAAAAGTTGACAAAGCATGCGCAAATGGTGAGGCCCACTAAGGAGGTAAAGCACTCATAAAGCATTATCGTCAAAGAGCCATTTTTGACCTGTATTAATTATCTCCTTTCACACCTATATTTTGACTATCAATTAAATCCATTCACACTCATATGCCGACTTCCCTCTTAATTTTTACTTTTGAGTTTATTCAACACGACTCACTGTGCCTGTGAGAGAGATGTATGCCAAGACAAGAGTAATCTTAACAGAATAAAAGGTGATTATAATTAAGTTATATATATATATGGAAGGAGAAAATTCTTAACAAGTAATTAAGATAGCATGTAAATAAAAATATTATGAAACGAACACATACCTCATCAAGATTCACTTTAACTTCCATCCGTTCTCTATTTGGTTTTCTCCCGGCCCTCACATTGACATGGCTCAACTCACACCGAAAATACTTGCAATCACAGCATTCTTAGTCTCCTATTACAGTACTCCTACCCTTCTGGTTCTGGTGCATGGAACACAAACATATTTGAAAGATAATTGTCGCCCATCAAGATGCAGCAAGCACGGACCCATTGTAAGGTACCCATTCCGCCTCGACACCCATGCACCGCACTGTGGCTATGACACCCTCGTCCTCTCTTGCTCCGGCAACAACACTGTCTTAACACTCCCCTCTTCTGACAACTACAATGTCACCTCAATAGATTACAAAAAGACGATGCTGGGCATAACAAGATACTCTTGGAACCCTAATTGTCCATGGTTCCAATTTTCTGAACCCAATGTAAACGACTCTCTCTTCATTCCTCCTATTCCGGTAGATCTCATTTGGCTTGATTGTTCAGACATGCTCACCTCTGTCTCAGATTATAATTTTTTAGCCGGTCCTATGTCGTGCCTCGAGACTGTAGGCCACTTCATCTATGTGGCCTGGCCTTATGAAGATATTGCTTCTATTCCTTCAACCTGCACCAAGACTAAAAACAGCACCTTGCTTACCGGACCCAATGTAGCACCTTTAGATTCTAGGGAAGATATTTCTCCCTCTGAATTCCAACAAGTGATTAGAGACTTCACAGCAAGACCAATCGTTGCGCTGTATTGGAAGGACGATTTGATCAACTGCAGCATGTGTGAAAAGAAATGGTGGCATCGCTGTGAATTCAACCTCAAAACAAACAGATCATTCTGTCGAGGTGACCTTACAAGTTGACCTTTCTTCTAATAATTTGGATGAAAATTTTGCCTTTGATTCTTCATATATATATATATATATATATATATATATATAGCTTTAATTCCAGAATATCAAACCATTTGGCTATGACAGTTTGCATATCCTATTTGTTATATATTTTGAAGTGAAAATTAAATGACACAAACTATTTCTGAATGTGTGACCCTAGCTCCTGGTCTCTTGTTTTGATATTAAGTCTTAAATTGTCCATACTGTGCAATCTGGTCCGTACATACTATTTAACTTCAAGCAAACAGTTTGAGGAAAATCCGAATTTTACTTTGGTATTTTAGTTTACAAAAATAACGAAAATTAGCTTACTCTGAATATAACATATAAAACTTTTGCCTTTTCTTTTTCAGAATCACAGATGGTGCTGAAAGTCGGTATGATTACTCAACATCTCATGCTATTCTGCTCAAGGATCAGATTTCATTACATTCTATTTAGCTTAAGATCCTAATCTTTTTTTATTTTTATTTTTCATTAGGTGTAACCGTGGGGGCAACATCCCTCATTCTTTTGGGAGTCTTTATTTCCCTCTATGTACATCTGCAGTCTAGGAAAAAGAAAAGTATTCGTCAGAAAATCGAACACTTCCTGAGATACTACAGGGTGATGGATTCAACCCGATACACGTACAACGATCTCAAAATAATGACGAATAGGTTCAAGAAAAGAATAGGTGTTGGGGCATTTGGGACAGTCTATAAAGGGGAGTTGCCTAACGGAATTCCAGTAGCCATTAAGATGCTACATAGAACTGCTTGTGGGGGAGAACAATTTGTTAATGAAGTAACCACCATTGGAAGAATTCACCATGTACATATTGTTCGCCTTTTCGGGTATTGCTCTGAAGGAGAGAAGCAAGCACTTGTTTATCAATTCATGGAGAATGGGTCACTAGATAAGTACATATTCTCCACAAGATGGAGAAATCGCCATTTTAGCATGGAAGAGATGCTTGTAGTTGCTATGGGCATTGCAGAGGGTATCGAATATTTACACCAGGGCTGTGACCAACGCATTCTTCACTTTGATATCAAGCCCCACAATATTTTGCTTGACCATAATTTGATTCCGAAGATCTCCGATTTCGGTCTCTCCAAGCTCTGTCCCAAAGATCAAAGCTACCTGACCATAAGTGCTGCTAGGGGTACAATGGGTTATCTTGCTCCAGAAATG
Source organism: Carex pumila (assembly GCA_033356055.1). NCBI lineage: Eukaryota > Viridiplantae > Streptophyta > Magnoliopsida > Poales > Cyperaceae > Carex > Carex pumila. Next base: position 252,434 of record JARJHM010000231.1, read on the forward strand.
TACTCCAGAAACTTTGGAACAGTCTCTTACAAGTCAGATGTTTATAGTTTTGGTATTCTGATTTTGGAGATGATAAGCGGAAGAAAGAACACCGACCCGATAAGGGGGGGAGGGGTTCAGAGTGAGGAGGTATACTTCCCAGAGTGGATTTACGAACAATTAGCTCAAGGAAAAGACTTATATCTAGTACTTGATGTGGAAGGCAACGAAGAAATTGCAAAAAAGCTGGCTATTGTGGCATTATGGTGCATCCAATGGAGTCCAGAAGATCGACCTTCCATGACGAGAATTGTTCAAATGTTGGGGGAGAACTTGCAAAATTTGCAAATGCCTCCAAACCCTATAGTGCCTTCTTCATATTGTATAGATACTTCTGGCCAAAGCAGCTAGGTGTTAGTCATACATGGATGCCTTGTATTATCTTTTTTCAGATCTTTTTTTTCTTAAAAGGAAGGATATATCTTTGTCCCCACTGTTATATATTTTGCATTTTCTGCAAAAAAATAACATTGTACTTAAAAGTTCTTTTGATGAAAAGATGAAATTAGTTAAACTTTGATGGTTTAAGTTAATTTATTTTTGTATGTCATGTAGTGTTTCTGTCTTCCGAAACAAATTGGGGTTGAGACATTAATTGTCTAAATGAAATCCAGTCATTTGTCGAATTGCCATCATTGTTAAAACTCAAGGTGTTCCACTATTTGAATATTTAACTGTGGAGGACTTAAACGTCTACGGTCTCTAAATTGGTAAAATATGCATGTGCTTTTTATTTGTAATTTATCCCAGTTTTTACTGTAAATTTGTTTGTTGGATGCTTCTTTGCTTTTGTTTTTAATAGGTTTTATAATCTTTATAGTGATTAAGCATTGGGTTTTAGTACTAGTAATTTTTTTTAATAGAAAGATAGAAGTCTAGCTTTCAAACTCACGATCTCCTACACAGAGTTATGTTTCCCTTTACCACTAGATCAAAGGCTCGTTCTTAGTACTATCTAGTTAGTTATTATTGCATGTAATAGTTTTTCGCTTTTTAAATTGGGTCGTTTTTTATTATGTGTTAATGGAAATTTAACAACTTATTTAAAAAATGAAAACATAAAAGGGCTCCTGACCATTCAAATAATAATCTATAGATATTTACTAGAGGTCACATCAAGCATTTAACAAAAGTTCAACTCACACAACCTCCTTTGATTTTGTTTTTGTTCGTATTACAAAAGGGCTCCTGGACCATTCAAATAATAGGCTATAGATATTTACTAAAGGTCACATCAAGCATTTGCGAAAGTTCAACTCAATGACTTTGATCATTCAAAATAGCTTTTGTAATCTCCTATAATATGAACATCAATATAAAGGAAAATTCTTAGATTGATAATTATTTGACTTCATTTTCATTGATGCTTCCTCATCATATACATCAGCTATTCCTAGCAACTGGTTTATGTGCTAACCAATAACAAAAAATAAGAAGCATGAAATTCTTAAACTTACTCATTGTTCTCTTCCTCTTTTACAATTTTGGAGGTTCCAGCTCTTCATCATGTGGAGAGCTTGGTAACATCGCTTATCCTTATCATCTTCCTGGAATTTGCAAGTGGAAGATCTATGAATTACAGTGTGATGGCAACGATACCATCCTATACTTGGGGGCCACCAAGTATCTTGTAAAAGATATGTCCATAGAAAACATGACACTTAGGCTTGTTGATCCTGACTTACCAGTGGGGGGCTGCCGCTTACCAGATCAACAGATTCTTTCTAAGCATTATAATTTATTTAATTGGTACTGGGGCGTTAAAATTATCTACTTCTTCAATTGCACAGAAGAAGTAGAGGACTCAATGTACAAGCCAATACATTGTATGGATGGTCCTCGTTCAAGAATTTATGCAGTATATTCTGATGATTCTTATTTGTCACTGAGTATCACCCCCAAGTCATGTAGGTGTGTAGCAAGCTCTATTGCCGATTCTGAGGTGGTAACGCATTGGAATGACACTGATGGTAAAGATATGATGCAGATGCTGAGTCAGGGAATTGTGACAGGCTGGGGCTCGGACGAATCTTGCTCTCCTTTACAATATTGCTGGAGTTCTACCAAAAGGTAAACAAAAGTATCCCTTTTGCAGCTCTCTTAGCTTTCTACCCGGTTCAAAAAGTCGGATCATGGATGAGTTTTGTACAGAAACTCGATGGATTGGGTGCACCTGCTGAAACCAACTGATTTTAATTTAGTAGATTCATGCATGGTTTTGGGGAGGGAGGAGTGAATGGAACAAAGGTAGAAGGCAGTCCATGGTATTGATTGTGAGCTTAGAGAGCCTTGTCCATTTAATATAATGTTCTCCATCGCACCAAACAGATTAATTTTAACAATATTTCTGAAGAAACTCTCTATTCTTTTAATGTTTGTTAACATCTATATACTCACTGCCGTAATCTTGAGAGACAATTAAACAATCACATAAGAAATAAATCAGCATATAACCTTCTCTCTTCCAAACTATTTTGGTTGTCAATGCAGAGACTACTATGATGATATAATGAACGGCGATGATCATACTACTGGCGACAAGCTTCTTGAGCTTCTTTCCGTTCAGACACAATTGTTGACTTGCATTTATAACTTGCAAAGGGATGAACCGTATATGAATTCGCGTGTGGTGTTTGGTTTCATGCTCATATTGCTTCTTCTTTTGGACATTCTTCTCGTTTTATTAGGTAAGCAACGTACCTTTCTAAATGAAACCCCACACATTTAATTTTCAACCTCTCCACTATCAACAAACCAAAGGAAAAAAAAAAAAATCCATCTGGACCAAAGCACATTAATTAATACTCTAACAAGCCAGGTCCAAATGACAGGTTAGATCAATTTTAAGTATATTACTCAATACAATTAATTAAAACATTAATACTCTCCACTTTCAATTAATTTTGAAGTTCAATATCATCCTTTTAAAAGAAACAAAATCCTCTGCCCCCCGGGGGGCAGGAAATTCCTGCCCCCAGAGTCTCTGTCGGGTGGGACCGGGGTGGGACCGATTACTGTTTGGGGTTTAACTTTTTGTTACTGTTTTTAAATGGACCCCATCCGCAAAGACTCTGGGGGCAGGAATTTCCTGCCCCCTGGGGGGCAGAGAATTCGGTCTCCTTTTAAAAATATTAGATCCAAGGAGCGCTAGTGCTCCTTCTACCTGAACTTTGGCTTTCCTACTGCAATTTCCAAGCTTGTAACAAAAAATAGTTGGTCCATTTCATTCGCATATCCATGATCTTTCTTTAACCTTTTTTTTTTGCAGTAATAAGGCTTACATTACTTCCACTAGCAATATTTTCGTATCTTCTTCACAAGTACAAGCAAGTTTCTCTATCAATCAACTCTGTTGAAAAGTTTTTGCGAAAACATGAGATGCTTGCTGTTAGACGGTATGATTTCATAGAGATCGCTATAATGACAAACCACTTCAGAGAAAGGATTGGGCAAGGTGGCTTTGGATCAGTTTACAAAGGTAAACTCTTTAGTGGTTGTGAGGTTGCTGTCAAAATATTGACCAATTCATTGGGGGATGGCGATGATTTCATCAGCGAAGTGGCAACAATCGGTAGAATTCACCATGCAAACATAGTTCATCTTATTGGATTTTGCTCGGATGGCTCAAAACGGGCACTCGTATATCCTTATATGTCAAAGGGCTCACTTGACAAGTATATTTTCTCTTCCCGTAACAACTCTATTTCAGTAGAGAAGAAAAGAGAGATAGCCCTAGGCATAGCGCGTGGTATAGATTATCTTCATCGCGGGTGTCAAATGCAGATTTTGCACTTTGACATAAAGCCTCACAATATCCTATTGGATCATGACTTAACCCCAAAAATTTCTGACTTTGGACTTGCCAAATTATACTCTAGAGAATATAACTTGGTAACAATCAACACAGCACGGGGGACAATAGGATATATAGCTCCTGAGCTAATATCAAGGGCCTTTGGTGTTATATCATACAAGGCAGATGTTTATAGTTTTGGGATGCTACTCATGGAGTTGGCGAGCGGAAGAAGAAATGTCAATAATAATGTAGAGAGCTCGAGCCAAGTCTATTATCCGTCATTGATCTATGACCAGATCAAACTTGCAGATGAGACCCTTAATTATAACTTGCACAATAGTGTTGTACAATTTGGAGAGAGAGAAAGAATTCTATATAAGGTTGCCTTGTGGTGCATTCAAACGAGGGCATCTAACCGACCCTCCATGAGCAGAGTGATAGAGATGCTACAGTGTGAAGCAGATAGCTTGGAGATGCCGCCGAGACCTTTCACGACAGGCTAGCCAAACCAGGTCTGGATCTGTGAGATGCTCTCAAGTTTATTCATCTAGCATAAAGCTGTCAGAAATTTCAGAGGAAATTAGTTTGCTTTGATTAAACAAAAAAAATCATAAATAAGCATGTGTTGTATGTGAAGTACGTGAAGTATGTGAAGTATCTATGTATACCTTACGTAACTAGATTAAATAATTAACGCTGCCTTAGCAGCTTAATTTGTTATTAACTTAAGACAGAATTAAATAATTGGGGGAATTTCACGTATACCCCTCAAAAATTTCAAAATTACGTATTTCCCCCTCTAAAGTTTGAAATTACGTATTCCCCCCTCTAAACTTCAAAAACTCACAAATTTACCCATTTTATTGTATTTTATATTAAAACTCATTCTAAAATGTTAAAATATCCATTTTACTCTTTATTAAGGCTACTTAAGTCCATAGGTATGAATACTATACGTGTCGACGATGAATAAATTTGCGTAAGCCCTACTGGTTGCCGGCAGTTATTAGATGTCCAAGTCAGTTAGTGGTCTCCTATCGCACGTTTTTTGTCTTTAGTCGATCCCTATATATATAACCATGCATGCAAGAGTTTATACATTACCCTGGGACTCTTATTTATGCAAAATAACGCCAACAATATTATAAAATAATTGAAGTCAATCCAAAAATTAACAAATTCAATATATAGTTCGTATTAATCTTAAGGCAACAAAGTGATTGTGGAATAATATATATAAACCCTCACCTTCACCGTAATTTTATATATGTTAAGGAGTCAGACTCCTCGTAAAATATTAAATTTATGCTTATAAGTTGATAGTTAGACTTTTATTTTATAGTGTGGAGACTTGAATTCAAATTCTAACTAACACACATTACATTATGCACCTTCAAATTTAATTTTGTAGATTCTTTTCTGATTATCCATTTACCTGGAAATGTTTTGCATTTACATTTGGTATGAGTATGTCTATGTAGTTTGAGTTTGCGTGAGCTATGATCAGTTGAGCGGCAAGCTACATGCATGCTCGATCGATCGAAAGCTACGTGCTTAATCTTATTTAATTTATCTCTTATTAGCTTACACGGCGATGAGAAATTAAGTTCCTTTTCCTCTGTTAATATCGATCTATACCTACCTGTCCAATACTACTAATATACTTGACATACAGAAAGCAAAGGTCTTCGATCGATCGTCGTATTAACACCATTACCATTAGTTTTAGTTACAAAACACTGGAGGCAACCAATTACAAGTACGTAAGATCTGTATAAATTGTTAAAATAAAGAAATACATACTGGTCAATAATTAAAAAAAAACAATATTAATTGCATTGATTGTGCTGCGTCGTTTTACTTTAATAACAAATTAATTACATGTTAATTTATCATTACCTCTAGTCTAGCTAAACTATATATACCAAAAATTATAATGCAGGATCCTTTCTTCCATGTCTCTTAGAGGATTGTGCTCATTGAGCATTCACAATCACTACTACAATTCTCAGTAATAGCAACAGTAGCACTTGCTATATATTTGCAAGCGTAGGAAGGGTAAGCACTTGCAAATATATATGTAATGGCTAATGTCTCCTATTGATCCTTACAATTAATTAATTTTTTTGAAAAGTTAGTAGTAGCTAGCTAGGACCCTTGCAATTAATTGAGAGAGACAATTCCCCCTAGATAATTAATTGGGAAATATGTAATTTAGCTAGCTAGGACCCTTAATAATTAATTAAGAGAGACAATTCCCCCTAAATAATTAATTGCAGTAATTAGTAGTAGCTAGCTAGGACCCTTACAATTAATGGGAAATATGTAATTTTGAAGTTTTTGAGGGGTATATGTGAAATTCCCCCTAAATAATTTAGAGTAATTATTACATTGATTTCTTATAATCTAAAATATTCAAACTTCATTAGGTATTATTGTAGATATATAACTATACTTAAAATTGAAGGGTATTATGTGCATAATTAAGTTTTCCTCTCCTACCATATGAAGAGCGGAGAGCACAACACAAGGGAGTGGCTAGCTACAACTGAAAAATGGGAGATGTTGAAGCCTTTATACAACCTTCACTTAAAATTAAAAGAATGAACCAAGTGCACGTCTGACTTGTCTATAATTGTTCTGTATGAACTCTCGACTTTTTATGATCTGCACGATCAGATTTGAATGGTCGTGATATGCTCTACCCTTGATCAAAGGGCTGAGATGTGGGCCAGGTGGCACTATTAATTCACTACTACATATATATATATGGAAACACATCACTGTCTGTTCAAATCTTACTTTGCCAACAATTTTTGAACCAATGGTGATTGGCCCAATAATGGTATACACCTATGTCGTCGGTTGAAAACTGATGGGGTTGACTGTCTTTGTCAATGGTTGAATAAATAGATATATGGACGGTTTGAGCAACTAACACCATCGGTTCGAGGTGATGAACAGGTGGTGCTAATCGTGTGTTCAATCGTTAAATAAGCCATTAAAAAGAGTAATACCATCAGGTCGATGTGATGCACCACGGACAAGAATCGGATTCAAATAGCTTATTGGGCTCAAACACATTAGCTTCACAACCCATCCTGGTGGAGGGCATTTGTGGAATCCTGAAAATTTGGGAATTCATTTAAGAAATTTATCCAATTAATTTCTTAGAAAATTGTTCGATTCAATGCCTTAAAACCTAATTTTTTATAACAATGAATGTAAACTATATAAAACACGAATACTGCATTAACATACAAATTTTAAAATTAATTAATTAATTAGTATAAATGAAGCCGACAAACATTGACGAGTAGAACTAGGGTGTTCTTAAGTTCACCAAACTCTTTGGTGAACTCAAGTATAAAACCCATCAAATTGACTTTAAATGACAAATCCGAACCGTTGAAACCCGCATACCTTACGAGTGTTGTGTCTAGATGTAAAAATTTTAAACATTCGAATTAATTTAGTATAAAGTCAAGCGGTCAAAACATGTTCAAAAAATGAATGCATTACAATTAATTTATTATCCTTCTAATTTTGACCGATTGATTTTATACTAAATTAATTTGAATGTTTAAAAATTTCAAATGTAGATGCATCACTCATAAGGGAGACGGGTTTCAACTGTTCGGATTCATCATTTGAAGCCAATTTGATAGATTTTTTACTTGAGTTCACCAAGAGGCTTGGTGAACTTAAGAACACCCTAGTTCTACTCAACAATGACAACAAATAAATGCATTGTAATTAACTTACATTTTTTTTATCCCTTGAATAGATTTTACATAAATTATAAATTTTTACTACTTAAATTAATTCGAGATAAGTTATAAATTTTAATATAAACATGTCAGTCGTGAATAGATATTTCAATAGTTTAGATTCATTGGTTGAAGTTAATCCAATAGATTTTGAAGTTAAGCTCATGAAAAGACTTGTTGAGAGAAAAATTATAATAGTAGTTCATATTTAAAATCTATATTTATGAAGAGGAGGGATTCGCTTACACTCTTTTTTTGTGACACCGAATTACACTCTACATTTTCAGAGTTTTCAAAGTTCAAACAGTCGATTCAAACCGTTTAACATAATTGATATATTAAAATGTACTTGCAAATCAAATTTATATTTTTTTTTAATTTTTTACTATTTATTAAGTATTTTACAAAATCATTATTTTTAGGCTATTGAATTTTTGTACCCATCTTCATAAATAGTCAAAAAAAGAGAGTAAAATTTGATCTGCAAGCACATTTGAATATATCCATCATGTTGAACGGTTTGGATAGACTATTTAGACTTAATTTAAAAATGTAAGGTGTAATCCGATGTCACTAAAAAAGAGTGTAAGTAGATCCCTCCTTATTTATGATAGTAAGTTGTTTATAGTAATCTATATTTATAACTACATATGTTTTGTCAATAGTTGATATGCATGAAAATATGTTGTGAGATTTATTATGTGGGCCAACAAGTTTGTGAATAATTGTTACTCAAATTAGATAAGGCCGCACATTGGGCCGCTATTTCAAATTGTTTCCTTCAACAAATCTTCAATTAATGCTGTTAACGAAATGATATTTGTGTTTTGTTGTTGAATAATATTGTGGTTTATATATGCAAATAAAAGTTTGTATATAAAATAATATTGTTGTATATCTTTTATTAATTGTACACAGTTCAAACATTACAACTCATCATTTAAAAATAAATATAAAATTCGGAAATAATTAATTAAAAAAGAATACTAGGCTTCACAGTTCACACTCAACAACTAGCTAGTAACATTATTAATGGAATCCTTATCCTCTGAGATATCTCAACTTTTGCGTGTTTTATCTGAAAAATCTGAACCGTTCAAATTTTTGTTCTGCGCGAACTCAAAGAACAAATAATACTGGCCTCTGCTCTATCACCGATTAGTAGGGGTGCAAACGGGTTGGATATTATCCGACTGTATTCAAAAATTTAATACGGATATTCGATATCTGAATATCCGTGCGGATACGGATAGGGATATGATTTTGAATTTTAACTATCCGTATCCGAATAGTAGATATATATTATATAGTTTAATATATATTATGAAAAAAAATTATGTTATTCACTATTATAAAAAGCGAATATCTATATCTATATCTGGTTAATATCCGATCTGTATTTATATCTGTCTAATATTCGATCCGTATTCATATCCGAAAAATAGATCCATTTGCACCCCTACCGATTAGGCACCGTATACAGAGGGGTACTGATATTTACACAATCTTATTTGTTATTGACACAACATTGTATTTTGTTTACCTTCAATTGACAACTTTGTCCCAAATTGTCTCTTCAACAGCTTGATTCTATTTCAACAATTAATACATAAATAAATTGAAAACCTACAAACTTCGAATTAATGCATTAAGCACATTTTTTTCACAAAAGCAAAAAAGTTAATGAACCAAGGCATATATCATTTCACATGGAACGCTATCCTATGCGAAGTTTTTCCTTGCGGAGCTTTTAATATGGTAAGTTCATTTTGGATCGGACGGACTAGATTAAGGGTTCACCAAATTTTGAGTTTTTTTTTTAAATTCGGACAAGATCTGATCTGGCCCGTCCAATTCAAAACAAACAGACTAAATTAAAAGCTGCGCACAGAAAAACTCTCCTGATAATACTTTCCCCATTTCACATAGCAACGGAAGCTATCTTTAGATTAATATATAATATATTTTTCTCAAAGTCAGTTCTGAATTGATATTACTTTAATCAACAACAGTCCACTTGTATGGATATTAATTGGAGTAAAACTAATATACACTTAAGTGTACCGTATACTTAACTCTAGGACCGTACAATTTTTTTAAAAATCGTGTAGATTATTCAAAAGTCGTGCAGCGCGAATCTCAAAGCTAATCCTAAGATTCTAGGGTTAAGTGTATGGTTCAATCGGTACACTTAAGTGTATATTAGGTTGACTCTATTAATTGTATAATAATTGTTAAATTAGTCGGTTAAATATCTGTACATTTTTACAATTAACAAAGAATATTTATCAACAAAAAATTTTAATTAATTGAGTAACATAACTTGCAAAAATTTCAGTAGTAATATAACTTTGCGAGTTTTATCTGAAAAATATCTACCGTTGAATACATTATACACAAATCTCAAAGCACAAATAATACTGCCCCTGCTCCATCCCCGATCAGGCACCGTATACGGAGACGCTAAGAACCAGTCTCCGTATCATTCTACTAAGTCCAAGATTCATTCATTAGATCCGATTCCCAACCAATTAAGCACACACAGACAGCACGTGTCATGTCCCCGCACCGCACCGTTTGGGTCCTACGATGCGCATTTCAGCCGTCCGATGAACTTCAATATTCGTGCGCACGAAATTTGACCCAAACTATTCTCTTAGATCGGACGGATCGGAGGGCCCCTTCTCCATGCCTCTGTCGTCGCATCAAAACAAACAACATCTATCTGTTCACTACAACACTACCAGAGATGTCCCCGCACCGTTTGGGTCCGATGCGCATTGAGGAGCCGTCCGATTTTCTTCAATATCCGTGCGCACGAATATTGACATCGGACCCAATCTCTTCTCCATGCCACTCACTACAACACTACACAGAGAGATCGAAATTAGAGAGAAAGAGAGAGAAAGGAGATCTGCAAAGCAAATCAAATCAAAATGCCTCCTTCTCCTTCTCTGGCCGACGAGGGAGAGAAGAAGGGAGAAACCACCACATTCTCCTCCGCATTGCCTCTCATCTCCTCCGACGAAGTCCGCCTCCACAACACCGCCACCTCTCTCTGGCTCTCCATCCACGGTCTCGTCTACGATGTCACCAAATGGGTCCCGCTCCATCCTGGAGGTGACCTTCCTCTCCTTTCTCTCGCTGGCCGTGATGCCACCGATCCATTCCTTGCCTATCACCCTTCCTCTGTCCATTCCTACCTCACCCCTTACCTCATTGGCCGTCTCTCCGATCACAAAGTTTCCCCCACTTCCCTTTCGTATCGGAACCTTATCGGAAGATTCACCTCTGAAGGACTCTTTCAGAAGAAAGGCCTTGTCTTTCCTGCATCGATTCTCGCCACCTTCCTTCTCCTTCTCACTTCTGTTTCTCTTGTCATCTTTGTCAAGGAAGAATCATTCTTTCTGCATCTCTTGGCTGGACTTGTAATGGGTTGCTGTTGGATTCAATCGGGATGGCTTGGTCATGATTCCGGGCACTACCAGGTTATTCCAAACCCTAGACTGAACCGTATTGTTCAGATTCTTACCGGTAACTGCCTTGCCGGTATATCCATTGCGTGGTGGAAACGAAACCATAATGCACATCACATTGCTTGTAATAGTCTTGATCATGACCCCGATCTGCAACACATGCCTTTCTTCGCTGTTTCCTCCCACCTTTTCTCATCTATCAGGTCATATTTCTATGAAAGAACCATGAAATTTGATCCCTTTTCAAAATTTCTGATCAGTTACCAGCATATCACCTTTTACCCTGTGATGGGTTTTGCAAGAATTAACCTTTTTGCGCAATCGATCATTCTTTTGTTGACAAAGAAGAATATACCGGATAGGGGAATTGAGATCTTGGGTGTTTTGCTGTTCTGGGTCTGGTACCCGATGCTGGTATCCTGCCTTCCCAATTGGGGTGAGAGGATTGCTTTTGTCATAGCGAGCTTTAATGTCACTGGAATTCAGCACGTGCAGTTTTGTCTCAATCATTTCTCATCAGAGGTCTATTTAGGAGCACCTGGAGGTATTGTGTGTGTGTGTGTGTGTGCGTGTGTACTTTTTTTACTGGTACAAGAGTTGTGGATCCAAGTAATAAAATGTACAATACCAGTTACTTGTACCAGTTGTGAAATTTTGACTAAATCTGTACCATTTCTCTTTGACAGGTAATGACTGGTTCGAGAAACAAACAATGTTTTTTTACTGGTACAAGAGTTGTGGATCCAAGTAATATAATGTGTGATACCAGATAGAAGGCTTTGTAAAATTAGTACCAGTTGCATTGTCCCTATCCTAACTTGCACCAGTTCACTAATTCTGTACCATTTTTCTTTGACAGGTAATGACTGGTTCGAGAAACAAACAATGGGTTCGCTGAACATCTCATGCTCACCATACATGGACTGGTTCCATGGTGGTTTACAATTCCAAATAGAGCACCATTTATTTCCAAGACTGCCACGTTGCCACCTGAGAAGAGTCTCTCCTTTTGTGAAGGAATTGTGCAAGAAGCACAATTTGCCGTACGACATTGCCACCTTTTGGGAGGCCAATGTCAGAACCGTCAATTCGTTACGGGCCGCAGCCATTGAGGCCCGCAAGGTGGGGTCCGGCAACGGGAGGAACTTGGTATGGGAGGCAGTTAACACTCACGGTTGATATATTCAGGTGAAATTTTTCGAGAATTAGAAATTGAGGTGTTATTTGGAGGTTGTAGCCTGACTTATTTCGAGTGGAGAAATTTTCGTGTTGGCTTGGCCGTTTGGTGATGGGTGGTGCTATTAATGTGCGAGTATTATGTATCTGAATTAGATATTCTGTATTGTGATGTGGTAATCTAACTTGAGCATTGATGATTTACACTTCAATTATGATGTAGTATGTATGTATGTATCTCTCTCTACTTGCATGATGTTGCTCTATCTCCTGGTGCTTCAATTGTGTTGATATTTCTCCAATAAGTTGTTTGGACTTGGGAGGTTGAGAAATTCAAAAGTTGGCAATTTGAATATATCACAGTAACAGTAGTAGGTTATGTAACTGATCAATTTGATTATACCAACTTAATATATTTCATGATTTACCTTTTTTGTTAGATTTTAGATGATGTTGAATTGGTGAAAGATCAAAGAAGGTTTCATTCTCCTGAGAAAAAGAAGTGGTCTAACCTGTTTCAGGAAGCATCAAAACCAGAATACAAAAATTAATCTAGTTACCAAAAATCAACAAGTCTAAATACCAGTATAATCCTTGCTGAACAAAGAACAACAAAATTGCAAGTTAAACCCTACAAGTTTCACAAGCAACCAAGGGATCACTACTTCACTAGTACAGTGATTCAGTGAAACTGGTGAAAATAAAAAAAAAAAACTAAAAAAATTATGGCTTGTTGGGGACCTTTTTAGTAATTTAGTGGGTGGTTGCAGATATTTGTCGTCGTCTTGCAATGCAATTATGCAAAGTTGCAAATCTCATCCCTAAATCCTGATCCCTCCATGTGAGCTGCTATATTATATTAAACGACAATCTCTATTGACCACATTCACAAAATATCTACAATAGACCAAATTTTAGTATAAAATAGATTTAGGGAATATGCCAGTAGAATATGAAAATGCACATGCATGTTCTTCTGTTGGGCTATGAGTGTTAGTGTGTTCATGTCTATCACGTGATAGGTGTTACCTTTTCTTTCATACACCGCTTCGATAACGAAAAAAATATTTATCCGTATTTGTATCAGTTTACGAAAAAAAATATCTTATTCGTATTTATCTTATCGGATATAACACGGATCGGATAAACGGATAAAAATGTGCCATTAACACTTCTATACTACATTAGTTCGAAACTTTAAAATTTTTTGCATGTACATGCATCACATAAAGTAGATGGATTTTAACAGTTTAAATTTGTTGTTTGAATCAAATCCAATAAAATTTTAAAGTTGTGTTCACATCACACTCTAGCTTTGCTCAAGTAGCGTAGTCAGACTCTTATATAGTTATTTGTTTTAAACAAAATTCTTGTTATAACTATATAAAGTGGATCAAAATAACTTATTGCTCATTATTTCATAAAAACAAATATTTATTTTTATATTCAATAAATTGTATATAATGAGCTAGATGAAATTAATTAAGTGAATGAAATAATACTGATCCTTAAAATAATACAACACATTAAAAAAAAAAGTTAATTTTGTTTATCTTATTGATCTGTATTAATATATAAGCTGATTTAGATCGCAATTAGCATCTAATATCTCCTTTCAGTTATGAGCAGAAAATAATATTTCTGTATAAGTGAATATTTTTTCCATCAATTTACATTGAAATGGAAAAGAATCTTGAAAAAAAAAAAATTACCCATTTTCATATTACAGAGATTGCCATCCGGTCCGGAGGAGTTTGAAATTTTTATCTAAACATATCTACAATTCGAATTGGGCCTAGAAGTCGATCGGCCCACATTGTTAATCCGAAATAAAAATGTGTTTAGGGTTTATTAACAAATTCGGTTTCTTGTCGGCTGACCTTCAAAAAAAAAAAAAAAAAAAAAATTCTCAAACGAAATTCGTTAATTCGTTAATTCTAATTCCAAATTCCAAATTCCAAATTCTGCGAAAAGGGGCATGAAGAAAACTGGGTTTAAGGTTTATGAAGAATTGCAATTCCAAATAGAAAGAAGATAACCCTAGTCTAGCCTACCCGCTCTCTGTTCTTCCTCCCCGCCGGCGCCGCTGCTTGCTCTCGCTCTTCTCTCGACGACTTTAGAAGACAACAAGGTATTATGAAATCGAAGAAAGGTGTTACCTTTGCCGACCTAGAAGATGATGATAAGCATAAACAAATGGCTGCACAATCGGGTACAATACCTATGAAGAAGACGAAGAAGAAGAGGCCGAAACCTATGCTCACCTTCTCTTCCTTTGCTAGATGTAGCCTTCTCTCTCTTCCCAAATTCACTACTTCTTCTTCATCTCCTCACCCAAATGCAAACTCCCATAATACAAGTCCTAACAACATCAAAGAAATTGACTTCTCCAGTGATGATGATGATGATGATGATGATGATGAAGAAGAAGATCAACAGGTACTTGTTTAATTAACTCAATTTTGTTTACTTAATGGTGTGTTTGGGTGCGACTATTCCAAATTCAGGTTAGCGACTATTCCACGTTTGGGTTGAAAAAATAGCTATTCTCAACAATTAGGATAGCTCGGGTTAGCTGCTATTCCACTAACCCACTGAAATGTTGGGTTAGAGGCTATTCCAAATTTGGGGTTAGCACGCTATTCTTACTAACCTCACTCTCAATCCAAACATACCCATGTGTGACAAAACCTATATTTACTCTCAATTTGCATCAATTGAATGTTCAATTGTGTATAACATAAATAGGAAGAGGAGATGGTGCAAGTAGATTTTGAATTCTTCGACCCAAAATCGGAAGATTTTCATGGGGTGAAGCTCCTTCTCCAAAAGTACCTTGACAACTACCAATGGGATCTCTCTGGATTTGTTGATCTCATTCTTGCACAGACGACAGTTGGTACTGTTGTTAAATCAGCTGACAGCGAAGGAGACACCGATGATTCTGACGGGAATAGAGATGGAGGTGATGAACAGGAGCTGTTTGCTGTCATCACCGCACTCAATTTTGGCCGCTATCAGGTAGATTTAGTACCAGAATATTGCACATGCCTGGTAAAAAATATGATCTGACTTATGTGTGATTGTTGTGTTAGGATAACCAATGCATGAGGGAGCTCAAACAGTATGTTCTAGGCATGAGCAAGGAAGAAAAAACAAAAGTGAAGTTGAGACAGGCATTAGAGGAAGAAGCGAAGGATACTGGTTTGCTGATGTGCCAGCGGTTTGCAAACTGCCCGTACCAACTCGTGCTCAAATTATACGAAGCCCTTTTTGATGAGATATCATGGGCTACTGAGGATGAGGTATCTTTCTCCCTCTGCTGGTACTGTGAATTTATATTGCTATGCAATTGTAGTTTTATTGCGGACTCACTATTTTGTATTTTTCCCTATAGCCCACAGCAGTTCTTCGTGACTCTTTCCGGTTCAAGCATTTTTTCTTGATCACAAAAATCTTAGAGGTACTACTTTAAGTTCTTATGCTCAATTTGTACTTTCTTATGAATTTGTGAGTAACTCTGCTGTAGAATGTCTAGGCCAAGTCTAAACAGCTAAATTGTCCTTGTATATTTTTTTTAATTTTAATTTTCATGGGTGTCTGAAATACTTTGTAACTATTTTAATGTGGATTTGCCAAGTTTTGTTGTTAGTTCCTTTCCTGCATGACTTTTGTCAAATTTTGCAAGGTGAGTGAAATTAGTGTAATGCTGGTTTTTCCTGAGAAATGATCATATTAGATGCCAAATAATCACTCAATAAATGTACAATGAAATTCCTGAATATACAAGTAATAAATCACTGAACAAATTGGCATTGAATTGCATATGATTTCTTACTTTCAACTGACATGACTGAAATTCATGCACACATCTATTCCTGATTTTTCTTCCATCTAATAGAATGATTAGCAGAGTTTCTTATTTTGTGCACAGAACAAGGCACAACCCCAACAAAGAGCTGTAAAGAGAAAAGCTGATTGGGATGAGCCTGTTATTTATCTAAAACAGGAGGATGAGATATTCCACAAGGTACTTGATCAATCTTCTCTAAAATAATTTCTACTTGCATAAAACCAAACTGTTATATATTATGACAGGGACTCATTATTCTTTAAAAGCCTCAGACTAATCAATCAAATTCCTTAACTTAGAATATTAACAGATGCCAAATTGCAATTCAATCCAAGTGGTCAGAAGTATTGCATCTGTAGGTCCTTAGTAATAGCTTAGTTTGCTTTACTAAGGAATATGATTGTTACTTAGTAGTTAAGAGAAATGTTAAGGTGCTTTAGGCACTTCAAATTTCTCTAACAGGATTAATGACTCTATTTCATACTGAAAATGGGCTGTCTTTTTGCAATATTTGATGCAGCTTTATTTTCTTTTGTGAGTAATTTACTGTGTGACATAACTAAACCAAAAGCCCCTTGTGGTAAATATAGAAATTTGTCAGGGTGTTTCTTCACAAAATACCTCTCTTTAGTCTTTCTTGGCAATAGTATATTAAAATGAGGCAATAGAATATTATTGGCATCTTTTCAAGAAGGGGTGAAATGTAAGGGTATTGGAGTGCACATGACATGGAATATGTCTTGCAGTTTTGAAGGGGCATAGGGGACTTTATGACAATTTTATTAAGAAAATATGTTCTATTTTTTTTTTCAGATATTATCTAATTATATATGATTTTATAATTCTTCAGATGAGTTCATGGTCTTTTACATTTGAACTATCAGCTGAAGAAGTGGCTCCTCCTGAGGTAAGTTCTAATTTGGCTACTCATCCGTCTTTTTGCAGAAAATATATAAATTTTTTTCATAGATGATTTCATGGTCTTTTACATTTCATGGTTGTTTTTATTATACTAACCGTTGAGTAAAGAGAGAGGTTAGTTATTGTACGAATGTTGTTAGCTAATTAAGGGGTATAACAGTCATTTGATCAGAAAGAAGGTAGCCTTTGCCAGGGCAAACTGAATCAATAGGGGTTTTAGTTTAACTTTTGCTCATAAAAAACCACAAATTCCAAATATTTTCAGAATTGATCAGTTATGTTTTTTATATTGAAATTTCTTGTAGATATTTGATCATTTTCTTTTTGGTGCAGTTGAAAAGCTATAAAAAAGTGGGTTTGGCGATGGTTATCAAAGCTGAGGTAATCCCCAAATTCCTTGGAAAACTGAAGACTTTGGTGGAGCACTTGTGATCCTGCATAGTTTGTTGAGTTTGTATTCTTACTTGCTAGCTTTCATTTTAAAGGTAGGTTCTAGAAGTGTTTTTTGTCAGTTCTGTCAGAACTAATTGAAGTGCATTAGATTAAAAAAAATATGAGTTTTTGTATGTACTTCATGCGAAATTTTGTATTGAGCAGAAAAAATAGGAGATAGAAGTACAAAATTTGGAACTATTTTATTTGTTTAATTGATGATGGGTGACTTCAATTATAATCCAATTTGATATGATGAGAAGTTAAAGGTCATGTTTATTCTTCAAATATCATAGAGATTGTCTTGATATGTGAACAAAATAGGTTGCTACTGTTGGATTTTATGGTCTCGAACAAGTCTTACCAATAAAACATTTATGCTTACCTCTATTAATTTTATAAGAGCAGCTAGATAATATCGAACATTGCTTTATAGTTCAAACTTGTTATAAAGCATAGTTGCCACATGTTGAAATAAACAAAATGTACATTCAAGCATACTCATTCTATACTACCCTTTTTGTGGAAATACAGTTTAATACTTAACTGGAACTCAGCAATAATACCAGTATCTTCTCTGGCTCTCTTATATTTCTAAAACCCATCCTTAAGTCTTGAAAAAATTGCATTATATTTGCTATGAAGACACATTTCGTGATTAAAATAACAACCCTAAGACAGAATTCGTATCAAAATACAAATCTCCACTGCAAATTTAAAAGGGAGAATTCGAAAACTCGAATAAAATATTCAACTCGAAAAGGGAGCTGAAAACCTAAGCTAAAATTTACAGCAAAAGGTACAACATGCGATCCTTGCACTAATGTTACACAAGCATTCTAGCCTTACCAAAATTGGAGCATCTCTCCTTGAGCTACTACTATAAATAGGATGCAAAACAAATAGAAAAAAAAAAATGACAGTATATTTCATGTTTATTCAGATAATATTTTATCAGGCTTTGTTAATGAGAGGCCAGCAAACATTGCTAATGCAAAAATTGATCTCCCATGACTATTATATCTCTGTTGTCAACTATTGGTTGGAAATTATGATGAAGAAGCGTTCCTTTGATTGAGAGCATATTTAACCACCTCATAAAAAGATACTACTATCCCGACAGATGGGCCCGCACGGCCAACACGTGGCCCTAAACCTGTGAACAGACCCTTCACCCCTTCAACCCTGAACAGTACAAAAATACAAAAAAAATATTAACAAAAACAACACGAATACTGAGAAACCAATGTTGCATCTGTTATTAATTGTTTCTTTAAAAGAGAGAGGGGAGGGGAGGGGGGGTTACCTCCAAATGTCCACCAGCGTTTGCCTCGTGGTCATCTTAATTGCTTTTTGTGGATCGTACTGTTCATAAAAAAAAGCATATTTTAAATATATAACAGCTATGTGTCAGTAACAACATGGTACAATATCATAACAAAAGAAATAATAAAAGAAACCTCGATCTGTCTACGAGTTTTAGCCACATCAAGAGGACAGGTGGCAGCTGCGGCTAAACTTCCCGCAACAAAAGCGGCAGAGAAATTTGCACCAAGTACACTTGCTGCATTCCCTTCCTCTCCTACAATACCCAACAGCTTTCTCCTTATCTGCAATTTCACGAACCCAAAATTTAACCCTCCAATGGACATGATAAAGAACTCAAACTAAAAAAAAGAACAATGAGAAAGAGAACATACTGGCTCAAGAGTAGACCAGCAAATTGCAGAGAAAGGAACATCACGTGCCAGCTGTGCTCCCACACCCGTCCACAACAGTCGGTAGTTTTGAACTATATTTATTCAGAAAAGAAAGAAAAAGAAAAACCAACTCAAGAGAGGGAAAAGAAAGAACTTGGTTATGCAAAAACGGATTTACAACAGGAAACAGCATAAAAAACCAGAATAAAACCGGATCCAAAATTTAATATCTTGCGCTCAACTTTTCGCATTATATGACCGAACCTCTTCATAAGTACTTCACAAGATCAAGCAACTTAGTATTTAAATTAGGCAGGCTTGATGGTATTTCAACTTCGGCTTATGAAATCAGCAAAGTCTTTAAATAACAGGAAGTTTGTTAAAAACTTAAAATTTATGGAATAGCATGATACCAAAATGTTGGGTAGTTATGTTTAAAGGAAAAAGATTAAAATGCTGGATAGTAGCAAATATGAGGGTGTTCATCAGATATCATGAAACACAAGGGTGGTACTTGGACAAAACAAAATTTTAGTCTCAGTACATTGCTATTTGTATGCATAAGAGATGTTTCAACTTCAATAGACTAGTATTTGTATACAAGAGTGAGCAATGCATACAGGTAACAGTGTTGCCAGAGAGAGGAGAAAGAACACCGAGTAAAGTCTTCCACATGCCAGGAGGCTTCACTCCAGCTCTCATCTCTTTATATGCCTTTGTTGCATCATCCAAACCAACATTAGTTAACAACCTTATAATATTTGCAGTAATTTTATTAGGGCCATGAAAGCACAAAGCAGATGCATGCTTGGAAGTTATAGGGGAATAGATAAGATCATTTCATCTCTATTGATCATCAGAGAACCTCATGAAATCATGATTGTTAGTCAAGTGAAAAGAGGATGAGATATGGTGGTGAAGTACCTGCATACGAGTACGTGCCAGCTCGATAGGAGAACAAGCTATACATGCTAATGATCGAGCAATAGAACCGGCAACAAGAGGGGCATATGGGGTCAAGCTGGGGGCATTTACCCTTGAGAAATCCTCCATCCAGTTTCTAAATACGTCATAACATGGTAAATATATTCCTACCTGTTTACAAGAAGTTAAAAGTACATATATTATGAAACTACGTACTGGTTTCAGAATTCACAAGAACCTAAATGCTAAATTAAGGAACTAACCGTTGGGATAGCAAGAGCCAAGCCAGCATTCGTACCTCTCCACAACCTACTAAAACCCTCCTGTTTCATAAAAATTAAATGCATCATTGCCATCAAACAAGAACATATTTAAAAAAAACAAACAAAGCGAGTACATTATTACTAACCTGCCTAACAACTTTGAAAAAGACATCAAGTGTTCCCTTATACTGGAAGCATTCAGGAGGGCAAACTGGTAATGGTTCTGTACCAATTACCACACCCCGCGGACACGTCGCAGAGCATCTAAACTCTGAAAACATCTGACATATACATAAATTGCCAAAGTTAAGAAACCTCAAAAATCAAGAGAGAGAGAGAGAGAGAGCAAGAAAGAAACATGTGTAGAGAGACAGAGAGAGAGGAACTATTACAGAATTGGGGCCAAGAGAAGCCATCTGGGGACCATACTGGCTGTAATAAGGTACTCCTGCTGCTTGTGCTTGCAACCTTGTCTGTAGTTATATACATAAATACTAGTATGAATAGGCATTATTGGCAGAGAAATTAATATTATGCAAGTAATTATAACAAAATAAGATAATGATAACACCCTGAAAAATTAACAGATTGCGACTTTCTCATGTATACTTATTTCCCAATAAATCCTTGGGTCAAATGACTTCACTTTTTTTTTTATTCTTCTAGCAAACTATTATCCTGCATTTATCAATACAACACCATACTAATTCTGTGTCCTTGGATTGGTCATTTTTATTCTAAGCATACTGCCACAACGGCAATTTTCATTGCACCATTTCAGTCTTCACCATTTCTCCAATCATGTTGAATCCTGTCAAACTAAACTGTCATCTTATAAGTGGAGGTTAAGACCAAATTTGCATCGATCACCCTCTTGAATGGTGAATTTGAAAGACTGGTTACTGGTTATGTCAATTGACAGCAATTTATTTGATAATATTCGCTTCTCCCCTCAAGTTTTTATTCAATTTCTCATCTACCATTTTGTTGTTGTTGTCATTGTTTGTGATTACTACAGCACAAACAAGATATTCCTTTTTTCCCCATTGTTCCAGAGGAGAAATTAATATTATGCAACTAATATTAACAAAATATACATAAAGACGATAAATTTATATACATAAATACAATTATCAAGGTATTATTGGCAGAGAATTTAACATTAAGCAACTAATATTAACAAAATATGAACATGATAACACCCTGCAAAAATAACTAATTACGCATAACCAAATTGCAATTTTCTCATGTACACTTGCCCCAATAAATCCTTTGATCAAATAAATTTGCATCGATCACCCTCTAAAATGGTGAATTTGAAAGATAGGTTACTGGTTATTTCAATTGAAAGACCATTTTGTTGTTGTTGTTGTTTGTCATTGTTTGTCATTACAGCACAAACAAAAGATTCCTCTTTCCCCATTTTGAAGAGGAGATAATTCAATGCTTGTTTGAAAGCAAATACCTTTGCAACATCAAGCGGGTTGACGATAATAGCAGAGATAAACGCCGCCCCAGCGGCCGAAAGAGCTCTCTCTCCTAAACCTAAACCTGAATCCGGCGAGCCACCAGAAGAGGCACCATCTGAGTCGCCAGCGGTGGAAGGTCGAGAGATGTTGTCAAAGTCAAGGCGTGTTGCCGCGCTCATCCACGTGGGTAACCCATTCTTCGAGCATCCACCCATTTGGAAGATGATTCTTCCTTCGATCCCTCTCTCCCCCTCTTTTATGTTTAGAGCGAGAGAGAAGGGGCGCCGAGAGCGAGAGGGAAAAAAAAAAAGGAAGGGACTGGTGCTTCTTCTCCCGAAACAGTGTTTTTTGAATGGACAAGTTCTAACGAGTTTAATGACACGTGGAGGCCTTTATAGCCACGTCGATTCCGGTGCATCGTTGATCTAGTGAACACCGAGTTTAACCGAAAGATCGAATTCATGTTTTGGCTTTCTAGAAACTACGCCTCTTCGTTTCCTCGGTCTTTAGGTCGAATTCGTATCCTCTAAGGTATCTCATATTTTGCGTAACATAGTATAAAATCTAAACCGTTAAAATAAGTTTCGCACGAATCTCAAAGCTCAAATTACTGTCCCCTTGCACTATTCCCGAATAGGAACCGGACACGTCGGTCACGCAAAATATGAGTTATCTCAGAGGATACGCACTCCTTGAGGTCATGGCTTCCGTTTTCCGTAAAATTAGGAATGCCCGTTAAACTGTTTTAAAGTCCGATAACACGAACCAATCCGTATTCTGCGGCACTTTCGGTGTACTATCTTGGTAGCGAATCATGCAAGCATAAAAGTTTTTTTTAATTTTCTACACAAAAGAATGCATAATGAAGTGACAAAACCTAAGGTAATTTCTACCAATCCGTCTTCTGCGGCACTTTCGACGTAACATCTTGATAGCGAATCATTCAGACAAGTTTTTTTAATTCGCTGCACAAGAGAATGCATAATAAAGTGAAGGTAATTTCTAGCAATACAAACTTAAAAATAGAAAAAGAATGCTTTTAGCTGCTCATCTTAAATTCTTGAAGAAGAAGAAGAAAGTTGGTCTTGTGATTTCATTGCTGACATCAGCATTCTCACGTCCAACTTTATTTATTTGTTTTGAGAGCAACTTTTATGAATTCAAACGAAGAAAAGAATACAAGTCTTAGTCTTTAGTCTTTACATTTCGTAAAGGGCAAATAATATAAGAAGAAGAATCAATTAGTCAAAATTAAAGCCATCTCATCCCACTAACACTGCTAAATATTTATACAAGTCGATGAATACTCCGATCATAGCCAGTAATTAACCTTTTGACATTGCGGGTCCCATTTGAAAGTGATGAGTATTTACTAATGTACCCGGCATGCTTTGCATGTGCCACTTCCATCTCTAATAGGGGTGTTTATCGGTTCGGTTCGGTTAAAACCGAATTCAATTAGGCAAATCAAAGTTATAATTCGGTTTCAAAAATAGAACCAAACCAGTTTACCATTGCAACCGAACCGAACCGAATCAAAATTATATTTCAGTTTGTTTGATTTAAATCGAAATATATTAATTTTATTATTTAAAGTAATTAATTTATAATAAATCAAAATATATTAAAATTGAATCGCAGTATTAAGAAATAAATTGAGATATTAAAAAATAATTTAAAGTATTTAAAACAATTGATTAAGAAATAACTCGAGTATTAATAAATGGACTTCAGCTTGGGTCCGATGTCCATTGGACTCAAAGTGGTTCCAATGGGTTCACTCACCATCGGATCTGTTTTAAGATTCGTGGGCACTAATTTTAAAGCGTATGCAAAAGTGCGGGCGCGAATCCTAAAATAAATCCGATAGTGAGCGAACTCATTGAAATCACTTTGGGTCCAATGAACATCAGACCCAAGCTGAGCTCTAATAAATGAACCGGATTGTATCGAGTGCTGCCAATCTCTTATGTTGGTGCCTACGCAATATGCCAATCTCTTATGTTGGTCCCATTTGAGGAATATACATGACATTCCGGCCCCCTTTCATTTAAATGATACTCATGTTGGATTTTATTTAAACTGTTTGATTGGATTTCATTTAAAAATATCGAATCAGATTTAAATTCATTAACTAATTGAGTACTCGATAAAAAAAACAATGCTTCGACTTATATTTTCTAATGTTCTGACTTGTAATTTCTTAACTTATAATTCTAATTACTAATCATAATTTAAGAAATTTATTTTTATTTTAATATTAAATTTAATCTGAATTACGAATCAAACATCTAGAGAGGGCAAAAAAATTTCTAGGAGAGAGCAAAGTCGATAAGTACCGATAGATCACCACTAAAACTCAAAATTCAGAGAAGACAGCTACCCCCGGTATACACTGAGTCCACCCATGTCATCATGGGCATCAAAAAAAATTTATTTACTATCCTAATAAATCAAAATTAAATGATTACTAAATCAACATAAAAATAGAAAAAAATTAATTTTTACATGGCAAACTTATTTACAACTAATATATTTTAATCAAAAACAACAAACATCGTCCTCATTTTTACACAATTGATGGCACAACATAGAATAATCCCGTGGACAATATTCAAAAGAGACGATGTGTCAAATGTGTTTGAAGGAAGAAATATATCACCTCTTTAATCATTTTGTAATACCCTAATGAGATTGAGGTCATTCTTGGCCATTTTAAATTCCTAATTATAAGTATAATTGAGTAAGGCTATGGTACTTTACATTGCGGATATTGGTACATACTATCGATAAGTATGTCAATTTTCTAAGTTCAAACGGTTGATATGAATCGTTCAACATAATTTTTATATAAAAATGTAATTGTAGATCAAAATTTACATTTTCTACAAAGTGTTTTAATTATTTCTAGATAGATAGAAAATCGCCACACAACACAAGGATTTCATTCCCGGAAACCTACTCAACATGTAACCGATTAAGGTTAATATAAATGGGAGCTCGACTGCTATTGTTTCTCAAAAAAGATAGGTAGAAAATTACTTGATCTAAAGATTCTAGATCATTTAAAAGTAGTGAATTTCTATCTATCTAAAAACACAGTTAAAAATAATAAAAAAAAAAAAAATACATAGAGTTAATATGTGGTATGCAACTAGAGGATATATATCAGATCTCTTTTATTTATTTTTAATTAATTTTGATACTAAATTATATTTTGAATATGAGATACATTCCCATTAAATTGACTTGATAACTATAACAATCGACATTATAATTTGTCAAAAAAATAAAAAATTAGTATTGTTGATCAATTTTTGTCACATAATTATTATGTACTACAGGTCAAGTTTGGTTCAAATTGAAAATATTGAACTTATAAT
The DNA here is from genome assembly GCA_033356055.1 of Carex pumila. Lineage (NCBI taxonomy): Eukaryota > Viridiplantae > Streptophyta > Magnoliopsida > Poales > Cyperaceae > Carex > Carex pumila. The sequence continues at coordinate 277,636 of JARJHM010000231.1, forward strand.
AAAAAATAAAAAAAACTAAATTGTTAATTTTGAATAACTTGCTCTACGAGAAATCATTTCTAGATGAATAACTCATTGTGTTGCGGAAGAAGCTAAAGTTGATTACTACATGAAGCCATTCTATTGTATTGGTGCATAAAGATCATTCATTCGCTTGACTTGAGGAATGATATCTACCTAACGAAGTAACTCTAGTCACAATTTTTGTGTTAATATATTGGCAAAGATCACTTATTAGTTATAAGGATTGTATCATTACTATGGGTCACAACGAGCTGCTAATGAGTGAGTTAGGTGTCACTCGTAATCAGCTTGTTTATGGATCAAGTTGGGCGAGCGAGTTTGAATTTTAGGTTCCAAGTTGAAATTGCTGCTCAAGACTGATTCGTGACTTGTCCGAGCAAGCCGAACTAGCTCGTTACGAGCTAATACATCTTATCAATTATGGCTAAAACAAAATAATATTTATATGACTAATTACTGAGAAATACTCTTAATTAAACTACAATTAAGCAAATCAACTATTATAAATTAAGTTTACAACTTAATTCATACATACAAATATATCACAATTCTAAATTCATACAAACATATTCACAGAATAAATTCATACATATTAAATCAAATAAATTCATACAAATTAACTTAGTTGCTTATAATTAATTCACATATATTCCATACAAAATTATCAATCAACTTAAGCACAGTCCAAAGTGCAATTACCATAACACTGGCTATAACCCCCATAGACCATAATATCCCAAATTTAAAGTGAACGATCCGATTAAACTATTAAACTATGTATATTAAATAGCTCGTTAATAACCGAGCTGGCTCGTGCCGAGTCAGACCAAACTCAAATTCATTAATTTTGGCTCAAGTCTGTGGTGAGTGAGTTAATTTTAACTAGATCTACTAACGAACGAGTTGTTACTGATCGAGTCACGGATAGATACCAAGTGGGTCACGAGCCATGAACTTTTTTGCCAGTCCTACCTAAGAGGTGAACAAGTATCATCTTCAATATGTGTAAAAGATTCCTTTCACTTTGTTATGCATTCTTTTGTGTAGCGAATTAAAAAACTTGTCTGAATGATTTGCTATCAAGATGTTACGCCGAAAGTGCCGCAGAAGACGGATTGGTAGAAATTACCTTAGGTTGTGTCACTTTATTATGTATTCTTTTGTGCAGCGAATTAAAAAAACATCTCTGCATGCATGATTCGCTACCAAGATATTACACCGAAAGTGCCGCAGAAAACCAGCTGGTTTGGATTATCGGACTTCAAAAAACAGTTTAAACGGAAGGCATGACCTAATAAAGACCGAGAAAACATGAGTTCGATCTTTCGGTTAAACTCGGTGTTCACTAGATGAACGATGCACCGGAATCGACGTGGCCAGTAAGACTAGTGCGTTCAATCCAGTTAGCTCTATTCATCTCCTCTCTTTTGCAGTCTTTGTTTCGGACTCTCTGATCTCTTGCCGTTTCTCATCTCAGCCCTCTCTGCTCTATCTGGTACACGGTATCTCTTGCCAAAATCTCTGCCTTTCGCTATTTTCTGTTCTCTCAAGCAACACTAGCAAGGGAAAAAGTGAAAAAGTGAAAAACAATGAAATATAAATTTCATTTTATGCATGACCTAATCCATGATCTAGCCCAAGATGTTTGTGAAGGTGTATATATTAGAATTGAAAATCGGAAGATGTCTTGGGTTAGGGGCCAACAACTCGGTGCTGGGTCCTTTGGCACAGTTCATAAGGCGATTAGCAAGTAAGTCTGTATTTTAACTTTTTTTCTTTAGAAGAAGATTATATATATAAATGAAGTTTCTTCTATTTCTATATTAATTTACATCATTCTGGTCAGGTTTGGGGTAACCACTATTCCAAGTTTCCAACTATTCCTAAAATAAATATGCTTTAAATATCCAATGCTTAAAAATTTAAAATATCCAATGCATTTTTATGCTGGTAAAAACTGATTCATACATACTTTGCTGACTAAGCTGACTAGAGACACAATCACTACTAATTGTTTTTTTACTCTTGTATTTTTATCACTCTATACAGAGAAGGATTTACCTTTGCGGTTAAAGAGGTGTTGATTGATCAAGGGACCAAAGCTCAGGAATGTATCAAACAATTGGAACAGGTGGATATAAAATTTTGAATTTCAAATGGAAATACAATATGTAATTGACCTTTTACATATTCTCAATTTATCTTTTACAATATCATGTGCTGTGCTTTTATAAATTATAATTTCAGGAGATTGCTCTTCTGAGTCAGTTTAAGCATAAGAATATAGTTCGATACTATGGAACCTGCAAGGTAATTAATTTAGATTGTTTCTATTTTGTATGTTCTACAATGGTGCAAAGTTCCAGGAAAATTTTAAATTAACTGGTATAACATTATGCCAGGATGAAACAAAATTGTACATTTTTCTAGAACTAGTGACACAAGGCTCTCTTGCATCATTGTACCAAAAGCACAAGCTACAAGAAACACAAGTATCAGCGTACACAAGGCAGATACTACACGGGTTGGTGTATCTTCATGAAAGAAACATAATTCACAGGTAACAAAATTAAAATTATTAATTATTCCAATTTTGGTACTAAATGATCATTAGTTCATTACCCTATAAAAGACCTGCAAGGCCTAACAATATTAATTAATTTCTCTCTCCGATCTTTATAGAATGTTATATATGAAGTATCTTTCTTTTTTTTTTTGTTTTTAAGGGATATAAAATGTGCTAATATATTGGTAACTGCAAATGGATTAGTGAAGCTCGCCGATTTTGGGTTAGCAAAACAGGTTTGTGGCCACTTCATATATATACATCATGTTACTGATTATCTCATCTGTATTGAACGTACTATTGATTGCTAAATATAAATGATGTTCGTTATAGTACGTGATGATTTTATTTAATTATTTAAACTCAGATGACTGAGATTAACATCCTAAAGTCATCTAAAGGAAGTGCATATTGGATGGCTCCGGAGGTAATTTTTGCTAATTAAGTTCAAAAAGTTGGGAAATATTTGAATTGTACAGTGTCTGCATGTTCTGCAAAACCAGATAGTGTCAAGTGTAATTGAGTTATCTTTATTTTATTTTATTTTATTTTCTTGTATTTTCAGGTTGTAAACCTGAAAAAAGCTTTAATCTGGAGCTTGGGTTGCACTGTACTTGAAATGTTAACTGGCGAGATTCCCTATCCTACTATTGAATGGGCAAGCACAATTTTTTTCTAAAATTAATTCACACAGCTGCTGAACAGACATCATTTAACTTTCTAGTTATTTTTATGTGTGTAGCAACAAGCTCTCTTCAAGATAGGAAGGGGAGAGCAACCACCGATACCTAAGTATCTCTCAAGAGAAGCACAGGATTTCATCATGCAATGCGTCACAGTGAACCCTGATGAGCGCCCATCAGCAGTACAGCTGTTAGACCACCCATTTGTAATGATTAGGACTGGCAAAAAAGCTCGTGGCTCGTGGTCTGTCCGCGACTTGATCGGTAACAGTTTGTTTGTTAGTGAATCGAATTAAAATTAGCTTGCTCGCTACAGACTCGAACCAAAATTAATAAGTTTGAGTTTGACCTGGCTCGGCACGAGCTAGCTTGGTCGTTAATGAGTTATTTAGTATACATAGTTTAATCGGATCCGTTCACTTCAAATAAGAGATATTATGGTCTATGTATGTTATAGTTGGTGTTATGGTAATTGTACTTTAGACTGTGTTTAAGTTGATTGGTAATTTTGGTTGGAATATGTATGAATTAATTATAAGCAATTAAGTTAATTTGTGTGAATTTGTTTGATTTGGTATGCATGAATTTATTATGCGAATATATTTGTATAAATTTAGAATTTTGATATTTTTGTATGTATGAATTAAGCTGTAAACTTAATTTACAGTAGTTGATTTGCTTAATTGCAGTTGAATTAAGAGTATTCCTTAATAATTAGTTATATAAATATTATTTTGTTTTAGTCATAATTGATAAGATATGATATAAAAATTTGAGATATAGCATGAAAGAAAATATATAAAATTATGAATCTGCCAAGCTGGTAACGAGCTAGCTCGGCTCGTTTGGACAAGTCACGAGTCAGTCTTGAACAGCAATTTCAGCTCAGAATCTAAAATTTAAACTCGCTCACTTTCGGTGTAACATCTTGATAGCGAATCATTTCAGACAAGTTTTTTAGTTCGCTACACAAAAGAATGCATAATAAAGTGATACAACCTAAGCTAATTTGTAGCAATACAAACTTAAATTCTCGAAGAAGAAGAAGAAAGTTGGTTTTGTGATTTCATTGCTGACATCAGCATTCGACTTGAACAACATTTCTGAATTCAAACGAAGAAAAGAATACAAGTCTTTGCTTTTCAAAGTTCAAATAATATAAGAAGAAGACTCAATTAGTCAAAATTAAAGCTAAACAAAGAATCAAGCTATATATTCCACTACAACTGCTAAAGCCACATTAAAAAAAAATACAAATATTTATACAAGTCGATAAATAACAAAATAATATTCCTGTTTAATTCGCATATAATCGGCTAAATTTTTTTTTGACTTTTTCGAACTGAATTCCGAATGAAATGTAAAAAACGTATAATACGATTTATTCATGAATAAAACGCGAGTCACGAATTATTCGCAAGAGAAACACACAAAAAAAATGCGAATTTTTTTTATCTTTTTATTATAATATTTTTTGGTAACACAAACACATAAAAATAAGAAGTTAAAAAGAAGCCACTTGCATAAACTAGAAAACTTAATAGCTAGTGAAGATAATTTTTGTTTCAAGTATATATATTTCACGGATGGTCCTTAAATAATATTTCCCCTATTGGTCCCTAATATTTTTCATTTGTTCACTTAACCTGTTAAAATATATTAAAACCAGTTTCATCTCTATTCAAAATATTCAAACTACCATATAGTAAGTATCATTTTGTTATTTAAAGAAATATCTTAATATATTCAATATGAACATTTATTTAAAGCTCATATAAATTGAAAAAAAAAACAGCTCATGTTGCATAGCGCGCTGTAGCTTTCTTATTTGATTTCGTTTGATGAATCTCTCATTTAATAATTAATAGTTTAATATAAAACTTAATACGTCAGTTGCAACAAAAAAACTATTAAAATCCAATCTGAGACTTTATTTAAAGCCCATATAAATTGAAAAAAAAGAGTTCATGTTGCATAGGGTGCGCTATTTGCGTTACACGCTATGCGCTATAGCGGACCGCTATTACTACTATAGCATCTGTAGCTCAAATAGCACGTTTTGATGCCATAACTTAGCGTTTAGGGGGTCCAAAAATGCTATAGTGCACTATTTAGAACACGGATACAAACCAAGTTTTATTCATTTTAGTTTCACAATTTTCAAAGTTTAACATTTTATAGAAAGAAATGTGGCCTTAAAATTGCATCAGAAACCAATATCTAGTAAATATAATAACAAACTATGATGGTAACACAGGAACTAGGGGCTGACCCAGCATATAACGAGGGGACAGTCGTCTTTTCTGAATTTTTTTTAGTGGCGATCCATTGGTACTAATCGACTTTGCTTTTCTCTGAAAATTTTTTTGCCTTCCTCTGAATGTTTAATTTGTAATCCGAATTAAATTTAGTGTTAAAATCAAAATAAATATCTTGAATTATGATTAGTAATTAGAATTATAAGTTAAAACATCATAAATTATAAGTCAAAACATTGAAAAATATAAGTCAAAGCATTGTCTTTTTTTATCGAGTATCCAATTAGTTAATGAGTGTAAATTCGATTCGATATTTTTTTTGCCTTTTCTTGACGAAAATTCTGAATCTGCCCTTGAGAGTAACCACTGAATTGCAGTAGATACTACCAGTAAATGTACAACTTTGAATTATAATACAAGACCAAAAATTTGTTGAAATAGTAGGAAGGAAGAAGCACCTGTCCTGTTCTTTTATCAAGTTCTTTTATTAAGTACACCCTTGTTTGAGCTGTCAGTGAGAGATATATCTAACAGTGGTGCCCACTTGTCGGGATCCTTCTGCAACATCGTGTGCATCATTTTTATTAAAAAAAAAAAAAAATCTGAGAGCTGTTCAAACTTCAAACAAGACGCCAAAATTGAGCACAATATCACATGTTCTCTCTGCAATTACCATTTAAAAATTAAAAAAAGCAATTATAAAATGTTATAAAGAAACAAATACATGCATATTTTGATAGATCAAAGCTTCTTCGTGCAATTTATTAAGATTCGTGAAAAGGGCTTTGAGTGTTTTCCTAGAAGATCTCAACCGTTAAATTATATTCAACACGAAATCAGAGCACACTGCGCTATCCCCAATTAGATTCAATTCAAATTCCCACTGTAGAGTGTAGAGTGATAAATACCATTTGCTAATCTAAATTTGGTTTGTGAAATCACGGAGACAGAGCAAGGCGGGTCGCGGATCGCGGATTGCGGAGGAGTGCGCAGACTGACCGGCGACCGCCTGAGGAGATCGCGGAGGAGGAGTGCGCGGCGTCGCGTCCTGAGGAGTTCACTGCTGTCATTGGTACGGTACCAAAATCAAACCCTAAATTATGATTTGTTAGTAATTTTTAGTAATTTACGATTTTACCAAAATCAGGTCGTGTACAGATACTTGTACAAACTAAACTAGCTAGATAGATTGGTAAATCTGATCCATATTTTTCATTAGACTAATCTTGAAGTTAAAACTAGGGTAATTGATGATAATCTCAACCCTGATGGAACAAAACCTTTAACCTTTAATGCTACTAAGTCAAAATATCAATCCCTCAGTACTTCTTGTCATTTTTTAAACCATATTTGCAAATTTTTAAGTACCAGCATGGGTTCTGGTCATTGCATTTGACAACTTCAGGTATTGGGACATTTTCTTCATGGATGATACAATTGCTTGTCTGGTTGAGTGGTTGATAGCTATAGTCAGTTCAGATTTTAGTTACAGTTTATTTGATTTACTTGAGTTCAAGGCAGATTAGTTACATGTCATTAAATTATACAGAAAAATAAAGAAAGAAAGAATGTCTTTCATGTTTAATGGCACAGTGCTACTGGTATGATACTAGTCGTTACCAGTTTTCTTCTAAATTATGTTTAATGACATATGAAAAATTTTAATGGCACAGTGTCAATGGTACCATTTCTATTTTTACTACATTTGAAATGCTTGCTATTTTTTGAATTGTCTTGAATCCGAACCCGTCAGTTTATTCGAACCCGAATCTGATTTTTGCCTATTCTTGACTCAAATCCATCCTAGCTTCGCCACTGGTAGCTGATCGAGAGCCTCTTTCTCACCCTCTCCAGTTCGTCTAGACAAGATCTGCTTGCTGATCCACAGATGGAAACAGTTGCTCAACTGGTACTGATTGCGCTTCTTTTACTGGGAGCAGCCCTCTTTCTCTTCCCTAAATCCAACAACAACAAAGGTATTAATATTATTAACCCTTTCTCACAGTTCACCACCTAAACTCCTCAATTGCATCTCTGCTTTCTCACTTTTACAATTAGGTCCTCAAACTTTTAAAAAAAAAATTGCAGGTAAGGGAAAACACACTCAATCGAACAGCAGCCTAGTCAAGGTTTTCCTTCTTCTTTTCTTCTTTTCTTCTATATTTTGTGTTGTTATTTGGCAATTCCTGATACTACTGGCACCAATTGTTACTGATGTGTAACATGAAACTAATTTTCTTACTGAAAACAGAATATGAGAGATTATACCAAGGAAGAAGTGTCGAAGCATAATACCAGAAAAGATTGCTGGATCATTGTCAAAGATAAGGTTTGACACATTTGCCCTTCTTTCGTTATCATGTAATTACTATAAAAGATATGTAAATTTTCTCATATGACCCATAAAAAAAGTACCAATCTTTTTAATCTAGGAGTAACTTAATTATGATTTGTATTAATTTAGGTATATGACGTGACACCATATGTAGAGGAACACCCAGGCGGTGATGCAATCCTTAACAATGCCGGTCGTGACTCTACTGAGGGTTTCTACGGGTACATATGATCATTTTTTTCTTTCTTTCTTTTGGCATACAGGTTTCCTATTTACTGTGGAAGTGCAGCATTTTAATCAACATAGCAAATGTTATTTCATTTAGGTGCAGTTTCATGTGCATGCCTAATTCCCTATGCTTATATATACATGCAGTATAATTAATTTGTTAGTATGTGATATTTATATTACATTTTTTTTTTAATCGATATACAGGCCACAACATGCTACCAGAGTTTTTGATATGGTTGACGAGTTTTACATTGGTGACTTGAAGAGTTAATTTGCCATTTCTTGTGAGGTGTCAATGATAATAACAACTACAAGACTGTAATTTCTGAATTTTGTTTCAATTTAGATTTTTTACTCCAAAATTGTAGATGTGCAGGATAACTTCGTTGCTTAGTGCTTGCTTTATTATTTTGTGACTTGAGAATTTTGAGGAAATTGTATTTGGTACTATGGCAAAATTTGTAGAGCATCTGCTTGCTTTTTGATTTCATGACTTTTATGGGCCTGGTCCAGATGTTATCATTTCTTCTATACTATAGATAGCATCTAATTTTGAACAGATTCTGGTACTATAGATGAACAGTAGTATCTACAGTAAGGATGACAGGTGGGTCCCACTACCCACTATTCTCTCTCTCCCCTGAACATTCTATCCTCTTCCAGCTCCAACTAATCTCTCTATTCCGTTGATTTTGTGGTTTACCTCTTCAATTTATTGAAGGCATTGATCCCATAGTTCTCAGAAAAAGTTTTATAAATTGCTACTTTCAGTTTTGTGAAATATAATAAACAAAAACTGAGGACTGATAACGCACAATTTCCAATTGCAAGAATAGTTGAGGTTGTGGAAAATTTAAAAAAAAAAAAAAATTATTGATAAAGTAGCAAAAATATCAGAAAAATATCTGAAACCTTAAAATATCAGAAAAATTGAAATCTTAAAACTTAATTAAGGGTTTAAGGTTTATAAGACAAAATATAATTGTTCTAATCTTGTAAGTAAATGCAAAAATATGTTACAGTTTGGCAATCTTCTGTTCGGTATTGGAACCATATCTGACCGTTCTGAAAAGTTGAGAAGGTTTTAACTTATTTTGTGATAATGATTTCGTTTGAGTAAGAAAAATTGTTCAAATTTGGTTCATATAGAGGTTACCTTTTGTTTTGCTCGAAAAAGAATAAATGAAAAGGTAACTATGCAGAATACACAGAAATTACCAAAACCCCAAAACAATAATAAAAGAATTATTTAAGATTGTTGTTAACTATGGTACCACATCAGATCAAACAGTGGCATCCAACTATGTAAATAATGCGTGGGGTTACATCCAGAGACTGGGCTAAGTGATTTACAGACTAATTGAGATACTTTTTGCATTATAATAATATAGGTTAGTTGTTTTTCATAAAATAATAATAATATAGGGTAGTCTAGATTAATTACACTAAGTGATCTGGAGGGTAATTTTTTATTATCCTCATGTGATGTAAATAAATGATTTGTAAATTTTTTTTCCTTTTATTAATGAGAACCAAGCTTACTTACCTTCAAAAATAAATAAATTATGTTCTATTTTTGTTTTACATCTGTCCATTTTTTTTTGGCTGCTATTTGTTGTGGAATTACGCTATGTACTTTCATTGTTTTTTATTCCTTTTTGGTTTAAAATTAATTATAATCCTTTGTCATGTAAAAAAAAAAAAATTGTGCATCAAGCTAAATAGAAGTATTCAACACGGTATGGTGCAGTGATCAAAACACGACAAAGGTTATAAGAGTCATTTATCACAATAATAGTATTTTAATGAAGAGAAAGTGCAACTATTCCAAATGTTGAGCATGCTAAATAGAATAATACATTTAGAATAGACTAGAAGAGTAGTCAATTCTCAATTCCATAATTTTTCTATTCTTTTCCTATTCCTTGTCTAGCTGAACTGGTCTTAGACAAAGACCCAAGGCGGCATAGATGATAACCAAGATCTTTTTTATTTTTTATTTTTTATTTTTTATTTTTGTTGAGCAAGTTATAACAATCAAGATTTACTCAAAATTCTAATTTTAGAACAAAACATCCAAATTATTCAAAATTAAATTACACACCCAAAAACCAATGAGAAAAATACTATCCACAACCACAATAACAACACAACAAAGAATCTTAATTAATCGCACGCACGGTATATAATATTTATTTTTCACATATGTATTATTTATTTTGAAAGAAAAGGAAAAATAAAAATAAAAACTAGCATCAAGCCAAATTACATATGAGTATTAATTCAAGCACTACCTTCATTAATATTATCATTTGTATAGTTGAACTGAATCATAATTTAGTTCTTAAGATAAATCATGAAGTACTTACAATTTGACTCCATCAGTTGAAATCAATTTAAGAATCCTTTACTTTTAAAATTTTCAGTTAATATTCAGCATTAATTAGATCAAAAAATTATTTCAACAAGCTACATTAATTCTTAATTCTTAATTATACTAAATTAATTTATAACACTATTAAGCTGAAAGGTATTGAATAAAAAATATCAGCTCTCGCTACAAGAATCTCAATTGAGTAGGCTTAAAAAAGGATACGAGGGTAGGTTCCATGAGCATCAAACCTACTTTAAGTTTAATGGACTTCAAAACTGTCTGATCTGTTTTAAAATCTGTGCGTTTTGCTTTCTAATTTGTGGATGTACAGATTTTAAAGCAGATCGGACGACCTTGTAATTAATCTATCGAACTCAAATGCCCATCAAACCTGTTCTGTTTTGAAAAGGACTTGTCCAAAATATCTTTCTGCAATTTTCATAAACTTCTTCTCTATATCAAGTAGATAATCACGGGTTGTGGTCCATATATAAAGCATCAAATAATTTTCTTTGTCGCAACTTGTTTTTTTCAAGGTGTTTGTAGCTAGCAACTTGTAACTATAAACCAATTGATGATCACTTCAGTTAGCGATGTGTACATGATATATGCATGAATGTATGATTAGCAAAAACATCTAGATATTTTAACTTTTGGAATGATTTTGATTGTTCATATATAGCCTTAATTTTATTTCATTGTTGTTCACATATTTTCATCTTGATTTTTGCAAATTAAATCAATTAGCATTCGGAAATTTCTTTAATTAATTATTGGTGAGACATGAGGCTACAACACTGAGTAATTAATACACAAATCAACATGTACTATGAATTTATATTTTTATTTTAAAAATTCAAACAATTGATTTGAAACTCTTAGCATAATTTTCATATGAAAAAAAAATACTTGAAGACAAAATTTTTTAGAACAAAACATCAAAATTATTCAAAATTAAATTACTCATTCAAAAGCGAATGAACAAATTAAAACTATCCAAAATAACAACACAACAAAATAAAAAAGAAAATACGAGAGATCGAAGACCAGAATTTTTTTTTTTTTTTTTTTTTTTGAGAAACTTGGTAGATGCTAATTGCACACACGGTACATAAATATTTATTTTACATATGTATTATTTAGTTTGAAAGAAAAAGGAAAAAAAAAACAACTAGCATCAAGTCCAAATTACATATGAGTATAAATTCAAATTAAGCACTACGTACCTTCATTAATTAATATTCTCATTTTATAGCTGAACTGAATCATAATTAATTTAATTTATTAAGATAAATCATGAAGTACTTGTAATTTGACTTGATCGGTTGAAATCAATTTAATAATTCATTCTTTACTTTTAATTAAAATTTTCAGTTAATAACCCCTTCACTAGTAGTCCCGATTCAGCATTAGATCAAAGATTATTTCAACAAGGTGCATTATTAATTAATTAATTATACTAAATTATAACTTTATCTATTAAGCTGAAAGGTATCGCTACCAAGAAGTCAATTTAGTAGGCTTGAACCTAAGAGCTTCAAAAAGGACTTGGAATAATTGAGTAGGTCCGATTCCAACGACGGGCATGAGATCTACTTTAAGTTCGATGGGTCTTAATTAAGACTATTGATCTGCTTTAAGATCCACGTTCTCTGCTTCAATATTCATAAAAACAGTAAAATCTTAGTTTGATGGGTCTAAATTTTTTTACTATTTATTAAGCCACTTTGAAAATTGTTGATCCAACGGTGGCTTAACAAAACAATAAAATCTGCAGCCACTATTGGATTAGTAATTTTCAAAGTGGCTTAATAAATAGTACAAAAATTCATAAAAATGTAAAATTTGGTCTCCAAGCACATATTAATATGGAGAACAAGATGAATGGTTCAGATCGACTTTTTAAATTTTAAAATTTCAAATTTGGACCATATGCATTTTGACCCCTATGCTACCGAATGCATATTAGTCTCTCTCTCTCGCTCTCTCTCTCTCTCTCTCTCTCTCTCTCTATATATATATATATATATATATATATATATATATATATTTGTGTGTGTGTGTATGATTAGCAACAACTTCTCGATATTTTGACTTTTGGAACGACTTTGATTGTATATGTAACCTTAATTTTATTTCATTTTTGTTCATATATTTTCATCTTGATTTTTGCAACTTCAATCAATTAGCATTCGGAAATTTCTTTAAGTAATAATTGATGACATGAAGCACAACACTTATAATTGATAGACAAATCTAACCTGTTTATGAATCTATATCTTTATTTTAAATATTCAAACAGTGGATCTAAAACTCTTAACATAATTTTCATATGAATAAAAAATACTTGAAGACAATATTTTTTTTTATATTTTTTCATATGTATTTGCTATATTTTAGATAGGTAGATTATATCTTGATCTAAAATTTCTTGACCATGCATCTAAAAATTGTAATTTTATATATATCTAAAAGAATAGTAAGAGGTTTAATAAAAACTGTATATTTTGATCTAAATATATATTTTCATATGGAAAATCATATTAACCGATTTAGATTGATTGTTTGAATTTAAAAAATAAAAATATTAAAACATAGTACATACTAATCTACGCATTTTCTGTTTCCATTTATTTTCTCTAAGCTTACTTCTTAGTCAATATTTCTGTGTGAACATACTGAAATAAGTACAAGTAGAAGCTTCTTTTAATTGGTTCCTTAATTATCTCTCACATAAATTAATAATATCCAATCACTATATATTCTCAAATCCACAACTTGCTGCAAAGAAAGTTTGCTTTAGTCAAACAATTTGTTTCTTTAGTCATGCTCATTAAAAACTTTGCTTTGAGTTTTCTCTTCCTCTTAAAAATAGCATTCTCAGTCAGCCAAGAAGTGGAATTTACATTCAATGGATTCACCGGTGCAAATCTAACCCTAGACGATGTAGCGTACATCGAGTCGAATGGCCTTTTGAGGTTAACTAATGACACCTTTCAAAAGAAAGGTCATGCCTTCCATCCGTCTCCAATTCGCTTCGGTAGGTCGACCACCTCTTCCTTCTCAACCACATTTGTATTCGCAATTATTTCCGAATACCTTGACCTCAGTGGCCATGGTATTGCCTTCTTCATTTCCCCCTCGAAGAATCTCTCCTCTGCCTTGCCAAGCCAATACTTGGGTCTCCTCAATAGTCAAAACAATGGCAATCTTACCAATCATATTTTTGCGATTGAGCTTGACACTATATACAGCTCTGAGTTCCAAGATATAAATGATAACCATGTTGGCATTGATATAAATAGTTTGAAGTCGAGCCAATCTGCTTTCGCCGGCTATTATACCGATGATAATTCTGGTGCTTTTAAAAATTTAAGCCTTATTAGTCGTAAAGCGATGCAAGTATGGGTTGAATATGAGAGCCAAGACACACAAATTACTGTTACCTTATCTCCCATTGGAAAGTCCAAGCCAAAAAAACCTCTACTCTCTTATAAATTCAATCTCTCAACAGTACTTTTGAATTTCGATTCTATGTATGTTGGTTTCTCTTCTTCCACTGGCTCAGTCCATAGCTCTCACTACATTCTTGGATGGAGCTTCAAACAAAATGGAGAAGCACCATCCATTGACCTATCAAAGTTACCAAAGCTCCCCCGAACAACCTCCAAAGGCCGATCAAAAGTTTTCGACATAGTGATTCCTTTCGCTTCAGCTGCCTTTGTTTTTATTTTACTTGCTTGCCTTTTTCTCTACATGAAGAGGCGGTTCAAGTATGCAGAACTGCTTGAAGATTGGGAAGTTGAGTTTGGTCCACATCGCTTCTCATACAAAGATTTGTACCGAGCAACGAATGGGTTTAAGGAAAAAGAGTTGCTTGGAAGTGGTGGCTTTGGGAAAGTTTACAGGGGGGTTTTACCTGTGTCCAAATTGGAAGTTGCAGTTAAGCGAATCTCACACGAATCAAGGCAAGGTATCAAGCAATTCATTGCAGAGGTTGTGAGTATTGGCCGGCTCCGGCATAGAAACCTTGTTCAGTTATTGGGTTATTGCCGGCGTAAAGGGGAGCTCCTTTTGGTATATGATTACATGCCAAATGGGAGTCTTGACAAGTATTTGTATGGTCAAGAAAAGCCGACTCTTAATTGGATCCAACGGTTCAAAATTATCAAAGGAGTAGCATCAGGTCTTTTATACCTCCATGAGGATTGGGAGCAAGTTGTCATCCACCGAGACATTAAGGCAAGCAATGTTTTATTAGATTGTGATTTAAATGGTAGATTAGGTGACTTTGGCCTTGCAAGACTATACGATCATGGTACCGACCCTCAAACCACTCATGTGGTAGGTACAATGGGTTATATTGCACCAGAGCTTGCGAGAACTGGGAAGGCAACACCTCTCACTGATGTGTTTGCTTTTGGTGCCTTCCTGTTAGAAATTGTTTGCAGTAAGAGGCCAGTAGACCCCGGTACACAAGGTGAGAGAACGATTCTAGTCGATCAGGTGTTAGAACACTGGAATTTCGGATCCTTAGCCGATATTGTGGATCCGAGATTAGGCGAATGTTATGCAGTAGAGGAGATAGATATGGTGCTAAAACTTGGTTTGCTTTGCTCACATCCACTACCTAGTGTCAGGCCAAGCATGCGACAAGCTGTGCAATATTTGGAAGGCAACGCAGCCCTACCCGACTTATCAGCAATAAAATCTAACTATAGCATGCTTGCAATGCTTCAGAATGAAGGGTTTGATTCTTATATTTTGTCTCAACCATCTACAATGACATCTTTCTCAGGTTTATCTGGTGGTAGATGATAAGACTGGGCCCTTTGTTTTCAAATTATGATATAACTTATTATATATATTGTGTAATCAGATATTATATATATAATTAGTAGAATGCCTTACTTTGCTTCGGAAAAAATAATCGCGATAAGTTGTATGAATGTTTGATGATATAGCAAGAAAAATAGTATATATAATATAATAGTTAGTTTACATGCGTATTGGAGATTGATGTTTCACTGAATCAACAAATAAACTTTTTGTTAATTATACAATTTCTTCTACTTCATGGAATTGGATAGCCTCATTTAATGATTTTAGTTTTAAGTGTTCCACTCTCTCTGACTTGCGGTTAATTGATGCACAAATCCCTCTTAAAGATAAAAAAATTGGTTCAGCTTATTAGCTGGGCTGTGCTGTGAACAATCTGACGATATTGTTTGAAAGCTCATATGTCCATGGACTCAAATTGACTGGTGATTTACCAGAAACTAAGCTAAAGCTCTTCAACAAAGAATTGATCTCTTCTGGTTAAATTGAAGAGAAAAATTTCACGTACCTGTTTTGAACTAAATAGCTCACTGGTACAATCCCATGCAGCTGGCACCAGTAGGGGCCATTTGAGAAAGCAATATCAGATTATCAGTGGTACCATACATGGGAACATTTGCTGCATTTATCACAGGGAAATCATAACTATGAATTCTGTGTAAATTTGAATATGTGCAGTATTGATGTATGTCATAACAAATTTGAACATTATATATTGATGTTTGTTAATAAAAGAAATTAAAACACTTAATCAACACCTCTGTTATCCTCTCCTTTATGCTTTACACCTTTCTTTTTCTTCTTTAATTTCAACTTGTATATATATATACACACCAATTACCAAATTTATTTTCTATCAAGGGCGTTAACTTTTCATTGTAGTCTGTAAGGGCTTTCAAGTGAAGGCCCAACTGATTCTATGCACTCCTTGTGTTGTGGGCCTTAGACCCAAATGAATAGCTTGGGTTCTATGCAGTGAAATACTCTTTCAATTGGGTCTGGACTGGGCCTACCTAAAGCCCAAATGCAGTCCATTAGTCCAACTAGTGTATATATTGCAAAAAACATTTAGATTTTAAACAAAGCCAATCTCACACTCGAAAAAAATATTAAAATTTCTAACTGTTAACATATTCTTTCGATTTCATTTTCTATTTTAACACAAATTTTCACACACACACACACACACATATATAGAGAGAGAGAGTACGGATAGCGCGCTTCCTCTAGTATATCAACAATATATTTTCAGCCTTCAAAATTTATCGAATCGGCTTCAAATGCCAAATCCAAACCATTCAAATCGATCTACTTAATAAGAGCTTCGTTTCCATATAATTTCTTTTAATTTTAGAATTTATTTGTTATTAAGTCAAGCGGTCAAAAGAGGAAGGATTGTGTGAGCATTTTAATGCACTATTTTATTCATTTTTTTTACCGCTTGATCGACTTGATAGTAAATAAATCCAAAAATAAAAAAATATATATGGAAACAAAGCTCTAATTAAGGATTTCGGTTTGAATGGTTTTGATTTGTTATTTGAAGCCGATTAATTTGATAGATTTTGAAGACGGAAAAAATATTATTGATATACTAGAGGAAGCGCGTTAGCCATACAGGTGTGAAATATATAATTAATGCACCAAAAATATCTAACTATCAGTATCAGTTGCTGTCGGCTTTATTGAAATTCATCTCTCTCCACATTTCTCTTATCTTTCTTCTTCCTCATGTTTTGTCTTCTTTCAAAAGAAAGTGGCTGCAAACAACCTTCTTGTTTAATTAATTATTTTTCTTCTTTAATTTTAATAACTTCTATATATCTACAAAATTTATTTTCTATAGAGCGCGTGAACTTTCAGTTCTACATAGTCTCTAATTAAATATCAGAATTACTTATGTGAATTATGGCCTATGAACATATCAAAGAACAGATCGATGTCACCATCTCTTAAAAAGAAATAATAAAAAATAATAATGTAATTAAGTTTGAAATTAAAGTCCTGCACGTGAATTAGTAGTGCCTTGCCAACCCCGTTTAACTATTTAACTATAGTTTAGATTTTGTTCTTCCTAACTAATTAGAGGAATATCTTGATTTTGAGAGGTAATTTCGACTGGCAAATGATATTAGATTCTTTATTTGGATGCCTCCATATTCTAATCAATTAATTATAAAAAGAGTGAATTATTACCGTAAAAATATACTTGTTAGACCATCTCCAAAAAAGTTTATCTTCTAATTAAAGTATTATCTAAAGTAAAATGCAGAAACTGGTGTTGTAAATCATGCCACTATTGCAAAAGAAAAAAACCCCAATTAATTGTATATAAAATTTAAATCTATCTTGAGCTATAGAAAATAGTTGAGGATAGTGATGCTATAGAGCATGTTCACCACACCACCTAATTAAAGACAGTACTCATGTCATTACCAATTCCTTTATTAAGTCCTAAATTAATTATCTTATGATCTTTAAGTATTGATCTCCAAAACGGAGAACATGTAGAAGTGAAATTTCTATTCAGGTTGAAATACTACCATGCTATAAAAATTTACATCCAGTACATCGAAATTATTGAAATGATAGAGTTTAAAAGAGTAACTCCGCCTCATAAAGACCGAAAAGGACTCTTCCAACCTTGTACATGTTTTTCAATCTTATCAATTAGCAATTGCGAGTCACTATCGCATAAAGCCTTGGTCACTTGAAATTATGTTAGGAAGTTGTATCTCTATCTCATACCAAAAAAAAGAGAAGAGTAGAAATGGAACTACTACTTGCACTTGCACTCCCTTGTCTTCTCCTACTATTCATGCTCTCCCTTCGTTTCCTCCAGAAGCAAGCTACACATAATTCTAAATCTAATCTCCCTCCAGGACCCCAGACCTTTCCATTTATTGGAAGTCTACACCACCTAGCAACTGCCAGTTTGCCACATCATGCCCTGCGTGATCTTGCCCAGTTGCATGGACCCGTTATGCTCCTTCGTGCTGGTCAGACGGACCTCGTTGTCCTCACTTCTCGTGAAGCTGCAAAGGAGGTGACTACTTTTTGTAGCTGATCTTTTATTTTATTTTGTGAGTGAGGCTATATATATATATATATATATATATATATATATATATATATATATATATATATATATATATATATATATATATATATAATAAGGCTACTCTATATTTTTTGTGGTAGTCTTACACACACACACATGTATACATATTTATGTATATATATACGTACGTACGTATATGTATATCTATATGTGTGTGTAGGGGTGAGTAAATCGCTCATATAACTCGTGAGAAATTCGCTCATTTACTTAATGAGCGAGCACGAGCATGACCCAACTTGCTCATTAAGAATTTGTCACATCTAATACCTGCCACATTTAATCACATGTAATTATGTGTAACATCAACCTTGCCTCATTAAGATTGATATATAGTGAGCATAGTTTCATATTTAATCCTGTGTAATATAGTGAGCACAATATAACATTTAATCCTGTGTAATATACTAATATTCATAGTTTTATATTCATTTTTTTTTGTAAATCTGAACGAAAACCTCCGCCTAAAGCCCAAAACAAGTAATAGTCATAACAACTCGCTCATTTAAATAAATTATGACAATTTGTTGGATTTTATTATGATGACTTTTAACAAATATTGTTATGCGTGAGCACACTATATAATTTTGTTATGAGTCATAAGTCATAACTCGTGAGCCGCTCATAACTCGCTCATTAAAAGTTCGCTCCTTTACAACTCGCTCATTAATCACCTCTATGTGTGTGTATATATATTTGTGTGTGTGTATATATATATATATAGAGAGAGAGAGAGAGAGAGAGAGAGTGACTAATATGCATTCGTAAGCACTTCGGCCGAAGTGCTTACGATCCAAATTTGATTTTTCAAAATCCAAACGGTCGATCTAAATCGTTCATCTTGTTCTCCATATTAATATCTGCTTGGAGACAAAATTTTATATTTTTCTGAATTTGTTTACTATTTATTAAGTATTTTACAAAATTGTTGATCCAACGGTAGCTGCTAATTTTACTATTTTGTTAAGCTACCGTTGGATCAATAATTTTGTAAAATACTTAATAAATAGTAAACAAATTCAGAAAAATATAAAATTTGGTCTCCAAGCAGATATTAATATGGAGAACAAGATGAACGATTCAGATCGACCGTTTGGATTTTGAAAAATCAAATTTGGACTGTAAGCACTTCAGCCGAAGTGCTTACGAATGCATATTAGTCACTCTCTCTCTCTCTCTCTCTTTACAAAGTCCAAACAGTCAATCCAAACCGTTCAACTTGATGGATATGTTAAAATGTGCTTGCAGATCAAATTTTATATCTTTCTAATTTTTTTTACTATTTATTAAGATGGGTACAAAAATTCGACGGTCTGAATATAGCGATTTTGTTAAATACTTAATAAATAGTAAAAAATTCTAAAAAATGTAAAATTTGATATGCAAGCACATTTTAACATATCCATTATGTTGAATAGTTTGGATCGACTATTTGGAATTTGAAAAGTTTGAAAATTGAGAGTGTAATTCGATGTCACCAAAAAAGGGTGTAATTGGATTCCTCCTCTATATATATCTATCTATATGTATATATACATGGGCTATGGTGCATTGCAATGTATAGGCTCTTTTGTACATTAGATTATAAATCACCGGATTCAAAGTCCAAACCACCAATCCAAACAGTTCATCTTGTTCTCCATATTAATATATATTTGGAGACCAAATTTTACATTTTTTTTGAATTTTTTTTACTATTTTTTTAGATTTATTGAAAATCGCTGTTTTTTTATGGTCTAGATTTGCCTGAAAACAGTAATTTTCAATAAATCTAAAAAAATAATAAAATTTTTTCAAAAAATGTAAAATTTGGTCTCCAAACACATATTAATATGGAGAACAAGATAAACTATTTGGATTGGTTATTTGGACTTTGAACCGGTGACTTATAGTCCAATGTATAAAAAAGGCTATACATTGCAATGCACCATAGTCCAACTCTATGTACATATATATATATATATATATATAGAAGTTGGCTACTCTATTTACATAAGCATATGGGGGTATATGCTTATAAATCATTTTTTCGTTTTCAAAATCCAAAAAGTCGATCTGTATCGTTAGATGTGATATCTATATTGAAATGTGCTTGGAGGCCAAATTTTACATTTTTCTGAATATTTTTACTATTTATTAAGCCACTTTGAAAATCACTGATCCAACGGTGACTTCTAATTTTATTGTTTTGTTAAGTCACCATTGGATTAGCGATTTTTTATGGTCTAGATTTGTCTGAAAATCAACGATATTCAATAAATCTAAAAAAATAGTAAAAAATTTCCAAAAATGTAAAATTTGGTTTCCAAACACATATTAATACGATGAACAAGATGAACGATTCGGATCGACCGTTAGGATTTTGAAAATTCGAATATTGAGCCGTAGAGGCCTCTATGCAACCCATAGCACCATAGCCAAGTTCTATATATATATATATATATATATATTACTATGCAACAGCTATCTGATCGAGTCAATTGTTATCGCTCCTGGTAATTTGGTGGTTCTAGAAGGTACCATGTGAATAGGGTTTGCATATGCAAGACAAAAGAGTAGAAAAGTTTAAATGTTGTAAATTAACGTATTCGAACGTGTTATTATTAATTACATTTAATAATATTTTTCTTCAAAAATTCAAACTTGGGATAATCCCTTCATAACGTCCATGTGCTTTTCTTTTTGCATAATCCCAATTAGTAAATCTACAGGGTATAATTAGGGAAGGTGTGAAAATTAATATTAATTAAGAAACACAATTGCAGCTAATTACAAAGGTTTGACTTTTGATATGTCATTATATATATTTGTGCATGTCTTATATTGGAGGAAATTATATTATATGTTTTAACAATATTAATGCATACAAACTGCATAGGTGATGCAAACGCAAGATGCAAATCTTGCGAACCGCCCTGAGCTATATGCAGCAAATGGTATCTTCTATGGAAGCACGGATATGGGTTTCTCAAATGGGCCCTACTGGAGTCAGATGCGTCGAATTTGTGCCAGTGTGCTCTTTAGTTCAAAAACAGGTGAAATCTTTCTCCTCAATTTGGCAAGAAGAGATCAATTCAATGTTGAAGAGCTTCAGTTTAGTTTCTGGTAAATCACAAGTCAATTTGAGTGCATGGGCATATGAGCTTTAATTTCAAACAATATTGTCATTCGCGCAGCATTTGGAGGAAATTTTAAAATGAGACAAGTGTTATTGGAAATGTTAAAAGAGGTAGGGGAGATCTTGTCCAGGTTCCACCTATCTGATTTCTTTCCCTCATTGAGTTGGTTGGATGTGAAGATGAGAAGAAGAGTTGCGAGACTCCACCGGTAATTAATTAAGTACATTTGATCGATGAAATTAATATATTTCCACATTAATTCCTGGCTTTCTACTTAATTATTCTTTAATGTTTGGCTGATCGAGACTCATATGTTAATTATAATTAATACATGTAGAAAAATAGATTTGGTACTAGAGGAGATTATACAGGAGCGTTTGAAGAATCGACAACAACAGAAGGATTCGAAAAGAGGAGAGGATGAGATCGAATATGATTCCAACGATGCCCTTATTGATATAAAGGAACGTGGTGATTTGGAGGTGCCTATCACTATGGACAACATAAAAGCTATTATCTTGGTATGTGCATGCCTGATTAACATTAATTTTCTTCATATAAACTATTGTAATTTATAAATGAAGAAAGAAAATACACATTATCTGAAAAATATGAATACAACCCACCTTAAAAAAAATGAACTAATTGTATGTTCAATCTACTCTTAATTTATTAAGGATGTATTTAATGGAGGAACTGAAACATCAGCAACAACAATTACATGGGTCATGGCAGAACTAATTAAGCACCCTGATGTAATGGCAAGAGATAAGGCAATTAGCTTCAAAAAGTAGTGATGAGAATACCAATACAAATAGCCTCAGTTTTCTGCAATTAGTCATCAAAGAAACCCTGAGAATGCACCCTCCGACGCCATTTTTATTGCCACGACTATGCAAGGAGAGTTGCCAGATACTTGGCTACACAATTCCCACTGGGGCCCGCATTGTAATCAATGCTTGGGCTCTGGGAAGAAATCCCGAGTACTGGAACGATCCAGATGAATTCAAACCAGAGAGGTTTGAAACATCTGGTATTGACTTTAAAGGGCAGAATTTTGAGTTTGTGCCATTTGGTGCCGGGAAGAGGATTTGTCCCGGACTTAAGTTTGGTGAGACTGTGATAGAGCTTGCTCTGGCAAGTCTGTTGCTGCACTTTGATTGGCAACTACCTGATGAGATGAAGCCAGAGGATGTGGACATGACAGAGAGCTTTGGACTTGCCGCTGCAAAAAAGAAGCCTCTGTATTTGGTACCAACATTGCGTGTTCCTTTGCCTGATATTTAGACTTTAGATGTCCAAGAAACTTGATCTGCTCAATGTGATAGTTGTAATTGATAAGATTGTATTAATGTGATATATGCTTAAAAAAAGACTATAAATTAAAATATATTGTAGTAATTGCACTGGTAATCCGTGGGGCTTGCATGTATGCAGAGTTTGATTTTCCAATAAAAAATGTGTGATTTTCCTACAATATACGGTAGTAAATTATGGTTATACGAATATATGTGATCTGTTTCTCATCTAGCAAGTACTTGGGAAAAGTTCTGTGCTCAAGAGAGAGAGAGGAAGGGAGGGAGGGAGATTGAGATTAGAGAGTAAACTATGGTATTCTTAAGTTCATAAAGTTTTTTTGTGAACTCAACTTTAAACCATATCAAATTGATTTTGAATGATGAATATTAACCGTTGAATTTCATTTACCTTACGAGTGATGCGTCTACATGTAAAAATTTTTAACTTTCAAATTAATTTAGTATAAAGTCAAGCGGTCAAAATTAGAAGGTTTATAAATTAATTTTAATGCATTAATTTTTTAGTGTTTTTTGACCACTTGTCTCTTTACAAAATTAATTTGAAAATTTAAAATTTTCACATGTAGACACATCACTCGTAAGGTAGATGAATTTTAACGGTTTGAATTCATCATTTGAAGACAATCTAATATATTTTAAGTTAAGTTCACAAAGAGAGTTGGTGAAGTTAGGAACACCCTAGTTCTACTCTATATATATGAAGAGGGATCCACTTACACATTTCTTTTGTAAAACTAAATTATACTCTACATTTTCAAAGTTTTCGAAGTCCAAATAGTCGATCCAAATCATTCAATATCATGATTGATATATTAAAAAGTGCTTGCAGATCAAAATTTATTTTTTTATGAATTGTTTACTATTTATTAAGTATTTTACAAAATTGTTGTTTTCAGACTATTGAATTCTTGTACACATCTTAATGAATAGTAAAAAAAGATGTAAAATTTGATCTGCAAGAACATTTTAATATATTCATCACGTCGAAAGGTTTTGATCAACTATCTGAACTTTAAAAATATAGGATATAATTTAATAGCACCAAAAAAAAGTGTAAGTGGATCCGTCCTCATATATGAATAATTTGAAGAAAGATTTAATGACCAGCTCGTGCTTCAGATTTAATGGCATACTCCCCTTCTTTAAATGTTGCCTATGTACTTGCATCAAGTCCAAATTACATATGACAGTATTCAAGCACTGCCTTCATGATTTCAACAAGGTACATAAATTCTTAATTCACTATACTAAATTATAACACTATTAAGCTGAAAGGTATCGAATAAAAAATATCAGCTCTCGCTACAAAAATGTCAATTTAGTAGGCTTGAACGAAAGAGCTTCAAAAAGGACTTGTTTAATTATCATAAATTCCCATAAAGTAGAAAATAACCGGTTGCGTGCCATAAAGCATCAAATAATTTACTTTGTCGCAACTTGTTTTTTTTTTCAAGGTTTTTGTTGCAACCTAAACCAATTGATGATTTCAGTTGTGTGTGCGGAAATATATATATTATATATATATGGAAAATGCTAATATGCTATGCGTAGCATAGAGGGCCTCCATGCAACAACTAAATATTTGAGTTTTCAAAATTCTAATGGTCGATGCGAACTGTTCAACATGATCCCCATATGAATATGTACTTGCAAACCAAACTTTACATTTTTTAGAATTTTTTTACTAAAACACGGCAGATTAATTGTTCCTCACTTGAGCGGAGATCATAGCTCGATCACTTCTTGTATAGGATTTAGAGTTCAGGGTTTTAAACAAAATCGGATCCTATAAATCGTGCTCTATTAATAGCAAACTTAAGAAAAGAGACGATCAATTAATGTACCTGAGAAAAGAGAGCTAAGATAGCTGAATTAATGTAAGGCGAGATAGCTGCTGCGCTAATTAAGAGAGGCGAGGACTAGGAAGAGAGACACGCAAAGATTTTGACAAGAATTAGACTGAATTAACTCTTAATATGCACTATTAGGATCGGTTCTAACAAACAACCAATCCTAATTAGCATTAATTAGGATCAGTTTTTATAAAACACCGATCCCAATAGTATCAGAATTAGGTTTTATAAATAACCGATTCTAATTAATAAACTATTAGTTTCATTTTTATTGGAAAATGAAACTCTGCCATACATGCACGCCCCTCGGATTACCAGTTCAATCACTACAATATATTTTAAGTAATACAGTCACATGGAGCAGAGTTTCTGGGAGTACATCTATCTAAACATGAGGCAAAGGAACTCGCAATGTTGGTATCAAATAAAGAGGCTCTTTTTTGGCAGCGACAACTCCAAAGTTCTCCGTCATGTCCACATCCTCTGGCTTCATCTGATCAGGTAGTTGCCAATCAAAGTGCAGCAACAGATTTGTGAGAGCATCCTCCACCATGGTCACACCAAACTTAAGTCCGGGACAAATCCTTCTCCCGGCACCAAATGGCACAAACTCAAAATTCTTCCCTTTAAAGTCAATACCAGTACTAGATGTTTCAAACCTCTCCGGTTTGAATTCATCTGGATCGTTCCAGTACTCGGGGTTTCTTCCCAGAGCCCATGCGTTGATTACCATGCGGGCCCCGGTAGGAATTGTGTAGCCAAGTACCTCGCAATTCTCCTTGCATTGTCGTGGAATTAAAAGTGGCGCCGGAGGGTGCATTCTCAGGGTTTCTTTGATGACTAATTGCAGATAACTGAGGCTTTTGGTATTCTCATCACTACTTTTTGAAGCTAATTGCCTTATCTCTGTTTGTGCCTTTGCCATTACATCAGGGTGCTTAATTAGTTCTGCCATGGCCCATGTAATTGTTGTTGCTGTTGTTTCAGTTCCTCCATTAAATATATCCTGAATACATCATTAGAGTGAGCATGCATATATTCAATTAGTAATTTTTTTCCATTTACTACATACACAACAAATTAATGTTAATCAGGTAGGCACGTATTTATATACCAAGAGGATAGCTTTTATGTTGTCCATAGTGATAGGAACCCCCAAGTCACCACGTTCCTTTATATCAATAAGGACATCGACGAAATCATATTCAATGTCTCCCTCTCCTCTTTTCGAATTCTTATGTTGTTGTCGATTCTTCAAATGCTCCTGTACAATCTCCTCTAGTACCAAATCCAATTTTCTACAGATATGTATTAATTAATTATCAACATATGAGTCTGATCAACAAAACTTTAAAGAATCATTAAGAAGAAAAATCGGCCAGGAATTAATGCGGAAATATGTTAAGTTCATCGATCAAATGTACTTAATTACCGGTGGACTCTCGCAACTCCTCTTCTTATCTTGACATCCAACCAACTCAATGATGGAAAGAGATCTGATAGGTTGAACCCAGACAAGAGCTCCATTTCCTCTTGTAATGCTTCCAAATACATTTCTCTCATTTTAATTTTTCCTCCAAATGCTGCGCGAATGATAATATTGTTTGAAAGCTGATATGTCAATGCACTCAAATTGACTTGTGATTTACCAGAAACTAAACTGAAGCTCTTCAATAGGGAACTGATCTCTTCTTGCCAAATTGAGGAGAAAGATTTCACCTGTTTTGAACTAAAGAGCTCACTGGTACAAATTCGACGCATCTGGCGCCAGTAGAGGCCATTTGAGAAAACAATATTCGTGCTACCATAGAAGAGACCATTTGCTGCATATAGTGAAGGGCGGTTCGCAAGGTTTGCATCTTGTGTTTGCATCACCTATATATATGCAGTTTGTATGCATCAATGTTAAGAAGTTAAAACATACAATTTTCCTCCAATATAAAGACATATCAAATTTCTGTAATTAGCTGCAATTGTGCTTGTTAATTAAAATTAATCTTCATACCGACCCTAATTATACCCTGCAATTTTACTTGGGATAATTTGTATTTAAAAGTCTCTACACTTCTGTATTATACCAAGCACAATCTAAAAAAGTTTATACCGACTTTGTGGTAGTATAAATTGGTGGAAGAGTATTCATTTATATCTTGCCATATATGCAGGATGGGAGTTTGTGCAAGGATATTTCAATACAAAACTCGACGATGACTTGTGACAAGGCAACATGGGAAGAAGATTCCAAAACCTTCTTTATATATCTTTAAAACAAGGCAACATGGCAAAAGTATTCGAAAAACTGTAGAAAAGGAAAAATCAGAATCGAATCATAATGAGTTACTTGATCGTGAAATTAGAATCAAATTAATCGGTTAAAATTGTCCGAATCGGATTTGAAACTCGCATTTTGATTGCCTTAAGCTTGTTTTGTAATAAAAAAAATGTAAAAAAAATAATTAATCCCAAAGACCCAAACTAATGTTATGACCACTTGTTGACCCCTAAAAAAAGTAAATTACAAAAAAGAATAAAGAAAAAAAGAAACCAAAAAGGCAAAAAGGCAAAAGGAAACCGTAGAGGAAAAAAATTACAAAAAAAAAAAAAAAAACACACCAAAATGGAGGTGCCGATTAACAAACAAAATCGAGAGAAAGAAAGAAATATACAAAATAGGATTAATTTTTATGTTTATTCGACATTGCGAGATTAGTGAGACTAATTAAAAGTCTAAGAGTCAACCCCACACTTGAAACTTCAAATTATTGGGTTCAGATATAAAATGGTCATGGTTCACCATTTTAAATTTATTATAGTAAAAAGTAATGCATCATCAAGTCTATTAAAAAAAACAAGTGAACGATTCTTCCTCCTAACACAGTCATCTTCAATTTCTTTGAGCACCATTATCTTCCTTAATAGAAATGCAAAAGAATAATGATTTTCACCAAAAACGTCAAGCCAAGAGCTCAATCCAGTTCAAAAGCTTGAGAATCAGTCTAAATAATAGAACTCGATCGGTCTGGAATTGGCTTGGTCGATCTGGTCCGATTCCAGTCCAATTCATGACTGACTCGGCCGAATTTGTCTTCTATGAAAAAATGTAAAATTTAATCTACAAGTATATTTTCATATGATAATCATGCATGTTAAACATATCGATTATTTGAACTTTGTAAACAAATATATTAATTCAATGTACAAACCAATGTGTGCTATGCATAGGAAGTACTATATATAGCTTAGCTAACTCATAAAATAATTAAAATGATCAGCTACAAAATTAAAGTAGTCACGTCTTTTGCAGCTGTGCGAGAAGTGAGGACAACGAGGTCCGTCTGTCCGGCACGAAGGAGCATAACAGGTCCATGTAACTGGGCAAGATCACGCAGGACATGATGTGGCAAAGTGGCAGTTACTAGGTGGTGTAGACTTCCAATAAATGGCAAGGTCTGAGGACCTGGAGGAAGATTAGATTTAGAATTATGTGTAGCTTGCTTCTTGAGGAATTGAAGGGAGAGCACGAGTAGTAAGAGAAGACAAGGTACTGCAAGTGCAATTAGTACCATTTCTGCTCTTATCTTTAGTTTTAAACCTCAAAAAGCAAACGAGGAGAAAACCAAACGAGGAGAGAGAGATGAAACAAATTATGTGGAAGAAAGATATGTTTGCGGTTTATTTATATGCGCTAGCTAGCTGATGCGCATACATTGTGTTTGTTTCTATTATTTTTTTTTTTGTACGTGAATATTATAAGATGTGGTTATAATGACCACATATCTAAAATATATATAGTGGGAGAAAGAGTTGGGCTATGGTGCTTCACGAAGTAAAGCGAGTGTTTTACTTCACACTCGTATTTTGCAATTCCAAAGTTCAAAACATCGATCCAAACCATTCATGTTGATTTTCATATTAAATTGTGCTTGGAGACCAAATTTTACATTTCTTTTTAAAATTTAGTAGTTTTTTTTTAATTTTTTTAAAATCACTGATTTTTTATGGTCCACAATTTTCTGAAAAATAGTAATTTTAAAAAATTCTAAAAAATTCTAAAAAAATAGTAATAAATTTCTTAAAATTATAAAATTTGGCTTTCAAGCATATTTCAATACAAAGATCATTTTGAACGGTTCAAATCGACTTTTTGAATTTCAAAACTGATGATATAGACATGAAGTAAAACACTCGTTTTACTTTATGAAGCATCGTAACCCAACTCTATATAAATATGTGTCTTTTTGAAGTCAAAATGTTTGTTCCTAGGTCGTGCAACAAATGCTTTGGTTTTTACATTTTCAAAGTCCAAATAGTCGGTCCAAACTGTTCAACATTTAATCTATAATAAAATGTGCTCGGAGACCAAAATTTACATTTTTTTTGAAATTTTTCTACTATTGATTAAGCCTGTTTTAAAATTGTCATTTTCAATGATCTAGAAAAAAAATTCACTATTTATTAAAATGAACAATTTTAAAATTGGCTTAATAAATAATAAAGCAAATCCAACAAAAATGTAAAATTTGGTCTCCAAGCACATTTTAATATATGAATCACATCTAACGGTTTGGATCGACCGTTTGAACTTTGAAAATCGGAAAACAAATTGGTTGCATTCCACCATGGCTCCAGAACGAACGTTTTGATATTAACCAACCTCTCGCTCTCTCTCACTCTCTCTCTCTGTATACATATATATTGAGAGGTCAGCATCTTGGGTTCTGTATATCTGATGATCTGTTTCCATCATTCATTAAGTTGGATGGATGTGAAGATCTTGAGAACTGTTACTGCGAGACTCCACCGGTACAATTAAGTACATTGATGAACTTAATTTGCTAATATCATGCGTCATGGATTCCAGCTGGTTTTATTTCCTCCGAATTTTTTATTAATAGAAATAAAATAAAAAAATTATCGAAAAAGGAGATTACTATTGGTTTTTTTCGAAATATAGATATGACGGGTTGTGAAAATCCGTCCACCGGACGGTCTAATTATTCCATTCGGATTATCCGTTAATTCCCTCCATTTAATCACTCGTTTAATCACTTCGACATAAAGAAAAAAAAACAAAAAAAAAAAGATAAACCCGGACGGGTTCAGAGGGCCCGTCCTGAAAAAGAAAAGAAAAAAAAAGACGGACAAGGTTAAGACGTCTCGTCCAGACGCAAAAAAAAAAAACAAAAAACAAAAAATGGCCAAGTTAATACAACCCGTCCACCTTTGAAGTAACGTAACTAGTGAATTTAGAATCGTACCGTTTGATTTAAATTCGAGTTAATTCGGACCTATTTGAAAATTCACAAAATGCTTTAAAAACCATGGACTCGATAGTCTAGATTGGACCTAAAACTTTAGGTACAAAATCATAAAACTGACAAAAAAATCAGATTTTTGAAATAACAGGCTGCATTAGAATTTCTGGTAGCTAAGCTCAATCAATCAGCCCATTACTACTTTTTAGCATAGTAACAGCATTTGCGTTGTATTCGCGAATAATTTGCGAATAAAACGTTTTTTTGATGTTTCTGCACCGAACAGGAATAATTTGCTTGACCGTACTTTTACCGTATAATTCGCGATTTGTACGAATTTTACGAACTATTCGCGTTTTATTAGGTAAAATTCGTCGCTCGGCGGTGCGCTGACTGGCTCCTTTGGCGCTGGCTGACTGTGCCGATCTCATATCTGTGGTAACGGACCCCACAAAAAGTTACCCATTTCTTCTCTATTCGTGTAGCAGCAGGGCCCACCACGTGGTGTGGCATGATTTTGGAAAAAAAGTTGGCAGAGGCATGTATAATTTGAATTTTGGTGAGCCACGTGGGTATGGTAGAAAGGAAAGTTAACTTTTGATCAATCACAACTTATAATTTAATTGTATCCTCTAATTTTTTTTTTGAAAAAAACAAAAATCTGTTTCATTAATAAAAATTGTAAAATTTAAAAATAATTCCGAATTATTCCCGAATTATACCCGAATTATGAATTTTTGACCCCGCCGAACCAAACCTGAATAATTCATTTGTTACTATGCTTTTTAGTGCTAGGGCTACAAACGAATCAAACCATATCAAATTTATCCCAGTTTGATTTTGAATAAGATATGAACTGAACTGGTTTGATTTATTTTATAACAAACTAATTTAGAATCGAATTAATTACGGACTACAAATTTTTCGAATTGAAGTCAATCGAATTATGAACTACAAATCTTTTTGATAGCCCTAGTTATACCGGTAGTTTATGCATTAGTTTTTTTCTCACGGAACAAAATTCACACAGTTTCCTTTTACCTTTCACTAATTCACACTGATGGATTATAGGCCAACTCAAGATTTCCTTATGTTGCTAGATTGATTAAAATCACGGCATGAACCTAACCAAATAAAACTTATTTTATTGTTTATTTGTTACGATGCTGAAATATTTTCCTATTATAAGTTACAATTATATTAACAATTTTAAAACATATAAGATTATCTTCAAATGATGAATATGAACCATTGAAATTCATTTACCTTACAAGTGATGCGTCTACATGAGAGAAAAACATTTTAACTTTCGAATTAATTTAGTATAAAGTCAAGTAGTCCAAATTTGAAGGTTTCTAAAATAATTTTAATGCATTCATATTTGGATTTTTTTTTACCACTTGTCTATATACAAAATTAATTTGACATTTTAAAATTTTCACATGTAGAAGCATCACTCGTAAAATAGATGGATTTCAACGGTTTGAATTCGTCATTTGAAGCCAATCCAATAGTTTTAGAGTTGAGTTTACAAAGAGACTTTGTGAACTTAGGAAAACCCTAGTTCTACTCTATATATATGAAGAGGAGGGATCCACTTACATCTTTTTTTGATGACACCAGATTACACTCTACATTTTCAAAGTTATCCAAGTCCAAACAGTCAATCCAAATTGTTCAACATGATGGCTATATTAAAATGTACTTGCAGATCAAATTTTATAATTTTTTTGAATTTTTTTTTACTATTTATTAAGTATTTTACAAAATCGTTATTTTCAAACCATTGAATTTTTGTATTCATCTTAATAAATAGTAAACTGAAAATTTTGATCTGCAAGTACATTTTAATAAATCTATCATGTTAAACGGTTTAGATCGACTGTTTTAATTTTGAAAATATAGGGTGTACTCCAGTGTCATCAAAAGAGAATATAAGTGAATCTCTCCTCATATATGAATAACTAGAAGAAAGATTTAATGACCAGTTCATGCTTAAGATTTAATGGCATACTCCCCTTCTTTAGATGTTCCCTATGTACTTGCATCAAGTCTAAATTACATATGAAAGCACTACCTTCATGATTTCAACAGGGTACATTAATTCGTAATTAAGTCATTATACTAAATTATAACACTGAAAGGTATCGCCTTCAAAAAGTCAATTTAGTAGGCTTGAACACGAAAGAGCTTCAAAAAGGACTTGTTTATCATAAATTCCCATCAAGTAGAAAATAACCGGTTGCGTGCCATATGCATAAAGCATCAAATATATTTACTTTGTCGAAACTTGTTTTGTTTTCAAGGTTTTTATCGAAACCTGTAACTATAAACCAAGGTTCTTGACGCAACCTTTGAAAAAAAAATTAGTACCTTTTATGAGTTTTTTAAAATCACTATTTTTCAAATTTATTTATTTATTTTTTATTATTCAAAACACCAATTTTCAAAAATTCATAAAAATAGTAAAAAGTTTTCAAAAAATATAAAAATTGATTTTCAATTCAAGCACATTCCAATATTTCATATCAACTTTTAAACTTTAAAATAGCAAAATTAAATTGGTAGCATCAAGACCTTAGTATATAGTTGAACTAAATCATGCAATATTCTATCAATTCGATTTTGTGATTTTAAAGTTCAGAAGTTGACCTGATTTAACATTGAGTTGTATGAGTTGTTGATGATATAAAAATAAAAGGATTACCAATTGGTTGTATGAGTTTTTGGAGGATTTCAATGTTCTTGGAATATCAAATTTAACAATTTTTTGAATTTTTTTTACTATTGTTTAAATTTTTTTTAAAAAACACTATTTCTCATATTTTATTTTTATTTTTTATTATGAAAAATAATGATTTTTTTACATTTTTTGTTTTTGTTTTTAAATTATGTTTACCTTATTAAATGTGTAGTCAGATATTATGTCTATAATTAGTGGAATACCTCGCTTTGTTGAAGTAAGGATAATCGAGATAAGTTGTATGACTTGTTGATGATATAAAAAAAAGGAAGCAGCTAACAATTCTCAATAAATTTCCGGATGTTTTCAACTAATTCTATAAACATCAATACTAAATCCTGTAAATATCAATACTAAATCCTGTAAACTAATTCAACAAATCCTGTCAACATAAAAACACTTGAAAGCTGTTAAAATCACGTGACGGCTGTTAAAAATGCGTGAAAGCTGTTAAAAACGCATGACAGTTGTTGAAAACGCATAACAGCTGTTGGGAACCACTTTCTGTGAACATACACATAGTATCCTGTGAACATACACATATTATCTTGTAAACATACACATATTATCCTATAAACATACACATATTATATTGTAAACATACATATTGTACTTGAAATTATGGCAGTTGTGGTAGTTGAAAGTGAGTCAGAACTAAGCTAAAAAGGAAAGGCTTTTATACACAGGAATTTTCGGGGGACTGTAGCCAGGGGGACATTACCTTTTCTCTAAAAAAAAATAGTATATATATTAGAGTGAGGCTATGGTACTATGCATATTACGATTTGTTACCGTGCTACGGCTCTATATTCGAGTTTTCAAATCCTAACGGTTGATCCGAACCGTTCATCTTGTTCTCCATATTAATATGTGTTTGGAAACCAAATTTTACATTTTTTGAAATTTCTTTACTATTTTTTTAGATTTATTGAAAATCACTGTTTTTGAATGGTCCAGAATTTTCAGATCAAGTGATTTTCTAAATATCTAAAAAAATAGTAAAAAAATTTCAAAAAATGTAAAATTTGGTCTCTAAATACATATTAATATGGAGAACAAGATGAACGGTTCGGATCGACTGTTAGAATTTGAAAACTCAAATATAGAGCCGTAGCACGGTAAGCACCCGTGATATGCATAGTACCATAGCCTCACTCTATATATTATAAGAGTTAGTTTACATACGTAATGTAGATGTTTTTTGCCCTCTGTGTGGTTTCACTGATCAAGAATTAAATCAACTTTTTGTTAATTGTACAATTAATTGCTTCAACTTTTTGTCAAAAAAACTTTTGTTCCACAGGAATTTTAATTATTAATCTTCTGGCCATTATTCATTCCGAATTTATAGAAACTTAAAATATGAAAGTCGTAGATATTATAATTACAAGAATGAGCCAGTATCTGTAAGGGATAGTGTCGGTATACTCTCGTGGATGTTCTCATCACTAATAGAAAAAATACATTTTTGTCAATATACTCTCGTAAATAGTCACTTTTTACAGTCGCAGATACTATTCTATTTTTGTAGATATTGTTTTATTCTTTTCACATAATTTTGGATTGCCCAAATTCCAGTACTCGTATGACCATTCGATGGTCAAATCGCATTGTCATTTCTTTAATAATGATTTCATATGATGTCAAGGCTAAAAAAGTCTTGTCTTGATTAGGCACACAACAAGATAATAGCTTTTATGTAAATTTGTCCATATATATATATATAGTACTAATGATAGGCACCTCAAAGTCATCACATTCAATTTCTTTACATTAATTAATACATGGATGAAATCATACTCAATCTCTTTCAGAATCGGATCACCTGTCCTTCAGTGGGTAAGCAATTATTGCTCTTAAAATCACTTGCCCGTGAGTACGTTCAAAATGAATTTTGAGATAAAATTATATTAAATATTTAAATATCAAAATCTATTCTGAACTCATGTGCCAATGACTCTAGAGACATAAGGGCAGCAAGGGATTCAGTTTTATCTCTTCCTCCCCTCTTTTTTTCTGGTCATAATTGTCGATTCCTCAAATATTACTGCTGTAAAATCTTCTCCAGTACCATATCCATTTTGCTACATGTATATCTTACCAAGTAACGTCTCATTTTGCTACATGTTATTAAAGATAAGAGGAAATAAAACCAGCTGGAATCCATGATGATAGGAAGTTAAGTTCATCACTGTACTTAATTAATTGTACCGGTAGAGTCTAGCACAATAACACTTTTTGTCATCTTCACATCCAACCAACTCAATGATGGAAGAGATATAGAACCCAGATGCTGACCTCTCAACATATTATATATATATATAGAGAGAGAGAGAGTTGGGCTATGGTGCTTTACAAAGTAAAGCAAGTACGTGTTGTACTTCATACTCATATTTTGTAATTTGAAAGTACAAAATGTCGATCCAAACTGTTCAAGTTGATTTCCATATTAAATTGTGCTTGGAGACCAAATTTTACATTTTTTTAAATTTAGTACTAGTTTTTTTTAACCTTTTAAAATCATTTATTTTTTATGGTCTACAATTTTCTGAAAAATAATCATTTTAAAAATTCTAAAAAACAAAGTAATAAATTTCTAAAAATTATAAAATTTGGTTTCCAAACATATTTCAATACAAAGTTCATTTTGAACGATTTAGATCGACTTTCTAAATTTCAAAATTGAAGATATAGATGTACGTGAAGTAAAACACTAGCTTTTTTTCTAAAGAAGCATAATGGTTAAGATTTATGATAAGTAATTGTGACAAGTACTATAATATTTATTATAATAGAAAGATAAGTTTGAAAGAGTGTCAAAATATGCATTCTAATATTGAGTATGACTTTCGAGAATACTGGAAATGGATTGAAAAACATTAAGAACAACTGTTATGAGAAATGTGAAAAATGATGATAATAATTGTCTTGATAAGGCTTGTTCTTAACTAATCTATACGAGAGATCACAACCTCTCCTTGTATATGTGAGATTAGTAGTTTTATAAAATTATTCAGTTTTATAGTGATCTTCTTTTCCAATTGTCTCTTCATGTACCGATTACTGTTATCTTGATCACACTAGTATCAGTTAATGCCTATGTATGCTTGGCTTCTGATATGAATCAAAGAAAATTGGTAATAGTAGCAACATATATTAATTGTAATATATATATATATATATATATATATATATATATATATATATATATAGGTGATGCAAACACAGGATTCAAACATTGCAAACCGCCCTGTGCTATATGCAGCAAATTGTATCTTCTACGGTACCACGGATATTATTTTCTCAAATGGCCCCTACTGGCGCCAGATGCGTCGAATTTGTGTCAGTGAGCTGTTTAGTCCAAAACAGGTGAAATCTTTCTCCTCGAAATGGAAAGAAGAGATCAATTCCCTGTTGAAGAGCTTCAGTTTAGTTTCTGGTAAATCACCAGTCAATTTGAGTACATGGACATATGAGCTTTCAAACAATATTGTAATGCGCGCAGCATTTGGAGGAAACTTTAAAATGAGACAAGTGTATTTGGAAGCATTACAAGAGGAAGTGGAGCTCTTGTCTGGGTTCAACCTATCAGATCTCTTCCCATCATTGAGTTGGTTGAATGTGAAGATGAGAAGAAGAGTTGCGAGAGTCCATCGGTAAGTACATTTGATCGATGAACTTAATATATTTCTGCATTAATTATTCTTTAATGTTTTGCCGATCAGACTCATATGATGATTATTAATTAATACATATGTGTAGAAAATTGGATTTGGTACTAGAGGAGTTTGTACAGGAGCATTTGAAGAATTCAAAAAGAGGAGAGGAAAAAATTGAATATGATTTCGTTGATGCCGTTATTGATATAAAGGAACGTGGTGATTTGGAGTTGCCTATCACTATGGACAACATAAAAGCTATCATCTTGGTATACATATGTGTGTGTGTGTGCGTGCGCGCGCGCGTGCCTGATTAACATTAGTTTTGTGTTGTGTGTATGTAGTAAATGATAAAAATTACTAATTGAATATATGTTCACTCTAATGATGCATATATATATATATATATATATATATATATATTCTTAATTTATTCAGGACATATTTAATGGAGGAACTGAAACAACAGCAACAACAATTACATGGGCCATGGCAGAACTAATTAAGCACCCTGATCTAATGGCAAAGGCACAAACAGAGATAAGGCAATTAGCTTCAAAAAGTAGTGATGAGAATACCAATAGCCTCAGTTATCTGCAATTAGTCATCAAAGAAACCCTGAGAATGCACCCTCCAGCACCACTTTTACTTCCACGACAATGCAAGGAAAGTTGCGAGGTACTTGGCTACACAATTCTCACCGAGGCCCGCATGGTAATCAACGCATGGGCTCTGGGAAGAAACCCCGAGTACTGGAACGATGCAGATCAATTCAAACCAGAGAGGTTTGAAACATCTAGTACTGGTATTGACTTTAAAGGGAAGAATTTTGAGTTTGTGTCATTTGGTGCCGGGAGAAGGATTTGTCCCGGACTTAAGTTTGGTGTGACCATGGTGGAGGATGCTCTCACAAATCTGTTGTTGCACTTTGATTGGCAACTACCTGACGGGATGAAGGCAGAGGATGTGGACATGACAAAGAACTTTAGAATTGTCGCTGCAAAAAAGAAGCCTCTCTATTTGGTACCAACATTGCGAGTTCCTTTGCCTGATATCTAGACTTTAGATGTCCAAGAAACTCGATCTGCTCAATGTCATATCTGCTTTTTAAAAAATTTGTATTAATTAAAATATGTTGTAGTAATTGCACTGGTAATCTGAGGGGCTTGATGTATGGCAGAGTTTTGATTTTCCAATAAAAATGTGTGATTTTCCTACAACATATATTTGTAAATTATGGTTATACGAATATATGTGATCTGTTTCTAGATCATCTAGCAAGTACTTGGGAAAAGTTCTGTGTTCAAGAGACAGAGTGAGGGAGAGAGAGGGAGAGAGAGGGAGAGAGTAGAACTATGGTGTTCTTAAGTTCATAAAGTTTTTTTTTGTGAACTCAACTTTAAAACATATCAGATTGGCTTCCAATTATGAATATGAACTATTGAAATTCATCTACCTGACGAGTGATGCATCTACATGTGAAATTTTAAATTTTCAAATTAATTTAATATAAAATCAAGTGGTCAAAATTAGAAGATTTATAAAATAATTTTAATGCATTCATTTTGAGTTCTTTTGTTTTTTACCCCTTGATTCTATTTAAAATTAATTTGAAAATTTAAAATTTCACATGTAGACGCATCACTCGTCAGGTAGATGAATTTCAACTGTTTAATTTAATCGTTTGAAGTCAAATTAATAGATTTTAGAGTTAAGTTTACAAAAATACTTGGTGAAGATAGGAACAGCCTAGTTCTACTCTATATATATTGTTATATCCGTGAAATTTAATTAAGAATAATTAAATTTTAAATCAAAATTTACACTTGTAATTATTGATTGACAACAAATTAGTATTTGAATTTTTAGATTAATTAACTATGAATCATAATTCACAACAAATAAAAATACAAATTTAAAATAAAATCCTGAAACATGATTAGAAGATGAATAAAACATAATCATGTCAAATTAAAATTTAACGTAAGTAGATTGTTAAAATTACATCACCGACTTTGAAGAAAAAAAAAATCCAATAAGAATATGGAATAGGCCCAACCAAGTCCACTCTATAAAACTCTAGAATCTTCTTAGTCGATTATAACAGAACATAGTAGAAATCTCCTTTCTAATATTTTACATTTAAAAGTCTTTAGATTTTTGTATACAAATTATAGTCTAGAAAAGTCCTAACCGACTTTTGAATTAGTATAAATAGATGGTAGTGTATTCGTGTATGAATGAGAGTTAGAGAATAAAAAAAATATATCAAGTAGTGTTGTAAACTCTTGTACTCTCCATTTATAATAGAAGATAGTCTAATATTCAACATAGATAAATCAAAATATTAAATAAATGAAACAAGAATTCGACTTTTAAAAAGATCGAGCTATTTCGAATCTATCCGAAAGGAAATAGAATTTATCAATAATAAATGAAAAAAAAAATTATAATATCAAAGAGGAATAAGATAAGGCTCACCTCTTTTCTCTCTCTCTCTCTTATTTCTTTTATTTAGTACAAGGGACCGACCTCATTAAATCCCTCCTCTCTTTATTTTTCCTTCCTGGAGAAGAATCTAAATTCCAAAATCCCATCCCAAATTTATATTTGAACTCGCACACCCTCTCTCTCTTTCTCATTCCATGACAACATGACCCCACTCTCCACTTAATCCCTCTTCATTTCTATCTCTCACTTCCCAGTGGACCCCCCAATCTCTCTTTCATTTTCTCTGAACGACCTAGGGTTAAGTTGTCTTCTTATAGCTCTCTCTCTCTCTCTCTCTCTCTGAACGACCCTCCCTCTTTGCCTCTCTTTTGAATGCTTTCAATCTCGATCTCTAGCTATTTTTCTGTCATAAAACGTAAATATAATAATTTTGTGGGGTCTCGTGTAAATTTTATACCTTTTGGTATTTTTCCTAATCTGAGGGACCTTTACGCAAATGAGTTTTGTAGACCGATTTTCTTTTAGGATGTTAAATGAAAAATTTTAAGCTAAGTTGGGTTCAGCTGTGAGAAAAAGAAAAGAAAAGAAAAAAAAAAAGGGCTGTGCAACCTTAAAACAAACTTTAAAAAGGAAATTTATTTGAGCTAGTGGGCCGAAATTTAATAAAAAAGAAACTTATAAATAAAAGACTTGATGCCTCATTGTAGGCTTAGCCCAAACGATTTAAAACCAAAGTCATTGAGAGTGATCAAGGTTAGCAGAGTGCCGAATAAAATTATTAACAAGTATAAATTGAAATAATTAAATTAACTGCCAGCTTAAATTAGATTAGTAGAAAAATTACAATAACATAAATATATAAAGTGAGAAAAACAGATATAATATTGAATGTGCAATAATTAAGTAAATATAGTTAGTATATATATACTTCATTATGATTATAAATTTGTAATGAAATTCACGTTATATATGTAGCTAGTTCAAGTCATCACATATGGTAAATATATGGTGATGACTAATTATATCTTACATGAGTTAAATTAGCTACATATATAAAATTAGGATACACGTATGGCCGTAACAACTTATTACATGAAATTATTAGAGTACTAATATTAAAACATTAAAACAACTTATTAAATAAAAATTTGTGCTAGAAAGTGTTGAATTTCAAAACATAAGTATATAAGTTGTTAATTAATAATTACAATTAATTAATAACCTAGTATTTTATTCTATACGTATTTTAAATATGACGAACTATCGAGATAATTAGGTTAACAAGTAAATAACGTATTTCGTCTCTTAAGTAAATAAAATAACATGTGTAAACTTTAATTTTAAAGTTACAGTTTCGAAAGTAATGATCAATTAGTTTAAATTAATTAGTAACGAACGCACGTTTATTGGATAGATATGTAATATAATAGGAACTAAATTTAAGTAACGTAATTTTTATCGTATAATTATTATAATGTACGTTATTACTATAATAATTAACTTCAAACCCCTGTCAGAATAGTCAGATTAATTTTATTGTGATTATTTCAAGTATTTATTATAACCTAAAATCAAAGTAAATTAAAAGTACATATTAATTTACTGTAACGAATAACGCGGTTACTTAAAAATAACGAGATAAGTATTTCAAATTCTAAAACCTAAATATATATGTTGTTAATTAATAAGGACAATTATCACAACGTAAATATTTATTTTATACTTAGACGAATTAGCAATGTAAATAGGTTAATAATTAAATAACGAATTTTGTGACTTGATTATAAATAATTCGAACATTTTTATTAAAACTCTAAAATAAACAAATTTACAAAAGTGCTTCCAAGTTCATTTTTTTTTACAACTGCCCCAACTGTTTGGGGCAGTGGCGGTCCATACTCCTAGCTGACCACCTGGGGGTCGGGCAGTCCTCTATTTTTTTTTTTTTTAGAGATCTTAATATTTTGATTTAAATAATTTTGTGAAGAAAAAGTTTTATTGTTTAGAGTGTATGCCAAAAAATAAGATATTTAATATATTTATGAAGTGATCTCATAACTCTTTATAACTTTGATTTGATTTGTCAGTTGGATATCATAAGTCTTAAGATATCACTAATTAACTTTGATTTAATAAAAATGTCCGGAAATAATTAAAACACGTAAAACATAACATTTCAAAAGTATAATCAATCAAATAAATTAAAGCAACCGTGTTTAAATACGCAATAAATAAAATTTAAGTTAAATTAAGGTATTTCGTTTTATTAATTGTAGAGTTAGAAATTAGAATTTATTTTATAACTTAGATTTCTAAAGCTAGGTAATAAATTAATTTCTGAAGCTAGGTTATTAATTGTAGAGTTAAAATAAGGTATTTCGTTTTATTAATAAGAATTTATTAATTCTAGAGTTAGAAATTAAAGCTAGGTTAATTGTAACTAAATTTAATTGAATTAAATTAATTTAGATAGTTAGAAATAAAGTTAATTAGGTAGAACATATTAAATTACCGTAAACTTACGAATAATTATTATACGATTATTTTCGACATTAAAATTTATAATAAACAATTTATCTTCAAATTAAATTAGATTAAATTAAGTCAAGTTACTCACGATGAGGACCAAGTTAACCTGACTAAACCGGGTGAGTCAGACTGACTGAATCGGCAAATTATTATAAGCCGAAATAATCGAACCTTTAATTTAAACACATTAATTGGGGCAAGAATTAGTATAATTTAGCGTAGATTTTAATTAGTTATAATTACGTAATTTCATATTAGCATATCTATTTTGAGTCCGATCCGTGGGCTAATTCGGCTGACACTTACATCGGAGCAAACGGTGATCCCGTAGATTTTGTGGGAGTTTAGCTGCAGCGTTTTCACTCATACAGTTGTGGGATATCTGAATTATTTTTTTCGTGATGTACTATTACCATTCGATCCATCTAACCTGACATCCGCACTTTATTTTAATAGATGCATTAAACTATAGGGCATGTTTATATTTTCTGCATTGTAGATAGCATTTGCATAAACCCTGAAAAACTTGAATTTACTATATTATAGGAGTAGAGTAATATAATAAATATATATTATTATTATATGTTCATACGTATGCATTTGGTGAGAGCTAAGCAGAGGTCTGATGACTCTAAATGAGTCTACTAACTTTTAGTATATAGAAATATATACTTAGTTACTCTAATGCTACTCTGTCAGATTACAAGTGCATAATCCTACCGTGTAGTAGTGTTGGGTGTTGATCCACAGGAATAGATCTTAGTAGTTTTACAACAATAACACTAGTCTAGGTTCTTTGGGTTTATTTGGTACGCATGAATACTAATAATAATAATAGGTGCAGTTTGATTTTACAATTTACTCTGGCAAGGATATAGGTGGAGATGCTAATTGCTGTAAACCAAGTTTAGGAAGCCTCTAAGGATTTGAACAAATTCCTTCTAATTAACTCAATACAATATTTATGGTACTCATGTCTACCCATATATGACACTGTCACTACCGCATACGGCCTCGCCTACGGCCTTCTGTCACTACTGTATGCGATATAGACCACCCCGCAGAGCAGAGCCACATACCGATACTATTATTCCCCACGAATTACTTGGGTTTGGTTCTATGCATATT
The DNA here is from genome assembly GCA_033356055.1 of Carex pumila. Taxonomy (NCBI): domain Eukaryota; kingdom Viridiplantae; phylum Streptophyta; class Magnoliopsida; order Poales; family Cyperaceae; genus Carex; species Carex pumila. Next base: position 320,120 of record JARJHM010000231.1, read on the forward strand.
TGAAAGGTTCTCCGACTCTAAAGTCGGCTTGTGGGAGACAATTCAGATTATCACAGGATATAATGTAATTAAACCACTCACACCAATCTAATTAATTATATCCCCCTATTACTCGCTAAGTAATAACCCTAAACCCTATTCATTACAAGTAATAGCCTGATGCTAAGTTGCTTAGGTTCTAGTACTTACATGTTTGTCACGCAAGTGCTTATCACATAAGGACGCAATGACTATGCAACCTCATAACATGTAGGATACAAATAACAAATAAATTCCTAATTAAACCTCGAGATGCTATCTAATCTATATCCTGCTAAGGGAGTCCACTGGTTTCAAACCCTAGCCTTTAAACCACGGCCAGGCCTCATTAGCCGAAGTGTTTATAGTACTTACTTGTATCCCCTCTCACACCAAGGTACAATAACTTATAACACCTATTGGTATGTGGAGGACACTAGACCATCTATAGATAAAACTATGTATGCAAAGACATATTTCAATAACATTATAAGTATAATGAAATCTCAACTAAACATAAAAGAAAAATAAATATATAGTAAAGAGTAATTAGAATTCATTACATCCATCCCTAGAGAGGAGGAGCTTAGCTACTCAAAGCCATGACAAAATAAAAGAAGAAATAAAAGAAAGACATAACCTATAACTTAGAACACCGCTTCCTTAGAAGACTTCTTCTTCCGCCTTGGACTTCGAGCGCCTCTTCTTCTCCACGACTCCAAATATTTCACGTAATATTCTGCTCTAAACTATGGACTTACACAACTAAAACATGCACACTAATTCCTATTACAAGAGGAGTTTATATAGTCTAGCCTAAGGGTGAGGAGCCATGGAGAACATGGAGATCATGGGTGTCAAATATAGCATAAAATGCTATATTTGGAGTGCCAAAAATAGACTTCAAAGCGAAGCAAGACCTGTCACATTTGGAGATTCGTCCTTCTAGAAGGTTGTTATCCAACGGCTAAGATTTAATCCAAACTAGACAGTCCACGGATTCAATTCATGTGCCCCTGCAGCATAGGCATTTATGCTGCACGTGACATAGCTGAGGTCGGAGGACACTATACTTAGCCAAATTTCAATGAATTTTGCCATGTTGCATGTTGTTCACTTCGTGAGAGGTGTTTGCATACTCCATGTGTTGCTCTATTTTGACGCCTTCTTCAGAATTGGCCTAAATATGACATTTTTGCTCTGTTTTCGGCCTAAATTCGCAACTTTCTCCAAAACCTACCAAAATAGCCTAAAAACACATTTGCAGTGAATAATTTAGGAAAATGGATACTTTGCATACGCTTTTCCACCATTTTTCATACTAAAAAGTAGTGATTTTTGCTATATGTTTTGGCGTTATTAAGGCCGAGTGACTTTGTTCCATCTCGTAGGATGGGGTATGAGATGGCCCATCAGCCACTTAGCTAATCGATCACTTGATTCTTCGGGAGGCCTATTAGGATAATATTATATGTATAATTTTGGAACTATATATTCGTTTCGTTTCATTTTACCATTTCACGTGCATAGTTCCAATCTCAAGTTCTATGGCACGGAACGATTCAAGATGCTTTCCCCACCTACATTAGGAGCTACATGCCTAGAACGGATTATCCCACCATGGCTTCGATCTCGAGTTCCGTGGTAGTTGATTTTATTTGAGACTACAGAGTTCCGATCTTGAGTTTTGTGTAGGTTTATTTTATGCGTCTGCACGATTCTGATCTCAAGTTCTGTGGCAGATTGAGTGCACAGTTTCTATCTCGAGTTCTGTGGCACTAGTTACTATTGCCCGTGAGTCTGGCCGGATGTATGGAGTTTTTTTCTGCTCATGAGGGATGAGATTGACTATATTTTTATGACTTGCATTGTATGATTTCTTCTATTTTATATGTTTGGTTTAAGAATCATTTAGGTGAGATGACACACTGAATTTAGATATAACCATCTGCTAGCATGCTTATATTGTATTGGATCTATTGATCCTATTGACACGGCATGGGGTGATTTTAATATCCATATTATTATTATATTCGTACATACAGTGCTTTCGTACTAGACTCCACTTTGATTATGAATATAAATTTCTCTTGTATTTTATTTCGAGAATATTTTGCATGTTGGCATAATAAATTAACCGTATCATGATAATGATTAAAAGTATTTTCTTTTGATTAGATATTGAGCTAGGTTAACACATGTGCATAAGTACCATTATTATGAATTGTACGTAAGATGTAATTAAAAGTGCTTTGACCGTAGAGGATCCCTGAGAGGATAATTCTGGGTTACATACTGGGCAATTAGTCACTCACCCATAAGTTATTTCGTAGGTTTTTAGGTACAAAGTATGGCGTTCCGTAGCAGGAGGTGCCAGGAGCTGTCCTCCGTTTGACTATGTTTATATAGGATTTTGATTAGATTTACGAGTTCCTGTATTCTTGTATTATTTACGGGACTCGATAGATCATATAACCCCCTTCTTTACACTATTTTTATTTTGACATGACATGGACTGTACTAATATTATGTATGTTTATTTATTGATGTATGACTGATGTTGTTTGACTATTATGCTTCTGCTTTATTTATTATTGATTGTGTTTTATTAACATTGTGTGTTTATTGATTAATAAACATGAGGCGAGGTATAATCATACCTTAATACAGAATTACTGGTTTGGAGAGTGTGACATATATGAATAAGTTGAAGAAAGATTTAATGACCAGCCCATGATGACTCGATCGGTCGAAATCAATTTAAGAATCTTTTACTTTTAAAATTTGCAGTTAATATTCAGCATTAATTATATCAAAAAATTATAACACTATTAAGCGGAAAGGTATCCAATATAAAATATCAGCTCTCGCTACCAAAATGTCAATTTAATTAGTAGGCTAGAACGAATAATTTATCATAAATTCCCATCAAGTAGAAAAATAACCGGTTGCGTGCCCAAGCATCAATTAATTTGCTTTGTCGCAACTTGTTTTTTTTTCAAGGTTTTTGTCGCAACCTGTAACTACAAACTAATTGATGATTTCAGCGAAGTGTGCGGATATATATATATATATATATAGAGATTGACTAATATGCATTCGTAAGCACTTTAGCTGAAGTGTTTACGGTTTAAATTTGATTTTTCAAAATTCAAATGGTCAATTCGAACCGTTCATCTTGTTCTCCATATTAATATCTGCTTGGAGACAAAATTTTACATTTTTATGAATTTTTTTACTATTTATTAAGTATTTTACAAAATTATTGATCCAACGGTAGCTGCTGATTTTACTGTTATGTTAAGCTACCGTTGGATCAACAATTTTGTAAAATACTTAATAAATAGTAAAAATATTCAGAAAAATATAAAATTTGGTCTCCAAGCAGATATTAATATGGAGAACAAGATGAACGGTTCAGATCGACCGTTTGGATTTTGAAAAATCAAATTTGGACCGTAAGCACTTCGGCCGAAGTGCTTACGAATGCATATTAGTCATTCTCTCTCTCTCTCTCTCTCTCTCTCTCTCTCTATATATATATATATATATATATATATATATATATATATATATATATATATATATATATATATATATATATATATATGGAGGTTGGCTGATATCAAATCGATTGTTTCTAAAGTCCCGTGCAACTAAGTTGTTTTTCAATTTTCAAAGTCCAAAAAATCAATCCAAACCGTTAGACATGATCTCTATATTAAAATGTGTTTGGAGACAAAATTTTATATTTTTCTAATTTTTTTTACTATTTATTAAGTCACTTTGAAAATCGCTGATCCAACGATGACTTCTAATTTTACTGTTTTGTCAAGTCACCGTTGAATCAATGATTTTCAAAGTGACTTAATAAATAGTAAAAAAAATTTAGAAAAATATAAAATTTTGTCTCCAAACACATTTTAATATAGAGATCATATCTAATGGTTTGGATTGACTTTTTGGACTTTGAAAATTGAAAAACGATTTGATATTAGCCAACCTCTATATATATGTGTGTGTGTGTGTCTATATAAATGTCTATATACATATGTATATGTATATGTATATAGAGAGAGAGAGAGATGAGCTACGCTACTCCATGGAGTAAAACACATTTGTACTCCACACCGTATTTTCATTTTGAAAGTCCAAACGACCAATCCGAACCGTTAGATGTGATCTCCATATTGAAATGTGCTTGGAGACAAAATTTTACATTTTTTGGAAATTTTTTACTATTTATTAAGCAGTTTTGAAAATTAATGTTTTGCTGTGAACAGTAAAAACAATAAAAATTTCTGGACCATCGGATCAGCGATTTTCAAAATTACTTAATAAATAGTAAAAAAAATTCAAAAAAATGTAAAATTTGGTCTCCAAGCACATTTCAATATGGAGATCATGTTGAGCGGTTCAGATCGGTCGTTTGGATTTTCAAAATAAAAATATAGTGCCATGGAGCACCAACGTGTTTTACTCCATGGAGTAGCGTAGGTCCTCTATATATATATATATATAGAGAGAGAGAGAGAGTGACTAATATGCATTCGTAAGCACTTCGGCCGAAAGTTCTTACGGTCCAAATTTGATTTTTCAAAATCCAAACGGTCGATCTGAACCGTTCATCTTGTTCTCCATATTAATATGTGCTTGGAGACCAAATTTTATATTTTTCTGAATTTTTTTACTATTTATTAAGTATTTTACAAAATTGTTGATCCAACGGTAGCTTAACAAAACAGTAAAATCAGCAGCTACCGTTGGATCAACAATTTTGTAAAATACTTAATAAATAGTAAAAAAATTCAGAAAAATATAAAATTTGGTCTCCAAGCACATATTAATATGGAGAACAAGATGAACGGTTCAGATCGACCGTTTGTATTTTGAAAAATCAAATTTGGACCGTAAGCACTTCGGCCGAAGTGCTTACAAATACATATTAGTCACTCTCTCTCTCTCTCTATATATATATACACCTATATACATACATATATACATACATATAGGTATATGTATATATACATACATATATGTATGTATATATACATATAGGTATATGTATGTATATATGTATGTATATAGGTGTATATATATAGAGAGAGAGAGGTCGGCTACTCTACTTAAGCATATGAGGGTATATGCTTATAAGTCATTTTTTCGTTTTCAAAATCCAAAAAAGTCGATTTGAACTGTTAGATATGATTTCTATATTAAAATGTGCTTGGAGACCAAATTTTACATTTTTTCTGAATTTTTTTACTATTTATTAAGCAACTTTGAAAATCGCTAATCTAACGGTGGCTTAACAAAATAGTAAAATCAGAAGCCACCGTTGGATCAGCAATTTTCAAAGTGGCTTAATAAATAGTAAAAAAATTCAGAAAAATATAAAATTTGGTCTCCAAGCACATTTCAATATAGAGATCACATCTAACGGTTTAGATCCACTTTTTAGATTTTGAAAACGAAAAAATAACTTATAAGCATATATCCTCATATGCTTTTGTAAGTAGAGTAGCCAGCCTCATATGCTTATGCAAATTAAAGTGGGTGTTTTAATTTGCGCTCATATCTCTAGTTTCAAAATTCAAAACATCAATCCGAACCATTCAAGTTGATATCCAAATTAAATTGTGCTTGGAGACCATATTTTATATTTTTTTGGAAATTTTTTACTTACTATTTTTTTATAATTTTACAAAATCACTGTTTTTCAGAAAATTATGGACCATCAAAAACAGTGATTTTGAAAAATTCTAAAAAAATAGTAAAAAAATTTTAAAAAATATAAAATTTAGTCTCCAAGCACAATTTAATATGGATATCAACTTGAATAGTTCGGATTAATATTTTGAACTTTGAAATCGCAAAATATGAGTGTGAAGTAAAACACTTGCTTTACTTCGTGAAGCGCCGTAGCCCAACTCTCTATATATATGTTAGATATGCAGTCATTTTAACCACATCTTATAATATTCATGTACAACCAAATAAATATAAACAAACACACAATGTATGCGCATCAGCTAGCTAGCATATATAAATAAACCGCAACCCTATCTTTCTTCCTCATAATGTGTTTCATCTCTCTCCTCATTTGTTTTCTCTTTGCCTTTTACTAAAGATAAAAGCAGAAATGGAACAACTACTTGCACTTGCACTACCTTGTTTTCTCCTACTACTCGTGCTCTCCCTTCGATTCCTCCAGAAGCAAGCTACACGTAATTCTAAATCTAATCTCCCTCCCAGCCCTCAGACCTTGCCATTTATTGGAAGTCTACACCACCTAGTAACTGCCACTTTGCCACATCATGCCCTGTATGATCTTGCCCAGTTGCATGGACCCGTTATGCTCCTTCGTGCTGGCCAGACGGACCTCGTTGTCCTCACTTCTCGCGAAGCTTCAAAAGAGGTGACTATTTTAATTTTGTAGCTGATCATTTTAATTATTTTATGAATGAGCTAGGCTGTATATAGTACTTACTATGCATAGTACACATTGGTCTTTACTTTGAATTAATATATCTGTGAACAGTAAAAAACAGTAAAATTTTCTAGACCATCAAATCAGCGACTTTCAAAATTACTTAATAAATAATAAAAAAATTTCAAAAAATGTAAAATTTGGTCTCCAAGCACATTTCAATATGGAGAACAAGATGAACGGTTCGGATCGACATTTTGAACTTTAAAATGGCAAAATATGAGCGAGAAGTAAAATAGTCACTTTACTTTGTAACTCATCATAGCCCATCTCTCTCTCTCTCTCTCTATATATATATATATATAGATGGGCTATGGTGAGTTGCGAAGTAAAGCGACTATTTTACTTCATGCAAATATTTTGTGATTTTAAAGCTCAAAATGTCAATCCAAAATTTTACATTTTATGGAATGTGCTTGGAGACCAAATTTTACATTTTTTTTGAATTTTTTTACTATTTATTAAGCCACTTTAAAAATCGCCGATCTAGTAATCCAGAAATTTTTATTATTTTTACTGTTTACCCAGATTTTCATATTTTCAAAGTGGTTTAATAAAATAGTAAAAAAAAATCAAAAAAATATATAATTTAGTTTCCAAGTATAGAATAAATATCTAACGATTTGGATCAGCTATTTGAACTTTTAAAATGAAGATATTATATGAAGTAAAAATGTGTTTTACTTCGCACACTACCAAAAATCTCTTTTGTATCAAGGATCTGAAAATGGCTTGTTACATAAGTGTGCTCATGTTATAAGCCCCAAAAACATGATTAGCATGCCCCCCCCCCCCCCCCCCCCCCCCCCCCCCCCATGTTACAAGTATTCATGCCTATAACCCCATTGTAACTACTTAGCAAATGCAAGGACACCCATGTTACTACTCCTAAATGGCTTTTAACATGAGCTTGCCCTTGCAACAAGTACGCATGCAACAACTTCCAGCTTTGGCGCCTGGCTAAAGTATTTGCTAGGAGATAAGCATGGGACCCCTCCAAGTATTTGCAAGGAGATAACTGTGGGCTCCACGTGAGTATTTACAAGCCTAGTTATGTGGGTCCCACCTAATTATTTGCATGGCTAGTACACATAGACCCCACTTGACTGTTTGCATGGATATCAATAGTACTTTTTGCATGCTCTCCTCCCTCCCTATACCAACATGGTACCAACCCGGATTACCCATTAAACTAGATTTACATAAATATATTGAAATATATAAATAACATATAATAAACATTAATCAACATAGTATAATTATCATACAATATACCAAAATACAAAAAAATCATTACAACAAGAATACTAGAATGTACTTCTAAATATACCCCTAAATATATCCAACATCCATTAACAAAAATTGACAAAATAATTTACAAGAAATTAATTGCATAATTCTGAAATTTGCTATTAGCGCCAATCGTGAGATACAACATTTAAGAATGTTCAAGATAGCCTTTGCAATCAGATACCTAATTAAATAAACAATAAAAATGTTAAATATTTGAGAGAACAATATTTTGACACAACATGTTGGATATTTTCCAACGGCCCCTGCTAAATCAAGAACAGAAAATATGATTAACCAAAGGGCTGGTACAGTAAGGTACATAAATCATTTTCTTATTTCTAGTGTGGAGCTGACTAGTATCAAGAAGTACCAACTAAATAATGTAGTGAGAGAGAGAGATTACTAATTTTGCTATACCAGTATATATGGCCAGCAAAGAGAGAGCAAACTACACATAATTCTATATCTAATCTCCCTCCATGCCCTCAGAGGCTCAGACCTTGCCATTTATTGGAAGTCTACACCACCTAGTAACTGCCACTTTGCCACATCATGTCCTGCGTGATCTTGCCCAGTTACATGGACCCGTTATGCTCCTTCGCGCTGGCCAGACGGACCTCGTTGTCCTCACTTCTCGTGAAGCTTCAAAAGAGGTGACTACTTTAATTTTGTACCTGATGATTTTAATTATTTTATGAATGAACTAGGCTATATATATATATATATATATATATAGTACTTACGTACTATGCATAGTGCACATTGATATGTAAAAGTCAATACCTTTGTTTACAAAGTTCAAATAATCAATTAAATTTTATATTTTTTCATAGAAGACAAACTCAGCCGAGTCGGCCGGAATTGTACCAGAATTGGACCAGACTAAGCCAATTTCAGACCGATTCTCAAACTTTTGGACCGAATTGAGCACTTGAAAATCATTATTCTTTTGTATTTCTATTCAAGGAAGATAATGGTGCTCGAAGAAATTGAAGATCGCGTGTTAGAAGGAAGAATCGTTAACTTATTTTTTTTAATAGACTTGGTGCATTACTTTTTACTATAATAAATTTGAAGTTTCTATTGGTTCATGATGAACCTTGACCATTTTATATCTGAACCCAATATTTTGGAAGTTTCAAGTGTAAGGGTCAGACTCTTAATTAGTCTCTCAATAATTATCGCAATGTTGAATAAACATATAAATTATTCCTATTTTTTATATTTCTTTGTTTCTCTTCACTTTGTTTGTTTTTTTCCTTTTTCGTCTTTGGTCTTTTTTATTTTCTAATCTATTTTTTGGTCTTTTTTTTTTATCTTTTTGGTTTTTTTTTTCCCTTTAGGGCACCTCCATTTTGATCTTTTTTTATTTTGTAATATATTTTTTTTCCTTTACGGTTTCCTTTTTTGTTTTTCCTTTTTGGTTTATTTTTTCTTTATTCTTTTTCTATTTTTCTTTTTTTAGGGGTCAACAAGTGGTCTTAAAATTATTTGGGGACTAATTATTATTTTACAATTTTTGTTTTATTTTTTATTACAAAACAAGCTTAATTATGGCAATCAAAATCTGAGTTTCTGATCCGATTCGGTCGATTCTAACAGATTCATCCGATTCTGATTCCATGGTAAAGTAACTCATTATGATTCTGATTATGATTTCAATTTTGCCTTCTATACATTTTTAGAATCATTTTGCTATTTTTTTAAAGATACATGAAGAAGGTTTTGGAATCTTCTTTTCGCGTTGCCTTAGCACAAGTCATCGTTGAGTTTTCTCTCGATGGAACATCCTATAGTCTTCTCCACGATAGTGATACTCGTGTTGTCTCATCATCATCACCCTCTGTGATGATAGCCTCCAACTCAATGCTCTCTTCTGAGTTCTTCTCATCATCCACTGCACAACTATAATTTTCCTCTCGACCGGTTCTTCAATTGGTTTTTCTTTTAATCGGTTGAAACAAAAAAAAAAAGAAAAATCTTCAATTGGTTCGTAGGCCTTAGTATAGGATCGTTTGAGGCATAGTTATTCCTTTTTTATTTTCAGATTTTTTTAAAAGAAAAAAATAAAAGGATTAAATTTATGTAAAATGATATCGACAAAAAAAAAATTAATTACCAACGTTTTTCTATTTATTAGAGCAGGATGAGCTTTGCCAAAAAAAAAATCTGAGTTTCAGAAAATGATATCGACACTAGATTCTGATTCTACGATGAAGCAACTGATTTCGATTATGATTCCGATTTTACGAATCATGATTACATCTAATAATATTTTTCTTGAAAATTCGAACATGGAAAAATCACTTCATAACATCCATGTGCTTTTCTTTTTGCATTATCCCAAGTAAATCTGCAGGGTATAATTAGGAACAGTATGAAGATTAATTTTAATTGACAAACACAATTGCAGCTAATTACAAAATTTTGATCTGTCTTTAATTCCAAGTTTATTTGCTACAAGGTGATCAAGCGGTCAAAGAAATAATAAAAATTGAATATATAAAACAACTTATAAATTAACTTATAAAATGTTCATTTCTTTAACCGCTTGACTGTGTAGCAAATAAACTCGAAACTTTTAAAATTATGCATGTACATGCATCACTCATGAAATGCATGGAACTATTGAAATTGTGCTCACCAAATTCTCTTGAATGGCACATCACACTCTAGCTTTACTCATATTACTACAACATTTTAAAAATAGTAAGTGAACAACATTTGTAAGTTACAACATCTTACAACAATTCGGTTTGTGTGAGTGTTCTCTGTTTCTCATCAAGCAAGTAATTGGGGAAAGTTGTGTGCTCTCAAAATTTGATTTATATCCAGTAGTAAATCCTCTAAATTCAATTAATTGAAATGATAGAAAAACCAGATCATAACATCTTGTTATTGGTCCCAGTGCAGGGGTGATGTTGGGTATTATAAATTGCATTAGGCCTACCAATTCAGAAAACTCAATAAAACTGGACTTTTATGGGCCTGGCCCAGGCCTTATCATTTCTTTCACACCTTTAAGAGGAAGTGGCATCGTCACTTTTGCGTGTGATTGCCGTGGCGAGTCAGCTTCTCTCCATTTTGTCCAGCACTGTCTCCCTCCAGTCCTTTCTAGTATGGTCTCTCTAGTCTCGTTGCCATCAATGGCCAGCAATGTCTCCGGAGTCTACATCGTAATCATCAATGAATAGTCTCGTCGCCATCAATGGCCAGCAATATCTCAGAATCTACATCGTCGGCAAGGTCTGCGACGAGTTCATCAACTAAGAATTATTTTATTTTAAAAAATAATGATTTTCTTACATTTTTATTTTTAAATTATGATTAACTTCTTATATGTGTAATCAGATATTATGTGTATAATTAGTGGAATACCTCGCTTTGTTTTAGTAAGGATAATCGACACAAGTTATCTGAGTTTTTGATGATATATTTTAAAAAAAAAAATAGCTATAAACCATCTTAATATATAAATAGTAAAAAAAATTTTAAAAATATAAAATTTAGTCTCCAAACACATTATAATATAAACTGAACATCTAACGATTTACATCGTTAGGAAAACCGAGTTGTTCCAAAAGCTAGGAGCAAATGTTTTGAGCTTAGTCATTCTCTATCTCTCTCTCTCTCGCTATATATATAGAGAGAGGAGAGATTCAATAGCACATTTTTTCATACCTCATCATATCTCATATTTTATATCTTTGTTTTCAAAATCCAAACTGTTGATCCGAACCGCTCAATATGATATCTATACGAAAATATGCCAGGGGATGAAATTTTATATTTTTTGCAAATTTTTTACTATCTTTTAAGATATGTACAAAATCACTATTTTTGGACTGTTCAAAAAACACTGATTTGCTGAAACACAGTGATTTTCAATAAATCTAAAGAAATAGTAAAAAATTTCCAAAAAATGTAAAATTTGGTCTCCAAACAAATATTAATATGGAGAACAAGATTAACGGTTCGAATCGACCATTAGAATTTTGAAAACTCGAAATTCAAGCCATTGCATGGAGGGGTTCTATGCTATGCATAGCATGCTAGCATATTCCTATATATATATATATATATACATATATATATATATATATGAGAAGGGATCAAGTTACAATATTTTTTGAGTTACAACAAGCATTTTCTACATTTTCAAAGTCCAAATCGTCGATCCAAACCATTAGATGTGATCTCTACAATAAAATATGCTTGGAGACGAAATTTTACATTTTTCAAAAAAAATTTACTATTTATTAAGGTGGGTACAAAAACTAGTCAAATTCATACCATTGAATTTTGTACCCATCTTAATAAATAGTAAAAAAATTGCAAAAAATGTAAATTTTGGTCTATATGCACATTTTATTGTAGAGATCACATCTAACAGTTTGGATCAACGATTTGGACTTTGAAAATGTAAATAATGCTTGTTGTAACTTGTTGTAACTCAAAAAATATTGTAACTTAATCCCTCCTCTATATATATATATATATATATATATATGAGATGGGCTATGATGCATTGCAATGCATGGAGGGGTTTATGCATTGGACCATAAATCTAAAATTCAAAATCCAAATGGCTGATCCAAACCGTTCATCTCTCTCTCTCTCTCTCTCTATATATATATATATATATATATATATATGAGATGGGCTATGGTGAGTTGGGAAGTAAGGATCTTATTTTACTTCACAGTTATATCTTCATTTTTAAAGATCAAATAGTTGATCTGAACCGCTCAACATGATATCTATATCGAAATGTGTTTGGTGACCAAATGTTACATTTTTAGAAATTTTTTACTAAATTTTTTATTTCAAAAGCACTGTTTTTATTCTCTAGAATCCGTCCAAAAACAACAATTTTGTACCTATCTAAAAAAATAGTAAAAAATTTCCAAAAAAATGTAAAATTTAGTCTCCAAGTACATTTCAACATGTATATCATGTTAAGCAGTTCGGATCGATTATTTGGTCTTTGAAAACGAAGATACATGAGCGTGAAGTAAAACAAGATTCTTACTTCACAACTAACCATAGCCCAACTATATATATATACCAAGTAGGGTTGGCAAAAAAATTCGTAGTTCGTGATTCGATTCGGGTTTGATTCGAGTTTAATTCGATTCGAAATGGGTTCGAATTAAAATGAACCAAACCAAGTTTGGTTCAAAATTAATTCAAACCAAACTCAAACCTAGCCTGGTCCGATCGAAATGGGTTCACGAACTTTTATGGTTCAAATCTCATAATAACATCAACCGTTCATTTACCTAATGAAATTAAAACCTAAGATAAAGAGTCATAATTTAACTTAGCAGATGCTCCATCGCTCTCAATTTTTTTTTTTTTTTGAGAAATGTGGAGGTCTAGCCCCCAGATTGCATTAATAAAGACACCAATGGTGTCAGTTTGTTACAATCCATCGCTCTCAAATCTCAATAACCTAGTTCTCTTTCTGCCTCTCCCTAACTCACTCTCCCTCTCGCTCTAAAACCTAGCCGATGCTCTCGGCGATTGACTCTCTCTCCAGCCATCACTCCTCTCTGTGTCTCTCCTCTCTCTTCGGCCGTCTCTCCTCCACCTTCTCTATCTTTCGGATTCTCATTTTATTAGATGGTCCAATCGAGGGTTTGATCGAGTGAGCACTCGAGGTATGATTACTTGTTTTACTGCATATTTCAGTTCTTGTACTTAATCATCTTTTTACAATTATTGTTGTGATATATTTTTTTCATTAACAATTTTTCAACTTAAAAACACTCATTTCATACCGGTAAAAGGAAGCCATGTGAATTTTGTCCCGCTAGAAAAAATTAATGTATAAACTACCGGTATAACTAAGGCTGCTAAAAAATAATTTAGTTCGTGATTTGATTCGGGTTTAATTCAAAAAATGTCTAGTTCGCAATTAATTCGATTCGAAATGAGTTCCATTTGAAACGAATCAAACCAGGTTCAGTTCAAATCTTATTCAAACCAAACTCAAACCTTAAGTAAGTTTGATTCAGTTCGATTCGTTACCACCCCTACCTCCAAGTCACTGCATTCAATTCCTTTACATTGATTGATTCATGGATGAAATCATACTCAAATCTCTTCCTCCCTTCTTTCCTTTTCTTCTGATCTGTCGATTCTTCAAATTAAAATTCCTTTACATTGATTGATTCATGGATGAAATCATACTCAAATCTCTTCCCCCCCCCCTCTTTCCTTTTCTTCTGATCTGTCGATTCTTCAAATTAATACTGCTGTACAATCTTCTCCAGTACCTTATCCATTTTGTTATATGTAGATATTACTAATTATCATATATATGCAAGTAACATATATATGAGTCTCATTTTGCTACATGTATCAAAGATAAGAAGAAATAAATAAACCAGCTGGAATCCATCACTTGATCCGAAAATTGTGAAATTTCAGAAAATTGTGTACCATAAAAAATCAGTGATTTTAAAAATTCAAAAAAATTAGTATTAAATTTTCAAAAAATATAAAATTTATTCTCCAAACACAATTTAATATGGAAATTAACTTGAACGGTTTAGATCAACGTTTTAAACTTTGAAATTGTAAAATAGAAATGTGAAGTACAACATTCGCTTTACTTCGTGAAGCACTGTAGTCCAACTCTCTCTCTCTCTATCTCTGTCCCTCTCTCTTTTTTTTTGAAACCTTAACAGTGGCTGCCAAGTATAACTTTTCATTAAATAAAAGTAAAATTACATCCATCACTACAACATCATAACATCTTCATAATATCATCCAAACAACACAACAAATATAAAAACACAACATAACCACTAACAACATATATAACATCTAACGAATTGGCTTCAAGCGATCATCAATCTCCTCTCTCACCTTCTCGCTCTCCGCTGCACCAGTTGGCTAACAACACGAAGGTAGAGGCATCTAGAAAAAAAAATTTGTGGGGGGGGGGAGGCCAGCACTGGCTGCAACCTCCCCCATCCCTGACTAGAATTCCGGTGTAGAGGTTTTAGAGATAGAGAACAATGTTAGATTGATGGTTAAAAAAAGTGGTGGTTGAAGAAAGCGGGAGGAAGAGGCGGAGGGGCTACGCCTCTTCTCTCTTGCTTTCTCTTTCAGATCTAGACTTTAGTGGTAGAAAAGAAGGAAGAGCAATTGGTGACAGCCGGAGAGGTCACGGACAAGGCTAGTGGCTGACTGATGGAGTCCATACAGATTGAAAAATGGTGACGAAGGGCGGAGGGAAGAGGGGGGGGGGGGTCGAGGGGAGTCTCTCTCTCTCTATATTTGTATATTAAGGGTAAGGCTAAGGTGTTATGGGTTGCATAGAGACCTGCGGTGCTACGGCTCAATATTCGAGTTTTCAAAATCCAAATAGTCTATTTGAACAATTCATCTTGTTCTCTATATTAATGTGTTTGAAGAGCAAATTTTATATTTTTTGGAAATTTTTTACTATTTTTTTAGATAGATAAAAAATCAGTTGATTTAAAAAAATATGCACCATTTAGATATTTGATTTTCTACCTATCTGAAAAAATAGTAAAAAATTTTCAAAAAATGTAAAATTTGGTCTCCAAATACATATTAATATGGAGAACAAGATGAATGGTTCAGATCGACCATTTAAATTTTGAAAACTCAAATATTGAACCGTAGCACCATAAGTTGCTATGCAACCCATAGCACCTTAGCCTTACTCTGTATATTAGATATGTGGTCACTACAACCACATATTATAATATTCATGTACAAATAAATAAATATGAACAAACACATGCTGCCAAGTTTTTTAAAAATACCTAAATTTATTAATATTTTATTATAAATAATAAGATATTTATCAAAATTATATTTTTACTCAAATTGTAAAAAAATCTTACGATTTAAACTAAAATTTTAAATCATAAATAATCTTTACTGTTTAAATTTTTAATTCAAACCGTAAGATCTCCTTACGGTTTGAATTGGCACTATGGTCAAAGAAAGAGGCTGGACAAACTTTTTGCAAAACAAAACAAATGCCCAAATACATGGTTACAGGTCTTCTGTGGTCATTATCTGAGATTTTATCTCTCTGACTATTATATAAATTGTTTTCTTTTTAAGTTGAGATGGTTGAAATGTTAATTGGTTAGTTCTTAGAAAATGTGTCGTAACAGAAGAAAAAAAAAACTATTACTAGTCTTTCTTTTTTAGGGCATAGAAGATCCTTTGCAAATTTGCAAGAAAAAAAAATTACTAGACTCCTTTTAAGGTTTGGATGGCCATAGAAGATCCTTACTCAAAGGAAAGGCCTTAAATGGAAAGGAAGCTGGTAGATTGGAGTTAGGTATGAAGAAAGTGGGACCCATTTCTCTGATGCGGTTACTGAAAATCTCAGGGAATTCAAATCGTAAGATATTTTTTTACGGTTTGAATAAAAATATAATTTTATAAATTATTAATTATTTTTAATAAAATATTAATAAATTTAGATATTTTTAAGAAACTGGGCACATGCCGTGAAGGCATGTAAGAACCATTAGAAGTATGCGTATATAAATAAATAGCAACCATATCTTTCCAGCTCATAATTTGTTTCATCTCTCTCTCGTCATTTATTTTCTCTTTGCTTTTTGGGGTTTAAAACTAAAGATAAGTGCAGAAATGGAACTACTACTTGCACTTGCACTACCTTGTCTTCTCCTACTACTCGCGCTCTCCCTTCGATTTCTCCAGAAGCAAGCTACACATAATTCTAAATCTAATCTTCCTCCAGGTCCCCAGACCTTGCCATTTATTGGAAGTCTACACCACCTAGTAACTGCCACTTTGCCACATCATGCCCTGCGTGATCTTGCCGAGTTACATGGACCTGTTATGCTCCTTCGTGCCGGCCAGACGGACCTCGTTGTCCTCACTTCTCGTGAAGCTGCAAAAGAGGTGACTATTTTAATTTTGTAGCTGATCATTTTAATTATTTTATGAGTGAGCTAGGCTATATATAGTACTTGCTATGCATAATACACATTGGTCTGTACTTTGAATCAATATCTCTCTTTAAAAAGTTCCAATAATTCGATGTGTTTAACATGCATGCATGATTATCAAATAAAAATATACTTGTAGAATTTTATATTTTTTTTCATAGAATGCAAACTCGGCCAAGTCGGACTAGAATCGGACCATTCCAAGCCAATTTTGGACAGATTTACTCGGAGAGCCAGTTTTAGGAGAAAATCATTATTCTTTTGCATTTCTATTCAAGGAAGATAATGGTGTTCGGAGAAATTGAAGATATGGTTGTGTTGGGAGGAAGAATCGTTAACTTGTTTTTTCTGAATAGACTTGGTGCATTACTTTTTACTATTATAAACTATGTTGCATGGATACGGGTACGGGTATCGTGTCGGATACGACACGGGTACGGCGACACGGCAATTCTCAAAAATAGAGGATACGACACGGCTATTATATATTTATTATTTTAATTATTTTATATATTGTATTTAGATAATTAATAACTTAACTTAATAATGTATTAAATATAATAATTGCTTCATTATGACACAAGTGAAATTTGGTAGAGTGGTAAAAAGCTTTGAGGTAAAGTGGGATTTGTATCGGAGCACGCGAGTTCGATTCACGCTGGGGTAAAAAAAATTTCGCGCGGCTCACGGGGCGGGTGCACGGTGGACCAAGGCCGTGTCCAAGGCGTGTCAGGGCCGTATCCAGGCGAGTCAACAAGTATCGGAGACCGTATCTGCTGAGTCCTGACACGCCAGCTGGCGTGTGTCTAACACGTATCGTACGCGTGTCGGAGGCGTATCGGTGTCGGATACGTGTCGGACACGGGTACGGCGGCTTCCTAGGAGTGTCAGGGTAACATAGATTATAAATTTGAGATTTCTAGCGGTTCATGGTGAACCTTGACCATTTTATATCTGAACCCAATGATTTCAAGTGTGAGGTTGACTCTTAGACTTTGAGTCTCACAAATTATCGCAATGTTGAATAAACATATAAATTATTCCTATTTTTTATATTTCTTTCTCTCTATTTTATTTGCTAATCGGCACCTCCTTTGTTTATTTTCTAATCTAATTTTTTCCTTTAAGTGTTTCATTTTTCGTTTTTCGTTTTTTTATTCTTTTTTTCTTTTTTTTTTGTTAGGGGTCAACAAGTGGTCTTAACATTAGTTTTGGACTAATTATTTTTCTTGTAATTTCAATTGTAACCTTTTAATTAGTGCAAAACAAGTTTCAGGCAAAAAAAATTCAAATTTCCGATCCGATCGGCTGATTCTAATCGATTTATCCGATTATGAGTCTATGATAAAATGACTCATTCTGATTCCGATTTTGTCTTTTAGGAATTGTTTTATAATTTTTTTGCTATCTTATAAAGATATATAAAGAAGATTTTGAAATTCTTTCCCACGTTATGTACCTAAGCATGAGTTGCCAGTTTTCTTCTCTCGACAGATCACCTGACGAGCTATATATCCTTGCACAAACTTCCGTCCTACAGTCTTCTCTACTACAATAACACTCTTGTGTGTTGTCTCGTCATTATCACTCTCTTTCATGATGGCCTCCAGTTCAATGCTCTCTTATGGCTTCTCCTTATCAGCTACTGCACAACTTTGATCTCCTTCCCGATCGGTTTTCAATTGGTTCTTCAAAGAACCATAACTAGAAGTCGATCTTCTCCTCCTAAGACCCACCAGCCTCTTTGTCGTCCTCTATATTAGCCATCAACTGTATCGCAACAGCCGCTACTGTGTCCCATTCTTCTTCAACCTAACCCGCGATCTGATACCACTTATTAAATATATATTCAGATTGTGAATGGTAGAAGAGAATTTAAAACTAGTTTCTTTTATTACTTAAGAGGAGTATAAGAGCTTTTGATGTATTTCATTTTCCACACACTCACTCTCTTACATACATGCATATAATTTAATACACTTCCACCAATTTATACTACCCCAAAGTAGATTGTGATTGGTATATAAGAGTTTAGATACTTTTAAATATAAATTATTCCAAGTAAATCTGCAGGGTATAATTAGGGTTGGTATGAAGATATATTAATTTTAATTAACAAACACAATTGCAGCTAATTACGAAAATTTGATGTCTTTATATTTGTGTCTTATATTGGAGGAAAATTATATGTTTTAACTTTTAACATTGATGCATACAAACTGCATATATATAGGTGATGCAAACACAGGATGCAAACCATGCAAACCGCCCTCCGCTATATGCAGCAAATGGTCTCTTCTATGGTAGCACGAATATTATTTTCTCAAATGGCCCGTACTGGCGCCAAATGCGTCGAATTTGTGCCAGTGAACTCTTTAGTTCAAAACAGGTGAAATCGTCCTCCTCAATTTGGCAAGAAGAGATCAATTCCCTGTTGAAGAGCTTCAGTTTAGTTTCTGGTAAATCACAAGTCAATTTGAGTGCATGGACATATGAGCTTTCAAACAATATTATAATTCGCGCAGCATTTGGAGGAAAATTTAAAATGAGACAAGTGTATTTGGAAGCATTACAAGAGCTAGTGGAGCTCTTGTCTGGGTTCAACCTATCAGATCTCTTCCCATCATTGAGTTGGTTGGATGTGAAGATGAGAAGAAGAGTTGCGAGAGTCCATCGGTAAGTACATTTGATCAATGAACTTAATATATTTCCGCATTAATTATTCTTTAATGTTTTGCTGAACTTAATACATATGTGTAGAAAATTGGATTTGGTACTAGAGGAGTTTGTACAGGAGCATTTGAAGAATTCAAAAAGAGGAGAGGAAGAGATTGAATATGATTTCATCAATGCCCTTATTGATATAAAGGAACGTGGTGATTTGGAGTTGCCTATCACTATGGACAACATAAAAGCTATCATCTTGGTATACATATGTGTGTGTGTGTGTGTGTGTGCGCGCGCGCCTGCCTGATTAACATTAGTTTTGTGTTGTGTGTATGTAGTAAATGAAAAAAATTACTAATTGAATATATATTCACTCTAATGATGCATATATATATATATATATATTCTTAATTTATTCAGGACATATTTAATGGAGGAACTGAAACAACAGCAACAACAATTACATGGGCCATGGCAGAACTAATTAAGCACCCTGATGTAATGGCAAAGGCACAAACAGAGATAAGGCAATTAGCTTCAAAAAGTAGTGATGAGAATACCAATAGCCTCAGTTATCTGCAATTAGTCATCAAAGAAACCCTGAGAATGCACCCTCCAGCACCACTTTTACTTCCACGACAATGCAAGGAAAGTTGCGAGGTACTTGGCTACACAATTCCCACCAGGGCCCGCATGGTAATCAACGCATGGGCTCTGGGAAGAAACCCCGAGTACTGGAACGATCCAGATGAATTCAAACCAGAGAGGTTCGAAACATCTAGTACTGGTATTGATTTTAAAGGGAGGAATTTTGAGTTTGTGCCATTTGGTGCCGGGAGAAGGATTTGTCCCGGACTTAAGTTTGGTGTGACGATGGTAGAGGATGCTCTGACAAATCTGTTGCTGCACTTTGATTGGCAACTACCTGATGGGATGAAGGCAGAGGATGTGGACATGACGGAGAACTTCGGAGTTGTCGCTGCAAAAAAGAAGCCTCTGTATTTGGTACCAACATTGCGAATTCCTTTGCCTGGATGATGTTTAGATAGATATATAGATGTATTACATATATATATCCAATAAAAATGTGTGATATATATATATCATAGTCACACATTTTTCCAATAAAAATGTGTGATATCATAGTCACACCAAAGTTAATTTATGGTTATACGAATACATGTGCTCTGTTTTTCATCTAGCAAGTACTTGAGAAAAGTTGCATTGTCAAAATTTTATATATATATATATATAGTTGGACTACAGTACTTCACACAAACTAAAGCGATTGTTTTATTTCACATCTTTATGTTCAATTTCAAAATTCAAAACATCGATCCGAACTGTTCAAGTTGATATTCATATTAAATTGTGCTTGCTGGCATATTCGTTGACTTTAGATACGATTTCTGATACGGGGTTGAATGGCAACGATACAGCTGTCTGGATGCGCGATATGATAGGCAATACGTTAATCTTTTTTTTTTCAATTTTTTCGCTGAATTATTTCCTTCATAATCAAGAGAACAGTTTGGATCCGATGGCCATTGGATCCAAACTGGTTTCAATGGGTTCGCTCATTATTAGATCTACTTTAGAATTTATGCGCACAAATTTTAAAGCAAACACAAAAATGCTGGTGCAAATCTTAAAGCAGATTCAATAATGAGCGAACACATTAAAACCAGTTTGAATCCAATAGCCATCAATCGTGGGTATGTGTGGGGGCCTGTGCAATTCTCTCTTCACTCTCCAACTCCTTCACGTGGGGAGTGTTACGAAGGATATTATTTATGTATTTAATAAACCCAAACCAAACCAAACTGCTGCTCTCCCTCCTCTCTCTTCAATAAATAAGTACAATTTTTTTGCGAAAGTTACATACTCTCGTTTCCAGTGAAGTTTACTGTTGTGGGACTAACACTCAAACCTGTAATCCGAACTAATTGATCAAAGATTGTCCGAGGCGCTTAATTTAGGTGCAATGAGTAAATTAAATATAAATGTGAAACTTATATACCCATTATTGTATTTAGTTAAATTATAAACTAACTTAAATTAATAATGTAAGTGTTGAATTAACTAAATTATTTTTCTGTTGTATAATACAAGTGTTGAATTAATAATATAATTAAAATAATAAAAAATAATATATATAATAACCGTATCGTATTCATGATTTTTAAAAATTGCCGTATCACCGTATCCATGCAACATAGGTTCAGATCGATATTTTGAACTTTAAAATTGCAAAATATTAGTGTGAGTTTAAAATATTAGTGTGAAGTAAAATACCTCGCGAAGCACCATAACCCAACTCTCTCTCTCTCTCTCTATATATATATATATATATATATATATATATCCAGTAGTAAATCCTCAAATTCAATTAATTGAATTGGTAGGAAAAAAACAAAAAAACAAAAACAAATCATAACGTATAGTGTTATTGGTCCCAACTCCCAAGTGCCGGGGTGATGTTGGGTATTAAACTATTAATTGAACTACAGAACTAGGCCTACTAATTATGCAAACTAAATTAAACTGGACTTTTATGGGCCTGGCCCAGGTCTTATCATTTCTTTTATATATTTTAAATTTAATTTATTTAATACCTGGACGAAGAGGAAGCGGCCTGGTGACGTTTGCGTGTGATGGCCGCGGCGAGTCGGCTTCTCTCTTACGTTAATTGACTGGTAAATGTTGGATTGGGTTCGGTAACTTGGGTTCATGGGTTGAATTGGTAGTTTTAGTCTCCATTCTTTTCCTCACTGTCTCTCTCCAGTCCATTCTAGTAGAGTCTCTCTCATCGCCATCAAAATGAAATAGGACACGTGGCACCGCCCTTTCCTCTCCGGACCCAAACCTATTTATATTCTTCTCTTAATTCTCCCTCTCCCGTCCGCCACCGAATCCATCTCCCCCTTTCTCTCTCTTCTCTCCTCTTCTCTCTGTGATCTCCTCTCTCACACTCATCTCATCACCAAACCCCTGCGATCTGATCTCCCATGGCCAGCAACGTCTCCAGAGTCTACATCGATGTCATCGATGACGTCGTCGGCAAGGTCCGCGATGAGTTCATCAACTACGGCGCTGGAGAAGCTGTTCTCAACGAACTCCAATCCGTAATCAATCTAATCTCTAATCTAATTACTTAACTGTTTTGATTGTCAATTGAATTTCTCTGATTGATTTCTTGATTGATTCATTCATTGATTGGTAGCTATGGGAGATGAAGATGATGCAGATGGGCGCCATAACTGGCAACATAGAGAGGCAAGCTGTTTCTCGGCAACCGGGTCAGGTGAACCCGGTTCACGACCTCAATGTTCCTTATGAGGGTCCCACTGAGGAGTATGAGACCCCCACTGCTGAGATGCTCTTCCCTCCTGTATCTATCCATCTACTCTTTTCTTTTATTTCTTTTCAAAATTTCTCCTTTTTTTTCTGGTAGAAATTCTCAAATTGTGTTCGCAATTTCTCCTTGTAGACACCATTGCAAACCCCAATTCAGACTCCGTTGCCGGGTATGGAGCAGGGCATGTACAACATTCCCACTGGTCCCTCTGATTACGCACCTTCGCCTCTCAGTGACATCAGAAACGGAGTCGATATGAAAGCTCCAAGGAATAACCACTATATGGTACCATTCTATTCTATTCATTTTCTCCAAGGAATAACCTTTCTGTCATTTTGGGTATTCAATTTCTACATTGATTGCTTAGTTATGGTTGGTAGCTTGTATTTTCACATGTAATGGCTCCACAAAATGACTTAAATGCCCTTGTATCTGACAATAACTTCTAAAATTGTGCATTGCATTCATTGGAGAAAGGATCTAAAAAAGCGGCATATAGGAAGAATCTTCTCACTAATTATAATATGAGTTAAATTTTACGGAATACTTAGTGTCCTTTTTATATGCTTAACCAGTTAACCTGTTTTGTTGTACTTAATTTATTCTTCTTCTTTTTTTCTTTTTTCTTTTTTAAGCAACCACCTTCACCCTGGATGGCCGCAAGACCATTAGGTGTTGATGTTAATGTTGGTGAGTAATGCAAATATTTATATACAAGCTTGGTTGATTTCTCTGCGTAACCTGTTTAGTGTGATATTTTAGCTTAAAATTTACAAATAATACGAGATGAGTACCTTTGCACAGCCTATGTTGAAGGACGGGAGGATGCAAACAGAGAAGCTCCTCATCAGCCTGCAACTCAGGTGCAATTTATATTTTCACTTTCCAACTTCCCGTGAAAATTTTGTCGGGACAGAACCATTTTATAAGAAAAGTTTTGCAAAATGCTGGCTAGGATACTTGAAAAATCTCCCAAATGCTTTTGTTGACCTATATATTTGGATATTTTTGGGGCTTTGCTGGGTCATTTTGGGTATTTTTTGTAAAAATGTGTGAGAACGTTTTCGCTTTTAGAATGGTTTTGGATGGTTCGATTGGTGATTAATATGTCATGTTACCAAGATGTGTAGATGGTACAAATGCAGGACTTCTTCACAGCACCAACTGGGAAGCGCAAAAGAGATGAATTTCCTTCTCACATGCCACCTGGCAGTTATAATATGCCCCAACAGGATGGTAGTGCTGATGCCATCATTGAGTTTGAGGTATCATTTTGCAATTATATATGTATATATATATTTTTTTTTTCTGTGTTGATTGCCTATGGTCTTTATGTTAAAATCTGATGGTGATATTGCTGTTTTTGCTTAATACAATAGGTGAGCAATTCAAGTTTGCAAGTAGACAGACGGCATGAAAAAACAACTGGTAAAGGACCAAAAAAATGTTCATCAATCCCTCAGCGTGATGGCATAGATGATGAGTATGACAGTGTAATGACAATTGCACCCCCTCCCTTTGTTTTCTCTCTTCTTTATCAATCTTTCTCTTGTTCTAATTTGTTTCTCTCCCCTCTTAATTTGACAGATGTTTCAGTTTACACCTGCCCCTGCTGAAGACTATAACAATGTTGTCCAGACACCCGCCGAACATGGTATGCTTACAGTTATTTGTTCGTTGATTTCTGGTACTTTACCAGTTGAGATAAGATTATGACTAATTTGTTGTTATTAAAGTAGAGCTGAGAGCACCAACACCTGTAGCAGCAGTGGGAACGCCAAAACCAACACCTGTAGCAGCAGGAGATGACGAGGAACCGCCGTTGAATGAGGACGATGACGATGACGATGACCTGGACGACTTGGAGCAAGGTGAGGAGGAGCCCACCACACAGCATCTCGTGCTTGCTCAATTCGACAAGGTAAGTTGCTTCTTCTATTTCAAGATGGGAACTCCTCTTGGATACCACTCTTGATTGACAATTGGGACCCGCATACAACAGGTGACTCGCACAAAGAACAGATGGAAGTGCACCTTGAAGGATGGAATCATGCATCTCAACAGCAGGGATATCCTTTTCAACAAGGTCTGTTGGTGGTAACTCTTCCCCCCTCTTCTTCTTTAAACCAAGAATAGCTAGAATAGCCAAATCAAGAATAGTTATTGTTTGTCTTATTAGAATAGCTAAATCTCAAAACCCTTAGGATTAGTTATTCCAATAAGATAAAGTTTGGATTCACTATTCTAACTTTTCTAACCCAACCAAACACCGAATAGGCTATTCCGAATAGCCTATTCTCAATCTAACCAAACATATAATTGTGTATTTCTCTTCTCATTTTTTCAATTTTTCATTTCTTCTCTCATATGCAGGCCATGGGAGAGTTTGATTTCTAATTTTGTGCCATGCCATTTGATTCATGAGATCTCCACTCAACACTGCCATTATCAATACGAGATTTCAAGGCTCTCTTATCTCGGTAGAGTAGAGGTGTTTCAGACATTTCTATCTTGTGATGGAACGACATTTTCATTTCTCTGTAAAAAAAGAAAAAAAATTAGTAGAGTTGTTGGCACTGTACATCAGTTTTCATTTCTTAAATCTTGAGAGATTTTATGCGAGAGCAACTATATCTGCTACCTGGCACCTCTTAAAAGTATTCTATTTTTTTTTTTAGTTCTGATCTGAGGATTCTAAGACTAGGAAAAGCTGTTAGATTGGCTTTACATCCAGTTTTCTGGGACCTTTTTATTTTTTAAGTTATTGAGCAATATAATGTTCTCTAGTTGAAATCAATTGGGCTTATTTTTAAATTGGAACTGGCATTATTGATTGCTCTGTCATTGGATAGGCTGTGAATTAGTTCGGATCATATTTAAATTATTATAGATGGTTACAACTTTCTGGTTTTCTTTGATTTCGGAAGAACTCTTTTGAAGAAATTTGATTTGATGGAATTTGGAATCCTCAAACAACAAACTGGAAAACTGAAACTAAAAATAAAATTCATTTGCTTTTGTGGGATGAATGTTACAAGGTTGCCTTGCGACAATACAAGTAAACAAAGAACAATAACGCCAATAGTCTGCATCAGAACTGCTGAGGTGCCAGAAAAATTTAGATAGTTTTCTTCCTCTTTATTTTCTCAGTGAAAGCATTCTCTGGCAAATTCTCTGGTTGGCACTCTGGAGCTATTGCGAATTCTGCACAATGCCGAAAAAAGGAAATGGCTCTGCTTTTTGAATGGGTGATACCGGGCTCCACCATTCCTGACCCGGCACAGGGAAGTGCAATCGGTTCCCTGTCGTGGCCCCTTCCTCTCCTGAATTCCCATTTCCAGAACAACCTATGCCCTCCATCTCCACCAAAAACGAAGATGGAGTGAGAGTCAGGGGAGACAACAATGGAATTGCACTATTTTGATTTTCCAACGAACAATTTCTTCTTTGATTGGGGTTGAGTTGTAGAGTCGACGGTGCATGCTTTTGTAGCCGGCTCTTCTGTTTTTTCCCCTCCTGCTCCTGTTTGATGATTTCTAGGTCAGAATCAGGATGAACACTGCTCATTTCCATTGACAATTCCAGACTGCTTGCGTCTTTCCTCTTTCGAGTCCGATCGAATTCCAAAATATGTTAAGATTTCCTCTCAAGTAGTTTGGATTCAGAGGTCACTACGAAATGGTTCTTTCTTTTAGGTAAGTATATAAGGTTGAATGCCGTGTTTATTGCTTCGGTTAGGTCAGCTAAGAATGGCAAATCCATACAATTATAAAAAGCAATAATTGGTTGAAAGACATGACAGCAATGTAACCATTCTACCTGGCAGTTGGATTGTACAGAGATGAAGTGCACATTGCACATTGTACATGCCAAAAGGAAATATATGTTTGTTTTTTTGGTCAAAATTAAAATTCTTCCTTTTCTTATCAGAAAATTAATGACAGCTTTATGGGTTGAATTGGATGTCACAATTTTCAATTGTCTGGATTTTATGGGTATAATAGATTTGACTTGATTATATATACACGCAATTTGTTATGGAGGATAAAGCACATGCTTGAACATTCAAGCGGACATCGACTAAAAATAACAATAAAAAGCATTTTCTCTTTTTGCACAAACAAGCTCTTCTATTTCTTGCACTTTAGTTTATTTGACAGCAATCTCAACATTTCTTGCAAAACAATTCTCAAATGGGTAATTGGATTGACCTTGATAGAATTCTAGAGTACAATTATTTAGATTCACAGGAAAAGGACAAAATGCAAAGAACTACATTTACTGCTCAACCTTATAACAACACCCATCAATTTCAAGAATAAATAAAGAGAAAAAAACTTTACAATAAAACCAACAAAATGCTATTGATGAGATACTGACAAACCCTAAGCAAACATAAATTATTTTCACAAATCAAGGTACTATCACAAATCATGAAGTGGCGTTGTCGGTACCATTATGCAAGGCACAACATACAGTTGCTTTATGATGTCCCTGGTAAACTCTGATCGCCTCCCCTGTGTTCATCGTCCACAGTCTTGCTGTTGTATCAGAAGAAGCTGCATGCGTTGTCAGAATCGTCAGAGCACAAATCAACAAAATAATAAAATGTTTTTGTGATAGTCGAGTTTAAGGGATGAGTACCTGTGATCAAATAAGCACCATCAACTGAGAAAACACAATCCCAGACCCAACGCTGATGTCCTGCGCAATAATATATAAAAAATAAGATTTTGCAGTTAAAAACCACCAAATTGCGAGTTCTAATTTCTCGAATCCCCAACTGAGGGCCCACAAGGAAATATGAGTACCTTCCTTGAGTTCTTTCACTGTACTAGCCTACGGACTTCAAAAGCAACAGAGAAAAAAAAATTATAATATAATCCAACAATTTAAAAATAGAATACTGTACCTATCAGAGTTCACTCCAACTGAAAGCCATCAACATTCCATATTTTTACAGTATGATCAGTAGAGGCAGTTGCAAGATACCTGTAAATAATTCCATGAATCCATGATCACTATAGTAGTCAATAGTAAAACCAGTGTTGTAAATAATGGTATGCGGTTATTGGACAGACAAGGTACCGCCAAGTGATTAATCGGGAATAAAACGCCATCATCGGAAATAATTGGCCGATTAATCAGGAAAATCCGTGACGGTTTGGTTACCACCAACGACTAATCGGCCGATTAATCAGCCTAAACGGACGTTTTTTATAACACTAAGTAAAACAACCTTATACCAGAGCAACTCAACCTGAATTCTAAACCCTGCAAACCTATGAACTTCAGAAGTCGAACAAACCCAAATAATATTGACCTAAGCTTGAGAAATAATCTGAACCCAAAATGACACGTTTTAACCAGAAGTTTGAAGCCCACTCTAACCGTTGTTCGACCTAAGGACATATATAAGTTAATGCACCTTTGCGGGTCACAGTATTCAGGAGATAGAAGGCACTTCAGGATGTATGTATCATGTGCTTGTAACTTGTGCAACGGTTCGAAGTAGGTCATTGTCTGATAAAAAGAAAAAATAATTTATAATTAATCTCTGATTGAATAGCCAAATAATCTGAAGTTACAGAGATAAATAATTTAAGAGATGCTACCTGTGTGCCTTTCTTCAAGCGCCACACATAACAGGTCCCACGATTGTTTGCAGCCACGACCATGCTGCCATCCCACATAACTGTCAGAGATCTGACAGCCGTGTCGACTTCCGGTACCTACACTCCAAAAAAGATAGCTAGTGAATTCCACTTGAGAATAAAACATCATGTTTTCTTTTTATGAGAATAAGAATAAAATATTATAAACATACCTGTACTCACCAACTCACAGCTACACGAGTTTGCAGCTAAGTCCCAGACTCGTATATTTCCATTTTGATCCCCAGATATTAATTCCTTCTGCAATTTAATATTTATAATTGCATAACAATGTTCCTAGCTCGTAGAAAAAATAGTTTCAAAAATGATAAAATTAATATGTAATGTAAATAAAACTATATTTTAAATCTTAACAACCTGATTTGGATGTAGAACCACAGTATTCACAGCTGTCCGATTTTCATATTCACGCTAACAAGTTCCAGTCCTTATACAATGAAATTACATTACAAAAAAGATATCAAAATTTCCTGTATCCTGAAACAGATACTGGTAAAAATACAGTAAGCACCGGTTAGTTACCTTAAATCCCAGATTTTGACAAAACCATTTTCGGACCCAGTATACATCCAATTGCCATCGCATTGAAATCCAACAGCCATAATATTATTATTTTTTTCTTTGAAAGGTTGGTAGTGCTGGCCACATTATTTGTGTTACCACCTGCCAATTCAATTCATGCTCAGTTTATTTGTCAGAATAATATAAAAAAGATTGAAGGAAACAAATGATGTCATATGGGTTGTGGGCTATTGGAGTTGACATCAAAAAGGTGGATATGGGAATTCCCGGCCGCCGCTAAAAACTGCTTGTCAGGTGTTATCTCTAGCCGATTAACACGCTGTA
This sequence comes from Carex pumila, assembly GCA_033356055.1. Lineage (NCBI taxonomy): Eukaryota > Viridiplantae > Streptophyta > Magnoliopsida > Poales > Cyperaceae > Carex > Carex pumila. The sequence continues at coordinate 349,442 of JARJHM010000231.1, forward strand.
AAAAACATGATTAACCCAATAAATATTACCAGAATTCCTGAAAACAGATTGAAAAGCAAAAGAAAAGAAAAGAAAACTGTTTGTCAGGTGTTATCTCAAGCCAATTAACTTGCTGTAAAAACATGATTAACCCAATAAATATTACCAGAATTCCTGTACACAGATTGAAAAAGAAAAGGAAAAGAAAGAGTTGTTACTGAATCAGGGCACTGGATGGTACGGTAACAGCGACCACTTTTAGCATCCCAAAATCTGATGGTGTGATCGTAACTGGCAGTTGCCAGAATCACACTAGGTTGGGTCATTGTGGTTTTGTATTTATCATCTAGAGAAGAGAAGAGGTGGAACTGAGAATCTAGCCATAACCCATAAACCCTATTCCAAATAGGAGATCGGAAACCACTCAGCCTCTATACTGTTTTTTTTCTTTTCTGACAAAAAGGGAAGGCGACGATGAGAGAAAGGGAGAAGTTAATTATATTAACAAATCAGTTTTAGCTTCAGGACCATTGAACTAAAACATCACTGCATATGGTTAGTGCGCTGCATGAAGTCAATACTGACCTGTTATAATCTTTACCTGAGAGAGAGACTGAGATATGGACCAGTCATTGGGCCTTTGACCAAGGTATTATGGGCTAAACCCCTCATTCGATTGAATTAGTTTCCCTCAACGCAAAATTATTTTTTAAGATTTTTTTCGATTCCATAGACATGATTATTACAAAGGATGTGAGGCTTTCACTTAATCAAGTTTAATAGATATAATAACCTCATTAGATGTATTTTGATATGTATGCTTGCTGGTTACATACTGTTTGCTGCATGAATTAGGTATGACAATGTCAAAGAGGATTTGCCGAAAAATAGAAAAGTTGAAAGTTCAGGCAGAGGCTGCTGATGTGGCCAAATCTAAGGTCTGTTTACCTTAAATAAGTTGAAATATCATTTCTCTTAAAATTGAAAGAAAGTATTAAATATAGTTGTTTAATGTCTTAACATGCCAGCACACAAGTGATACATTTAATTACACTCCATGACACATCAGATACGCCAACTGACATATCAAGTGAGCGGGTGTGTCTCTATCCTCTTGATACGGTCTCCGATACCTCGTTGAAATGTACCAATACGGTCGGGACGAAGCCAAAAGTTTTGGGATCTCTTATGGGTCCATACGTCCGCATTTGTTTTGGGATCTCTGAACTTCACTCAAATTCAGCAAAAAATTTAATCAAACCAAGTATAGATGAAGAGTTGTACTTAAAACTTCTTTTAAAAAAAATGGAGATATTTGACCACCTTCACATCATTCCCAACCTCAACATGAGCATTGAAAAACCAATCCCAAATCTATATCAGTTACCAACAGCAACCACAACATCTTTTGCATACAAGGATAAATTTTCAGTTACCAATAGCAGCCATTTATGTAATTGTAATAGCAGCCACGACATCTTTCGCAACCACAAACATTAGTACTTGCCACCACGACCTTCCCCTTCCCCTTCTAGAGTAGCCACTGCGGGACCCAAAACCACCGCCATGTTGTCCCATATGTGACCCAAAACCACACATCTATGGAAATAATGTTTTTCAAGGAACTAGATAGTATAAAGTGTTCTATGAAGTTAGACTAGATCTTTCGTACCAGTAGTACACAAACAGGTACACTTTTTTTTTTCTGTGCAAGGAGGCAGGTGATTCGATTCTTTCTTTCTATTAGGCATGTATATAAAGTTAAATGCTGCATTTATTGCTTCAGTTGAGTCAGCTAAGAATGGCAAATCCATGCAATTATAAAAAGCAATAATTGGTTGAAAGAGATGACAGCAATATAACCATTCTTCCTGGCAGTTGGATTGTACAAAAATGAGGTGCACAATTTGAAAGCAATTTCAAGATTTCTTGCAAAAGTAGTCTCTACATACTTTTCAAACGGGTAATTTTACACTTGAATTGCACTACTGGCTGGATTGACCTGAATAGAATTCTAGAGTACAATTATTCTGATTCTCAGGAAAAGGAAAAAAAAAATGCAAAGAACTACATTTATGCCCAACCTTATAACAACACCCGTCAATTTCAAGAATAAATAAAGAGAAAAAACTTTACAAGAAAATCAATGAACTGCTACAGATGAGATACAGACGAACCTGCCTAAGCAAACATAAATTATTTTCACAAATCAAGGTACTATCACAAATCATGAAGTGGCGTTGTCGGTACCATCATGCAAGGCACAACATACAGTTGCTTTATGATGTCCCTGGTAAACTCTGATTGCCTCCCCCGTGTTCATTGTCCACAGCCTCGCTGTTGTATCAGAAGAAGCTGCATGCGTTGTCAAAATCATCAGAGCACAAATCAACAAATTAAGTGAAACTACACATATTTTGTTTTTGTATGATGCTGTTAGAGATGAGAACCTGTGATCAAATAAGCACCATCAACTGAGAAAACACAATCCCAGACCCAACGCTGATGTCCTGCACAATAATATATAAAAACTTCGTAAAATTCGCGAATAATTTGGTCAAAGTTCGGCCAAATAATTCGTCATTCGGTTCTCCATCACCAAAAAAACGAATTATTCACAAATCTTGTGACTATGCTACTGCCTACGGGCTTCAAAAGCAACAGAAAGAAAAAAAAAATTATAACTTGATCCAACAATTTCAAAATAGAATACTGTACCTATCAAAGTTCGCTCCAACTTAAAGCCGTCAACATTCCATATTTTTACAGTATGATCAGCAGAGGCAGTTGCAAGGTACCTGTAAATAATTCCATGAATCCATGATCACTACAGTAGTCAATAGTAAAACAACCTTATACCAGTGCAACTCTACCTGAATTCTAAACCCTGCAAACCTAAGAACTTCAGAAGTGGAACAAAACCAAATAATATTGACCTAAAGCTTGAGAAATAATCTGAACCCAAAATGACACGTAACCTGTAGTATGAAGCCCACTCCTCCAACCCTAATTTGACCTAAGGACATAACTTGATCTAAGGGTTTTGGTAAAAAAAAAAAAAATCAAAACTTATCAGCAAATATAAAAGTGCACCTTTGTGGGTCACAGTATTCAGGAGATAGAAGGCACTTCAGGATATATGTATCATGTGCTTGTAACTTGTGCAACGGTTCAAAGTAGGTCATTGTCTGATAAAAAGAAAAAATAATTATAATTAATCTCTGATTGATTAGCCAAATAATCTGAAGTTACGGAGATAAATAATTTAAGAGATGCTACCTGTGTGCCTTTCTTCAAGCGCCACACATAACAGGTCCCACGATTGTTTGCAGCCACGACCATGCTGCCATCCCACATAACTGTCAGAGATCTGACAGCCGTGTCAACCTCCGGTACCTGCAGTGAAGATTCAAGAAGAGATAGGTAGTGAATTCCAAGAATAAAATATCATGTTTTCTTTTTATGAGAATAAGAAGCAAGACAATATGCTGATGACACGACAATTGTGGCTTCAGCAAACATTGCATCAAGACACTACAGGGAAGTATCACTTCAAAGATTAAGGAATCTCTCATGGCATTCCAATATGCCGATGACATGGCAATTGTGGCTTCGGCAAACATTGCATCACTAATTTCCTTAAAAATAGTGATCAGACTCTATGCTTCAGTTTCGGGGTTAAAGGTGAAGTACAGGAAAAGCAATTTCATCCCCCTAAATGTAAGCATACAGGACATGACTTGGGTTGAGGCGGTTTTACGATGCAAACAAACTAAATTCCCAATCTTATACCTAGGCATGCCCTTAACCAACCTCGTGCCTAGAAAAGAGCATTTTTGACCATTAATAGAAAAGGTGAAATGTAAGTTGGGAGGGTGGAAGAGTAAGATGATTTCTAGAGGTGGACGGTTGCAACTCGTTCAATCGGTTCTTTCAATTATACCGATCTATCACGTGTTGTTTTCGGTTACCACAGTGGGTAGTAAAACGCATTGATCAGATTAGATGATATTTTTTATGGGTTAAGTTACAGAATGGAGGTAAGGGCATATCCCTAATCAATTGGCCTGTTGCATGTTTGCCAAGGGTTTGGGGCGGTATGGGAATTCTAAATCTGGGTTTATTCAACATAGCATTTTTGCTTCAATGGTGGTGGAAAGCGTACCATGATAAGGAATGTTTGTGCACGGTCACTATCCGGTTAATAAGGCAAAGAGGCAATGCTAATCAGGGCCCTTGCATATGGTGCTAGGTGGTTCGTTTTTTTGGAGACACCTTCACGGTATCAAACAGTTGTTTCATAGGTGCATAGAATGGAAGATTGGCAATGGGAGAAAAGTACAAGTAAAATGAAATGGGCCTTCTCTTTCACTTGGAGTTACCCGGCACCAGAAACTGTCAAAAATTTTGTATACCTTGTGGCACATGATAAGATCTTAACAAAAGGTGTGTTAAACAGAAGGGGCTTGAGGGTGGATCTTAGGTGTGTGCTTTGTACTGGATGCTTGTGGGAAACATCTTTGCATCTACTGTTTCCGATGTCCTTATGCAAAGCCCGTTTGGAGAAAGCTAACTGAGTTTAGACAATTCCCTGTAGTAGTGACTGTCTCTAACTCAGCTCAGCAGACGTGGTTAGCCAAGGAATTGCTATTGTAGTCAATTTTTATTCTTTTTGTTTTAAGCTCTTTTCTGTGTACCTTTTGATATGATGTGTGTGGTTGTAAGATGAATACTTTATTTAATAATACCCTTGGGAGTAGCTTCCAAGTTTAAAAAAAAGAAAAGAGAATAAGAATAAACATTATAAACATACATGTACTCACCAACTCACAGCTACACGAGTTTGCAGCTAAATCCCAGACTCGAATATTTCCATTTTGATCCCCAGATATTAATTCCTTCTGCAACATTAAGATTTATAATTGCATAAACAAGCAATGACCAGAAAACAAATAATGTTCCTAGCTTGTAGACAAATTAATCTAAAAATGACATAATTAATATGTAAAGAAGACAATATTTTAAATGTAAACCTGATTCGGATGTAGAACCACAGTATTCACAGCTGCCCGACTTTCATATTCACGCTGACAAGTTCCAGTCCTATAAAATGAAATGACATTACAAAAAACAAATAAAAATTTGCTCTTTCCTTAAAAAGATACTGGTAAAAATAGAGCAAGAATTGGTTACCTTAAATCCCAGATTTTGACAAAACCATCTTCGGAGCCAGTATACATCCAATTGCCGTCACATTGAAATCCAACAGCCATAACATTATTTGTGTGAGAATCATAACTTACCACCTGCCAATTCAATTCATGCTCAGTTTATTCGTCAGAATAATATAAAAAAGATTGAAGGAAACAAGTGATGTCATACGGGTTGCGGGCTATTGGAGTTGACATCAAAAAGGTGGATATGGGGATTCCCAGCCGCTGCTAAAAACTGCTTGTCAGGTGTTATCTCTAGCCGATTAACTTGCTGTAAAAAACATGATTAACCCAATAAATATTATCTCAAGCCGATTAACTTGCTGTAAAAAACATGATTAACCCAATATATATTATCCCAAGCTGATTAGCTTTCTGTAAAAAACATGATTAACCCAATAAATATTCTCTCAAGCCAATTAACTTGCAGTAAAAAAATGATTAATCCAATAAATATTATCTCAAGCTGATTAACTTGCCGTAAAAAACATGATTAACCCAATAAATATTATCTCTAGCCTATTAATTTGCTGAAAAAAACATGATTAACCCAACAAATATTTTACCAGAGTTCCTGAACACAGATTGAAAAGGAAGAGAAAAGAGTTGTTACTGAATCGGGGTATTGAATGGTACGGTAACAGCGACCACTTTTAGCATCCCAAAATCTGATGGTGTGATCGTAACTCGCAGTTGCTAGAATCACACTAGGTTGGGTCATTGTGTCTAGAGAAGAGATGGAAGTGAGAAGTTGAGAAATGATCTACCCATAACCCATAAATCCTAATTCAAATAGGAGATCAGAAACCCCTCAGCCGGAGTGACGCACGCGACGAGGCAAAAAGGGAAGTCGACGACGAGGGAGAGAGAGAGAGACACACTGAGATATGGGCCAGCCATTGGGCCTTGACCAAGGCAGCATGGGCTAAACCCCTCATTCGAATGAATTATCATGTGTAAAGTAACTCAAAATTTGATTTTGCATCTTGACTGTCCAATTTGAATCTGCACGAATATTAAGGTGATAATATTGCCTCGATTCTGATCGAACGGTCCAAATATAAACTCAACATTTGTGTTGCTTTAAGGTATCAGGACCCGCTTTAAGGAATGAATCATAAGAAGATTACTTGTTTCAGCCTTGGTGTTTTATTCCGTGTCATGTTGGGCCCACTGTGCAGTGAGAAGAGAAATAAAAGGTGCGCATGGAACTGGACAGCTTTCCAGCATCTTCGATTTTCGAATTTTCCAGAAAAGGAGATGATGCTGTTTTTCTCACTACTGTTAGCTACTTCCACCTCCTCTCTTCTTCAAAAAGAGCGTCGCTAGCCTAATCTTCCCTTCAATTTCAGGTTAATATTCCCTTCCATTTCTTAGTTCCAATCATTTTTTCTTTTAATTTTGAGAAAAACCCTAATTTTTTTTTTTTTTTTTTTTTTTTGCAATTCAGGCTATTTTCCTCACGTTTTTGTTATATATTGGAAATTCAGGCTATTGTCATTTTAATTTGAAGGTTAATTTGAGCATTAGATTATTATAATCTCAGATCTCAGTCATTGAATAAAGCACTAATTACAATTATTGTTGATAGTTACCAGTAACTGTATGTGCACAACAGATAGGTCCTGAAATAATTTTCATACCAGTAAAAGAATGAGTTGGGATATCATACCAGTAAAAGTAGTCTAAAATGTAGGGCTTACTATAGATACTGTGGCTTGTCCTCTGAACCAGCCCCAAAAAAAAAAAAAAAAAAAAAATGCTAATTACAAGTTTACTTACAATGTTCTTTACTTACTGGTATGCAATTGTTATATGCTACTTATTTCTCAAATAAAACATTGGTTGCCTTTTTATTGAAAGTGAATATTGTATATTTCAATAGTTGGGTTTCAGATGCATGTTTGAAGTTTATTCCTATTTGTACATACCCAAGTGAATAACATGTTTTTGTTAATCATGTTCAGATTTTTGCACCCAAAAATTCTGTATGAGATGTTCTAATGAATCAATTAGTATCAGTTTTCATTTTTTTTTTCTTGTTTTATTCATATATCATGAAAGGAACATAGAAATTGTGCTCCAAAATGAGTACTGAAACCTCTGTACTGATATTAGTAACCTGTTTGTAGTAAGTACCATGTTATACATCCATCACACAATTACTATTCTGCCCTTGATATTTTGATGACTAATGGAGTATGTGTTGAGATTTAAGGTTTATGTACCGAAAATGGTGATTTTGAATGGTTATGGCTTACTAAAAGCTACTAAAATAATTCCGAGCTGGATAACCATATCTATTTGTCTTTCCAACATATTTAAAACCCTAGTACATTAAAGTATTAACATCAAAAACTGCTTTCTAGGATTTCATGTTCTTGCACAGCAAACATCAATGAGAAACAAATTCTGTAAAAACTAGGATGATCGAAAGATGTTTCCAGTTATTTCAAGGATTCCGATATTTTTTTAGTGTATTATACATGCCTGAAATGCTTGGTCTGTGTTATGGTAAAATTGGATATGACTTACCAAAAGGGCAAGTTTTGTATGTTTTCTTTCGGTTTTTCTATACATGTACTTTTTCTCGAACTTGCAGTTAGGAATGATATCATTCTTAATTTTATGTGATTACTGTAGGTTTTGTGGAAATTAAGATAATGGCCTTTTCAAGCCTCATTACAACTAATGTCAACAACCCTAACAAATCCTTCGAGGTTTGTTTTTGACCTATAACTTTTTTTACTGTTATCATATATTTTTAAGGTTCTTTATTTACTTAATTGTTTTATATGAGGATACTTTAATTGTTGGTCACTTTTCTACATAATTATAAGCTTGTTCAAACCGGATAGTGCTTTTTGGTCCTCCAAGTGAATATAATTCAGGGCAAGTCCAAAAAAAATATACAGAAACTTAGTGCGGCTTATATAATGTGCATTTTCCTATATTTTGTTGTATATATCTTAAGATCTATTACTGATGGTTTATAGTAACTTGTAAATATTTCAGGTGCTACCTGCTCCTAGTGACTCAGTGTCTAGTCTAAGCTTCAGCCCAAAGGCCAATCATCTGGTTGCGACTTCTTGGGATAATCAGGTGAATAAATGGAAAATAATTTAATTCTTAATTTTTGCTTTGGTAAGCTCTGGTGCTTTGCAATGCATCGATCCTCTTTATAATCAATTTAATCTACATTTCAAAATGTTGTAGGAAATCAAGTATTATCTATATTCTTTTAGATTTTTTGGACAAAATGGAAAAAAATCATTGATCTTTTTTTTTGTTTAGAATGGTTAAAAGCAATGTTTTTTCTCATGCTGAAAAAATATTGTAAACAGAAATGTGAAGATTTAGAAACTTGGTTTCCTACAAGATTATGATATTTTGTTCACATTTAAAAACAGAAATGTGCTGATTACAGTGATAAATTTGCGGTGGTATATGTGATAGGTGAGATGCTGGGAGGTTCTTCCTGGAAGTAGCCAGCCCAAGGCATCAATTTCACATGATCAACCGGTAAAACGACTTTTACCTTTTTTTGTAGTAGTCATCTGTAACTATTAAATTTCTGTGCTTGAATTCAATTCATTCATATGTTTTTTCAGAAAAGTTAAAAAATATAATATTTTTTATGTCAGTACATTGAAGTATATGTCTGTAAAATTTGACTTATGCAGCTCCTTTCATAGGATATCAAAACAATTACATAAAATTAGTGTCAATATCTTTGGATGTGTAGTCTAGGCCTCAAAAATAATGCGAAAAATTTCTCCCTTGCCAATAAAACCAGAAGCTCTATCGTGTTTCCCTCTCTTAAAAAAAATAGTCATATTTGTTCTTATCAAGTTCAGTACCAGAAAAACCAAAAAAAAAAAAAAAAAAAAAAAAGAATCAGCAGAGACTGAGTCATACCAGCATACTAGCCAATAAAAAATTCATCAAAACCCCATAATACCAGAAAACTGGTACATACAAGAACCATAAACCAGGAAAATTTAGTTCTAGCAAACGGTACAGTGGTTTTATCATGTTTTGTGGGGTCTAAATGGTGCTTGATTATAGTTTGAGTTCTGCTGGGGTATGATAGTACAATGTATCATACTAATAGAAAGATGCTATTGATTTCAACTGGTTGATGCAAATATATAAATCGGAAGTACCTCCCTCCAGTTTGTAAATAATAGTCAAGTAACATCAAAACTAAACTTTACACCTAAATATTTAACCAAATGACCCCTGATTTTTATTCACAGGTGCTGTGCTCAACATGGAAGGATGATGGGACGACAGTGTTCACAGGAGGGTGCGACAAGCAGGTCAAGATGTGGCCGCTGTTGTCAGGCGGCTCCCCCACGACAGTTGCCATGCATGATGCACCGGTCAAGGAGATCGCTTGGATCTCTCAGATGAACCTTCTTGTTTCCGGCAGTTGGGACAAAACTCTCAGGTCTCTTTTCTAGCTAAACACTTCTACATTTATACTCCTTGAAACCGTAGCAAGTATAACAGTTCTGTATAATTCCCTTTTGTCTTTCTAGACAACTATATGTGAAAGGCTTGATTGGCTATATTTTTCAAACTTAATAATAATTTTTTTTCGGGGGTTATATATGGGCATTGGGTATTGTTTTGCAGGTATAATTTCTAGTTAAAAGGTTCCTAAGTCTAAATCCTAATTGTAGTTATAGTCCAATGTACTGTGAAGTGAACTTATACACCAACTTGTATTCTTATAAGTCAAAGCAAATTTTGTAATAATTTTCACCTGCTGATGCAAGGTTGAAGAGCACAGGAAGTCCTATTTTTTTGCATATATTCTGACATATGCTGATATACTGGTTTTCATAAAATAGGTACTGGGACACTAGGCAAGCACAGCCAGCCCATGTACAACCATTGCCAGAGAGGTGCTATGCAATAACTGTTAATTATCCACTCATGGTTGTGGGGACCGCTGATCGACAACTCATTGTTTACAACCTGCAAAATCCTCAGGTCAGATTTTGTCACCTTTTTAGCTTAATTCTATCCATGCTGTGTATTTGGAAAGAAGTCGGTGCTCTTAGGAAAATTTTGTTGATTGTTTCGTAATTTTGTTGAATATGAGCACTAATGTGGTTTACTCTTACTGATGTTTTTACTATATATAATTGTTAACTTCGCTTTATTCTTCCTTGTTTTGCATATGAAGACGGAGTTCAAGCGGATTCAATCACCTCTCAAGTATCAAACTAGGTGCCTTGCTGCTTTTCCTGATCAACAAGGTTTTCTGGTATGGCCAAGTCTGTAGCTGCCGACATTTTATTCTTTATTTTGGTGATTAGTTATGTAATAAAAGCTTGGATCTCTACCTATGTATGACAGGTGGGGTCAATAGAAGGCAGGGTTGGTGTACACCACCTGGACGACTCCCAACAGAGCAAGAATTTTACATTTAAATGCCACAGAGAGGGAACTGGTAGCACTGAGATTTATTCTGTCAACTCTCTCAACTTCCACCCTGTAAACTCCTTATATCGAATTATTTTCAAGTTGAGGCACCTTTCAAAGTTCTTCATTTTGTAAAACTTTGTTGGTATATACGCTAGGTGCATCACACATTTGCCACTGCTGGGTCTGATGGTGCTTTCAACTTTTGGGATAAGGACAGTAAACAGAGACTCAAGGTTTGGTTATGCTCCCTGCTCATCTTACTATTGTTCATACTTTCATTTGTTCTTGTTTATTTATCTAATAATTTTTTTTTCTTACTTTTCAGGCTTTCTCCAGGTGTCCTTATCCTATTCCATGCAGTGCTTTCAATGCTGATGGTTCAATCTATGCATATGCAGTGAGTCACCAATTCAATGAGGAACTTTTGTTTGGTGCAATTTATGTTATGTTAAAAAAGAAATGCCAGTGCAGGCTGGTACATGATCAGATCTAAATGTGATGCAGTTTCTGACAAATTGATGATATTCACTTGTCCAGGTTTGTTATGACTGGAGCAAAGGTGCTGAAAATCATAATCCAGCGACTGCAAAGACATATATCTACTTGCACAGCACACAGGTCAATTTTAATTATATTACAGTAGGGAATATATAAATGAATGCTTGTAAACATCTGAATATTATGTGTAAACTTAAAAAAAAATGTTGCCAATACCCTCCTATCTGAACCGCTCAACATTATCTCCATATTAACAATGTGCATGGATACCAAATTTTATATTATTTGAATATTATTTTTTAGAAGATTCTGGACCATCCAAAAACAGTGATTTTGTATCTATCTAAAAAAATAGTTCAAAAAATTAAAAAAATATAAAATTTGGTATCCAGGCACATTTTAATGTGGATATCATGTTGAGTGGTTCGGATCAAATTTTTGGACTTTGAAAACGGAGACAAGGATGTGAGGCATAATTGGGGCATGGAAACAATGGGGCATTTTAACCATACTCTACTATGAAATTGCACAATTGCCTCTATAAGGAATATTGTAAAACTAAGCTAATTTTGTTTTTAAGGAATCACACCAGGGACTTGGTTAATGGATGAATGATGAATCAGTCCAGTGCACAGGAAGGGTTGATGTTTGCTCAGAATGTTGGTATATCAGATGTATATTTTGGATTGCTATGAATCAATACAATCCTTCAAGATTAGCAAACTAAGTTTTGAAAAGAATTCACAATTTACCAAATCAACCATTTGGTAACTCTATATATATAGTTTCCGTAAATTATTACAAAGTTGAAGCCACAAGATTAAGCACTGGTTACCAACCGCTTCTATTTGTAACCTAAATTGGGATGTCTATGGAGTGTCTCATACCTATGTTATGGCCTTCTTCATGTCATTAGCTGTTACAGCTCCTTGTTTTTTTTTTTTTTTGTCTTTTTTCTCTCGGGGCAGGAATCTGAGGTGAAAGGAAAGCCACGCATCAGCACAGGAAAGAAGTAGATTTTGCTATGTAAATTATAAAGCAGTGCTATGCTGCATCTCTTAGGTTTTAGTTTCATGGGTATTGTAGGCAGGACTTAGAAGAGGTGTGCTATGCTGTTCTCTTTTTCTTTTTTTGTTAATTTGTAGATTTGTTAACTTTTTTTTTCTTGTTGGTGCAAGATTTATTATTTTAATTTTAGTTTATCGACTTCAAAACTTGAATTAAATGCCTGAACTATATTCCATTTCACAAAATTCAACAGTGGACAGCTGAAGGTAATTATCTAATCAGATTTAATTTGAATTGTCTAATTATAAATCATATCAGCTAATGGCTTTCTTTAACTGAATAGACCACCAACCATCAAAACAAAACAAAAAATTACAAATAAGATGCATCAGAGAGCATCTGAAATCCTATCTTTCCATCTAACTGTTCTAATTTCTAAAAAAAATTGATACATTATACACTACTGATTGAAATAGTAGCAACTATTTCATACTAACACTTTTTAGGTCAGCAACCTTGGATCTGTGCAATTGCTCTGAAAAATTCAAGAGAAGAAGCTACTGGTGTCTAACTGAAAATGGGTGTCGAAATCTAATCCGTCAAAAACAGGATCGATGTCACCCATTGGTGAATTTGTTGTCGATGTGGTTGCTGACAATGCCGAAACTACCTCTGTTAGGTCAGAATCAACCTTTCTTAACCTGAACCCTCCTACTCCGGTGTCATATCCACTAATTGCACAAGGTGATAGGGAGAAGTAGTTTGATTCTGACGTGGCGGATGAGTTGGCAAAAGAAGGCAAGAAACCTCCACTAAGAAAATAATTATCCGCCATGGTGGCCACGTGGCCGCTTTCAATTGGTGTCGAGGGAAAAGAGAATGACATTGAGTTGCAGTGTGGGGCCTCTTGTTGGCCCAATCCTGTTGTTTTGATAGTTAGTGTTGCTTTAAGGCTGTTGAGATAGTCCTGGTCATGACTTGACTGAACCATCTGGTTGTTGTTGATATTGTTGTTGTTGTTGTTATTGTTGTTGTTGGTTGTGCAACTGATGTTGGATCCAGGGCGTGTATTAGACTTATTAATACACGTGTGGGTCCCTTGATAGATGACATCAAAGACAGTGGGGTTGTCGTCGGTTCGTTGCACCTGCTTTGTTGCTTGACAACCTTGCGAGTTGCGGTATGTGCAACGGTAGTAGCCCCTGAAACCAACAAAAAATAAAAATTGGTAAGGGAAGGGAAGGGGAAATGCAGCCTTCTTTATGTTTGTTTTCCTTGATAAATTAAAACTGAGACATTTGTAACTAATTTAATTAGTTTATGTAATTACAGTATTAATTAATTAATTAATTAATTAAAGTAAAGCAAACCTTGGGTGTTTGGCTCCAAGAATGTCCTTCTGGCCATATTTCCTCCAACTGTGTCCATCATCGAGTGGGCCCTCTACCCCACCAATGGACCCCACTTTCACTTGGCTTCTCCACTTTGGCAGTGTTTTCCTGTTTTTTTTTTCATTTATTAATTTAATTAGTTAGTTTGAGAAAACAGTTAAACTACATAATAAACATAATTAATTACAAAAACCACTCTTATTAAATCTAAAATTAAGAAGAAATTAACAAGTGTTAATTAATTAGCACCTCTTCTTGGAAACCTCTCTCTTGTTATTGTTGTCATCATTGTCGTCATGGCACCTAAATGCCGAATGAGACATGCCACTAGCCGGGCTCGCACTCGCGGATCGTAACGGCGATGTGGGTTCTCTCTGGTTCGACCCGAACCCGCATGAATTGGCAAGAAATATGGAATTCTCTGTTTTTGAGAGGAGTTGTGCTACTATAGATTTGGAGATTTCTATAGTAGAATTAGAAGGTTCTCTCAATTGAGCTTCCAATTGGGTCGCCAATTGCTGAATAAAAGATAGCTCTGAGAGTAGAAGCATGCTTTGGTTTTCTCCTGTATCAGTGTTCTCCATTGCTGTTATTTGTTCCTTGTTATTTCTTGAATTTTTTTTTTCTTGTTTTGGGTTGGAGATTGAAAGAGGAGAGGAGAGAAGAGAAGGTGAGTGAGGAGTGATGTGAGAGAAGGTTTTAAATATTTATAGTTTGGAGGAAGAGGAAACAGTTAGAGAGAAAGAGAGATAAAGCGCGTTTAATTCTAATTTAGAGTTTTGCTAGTGCTACGTGTGATGCACAAGAGGGGTTTGAATGCAAATTTACTAACTTGGACTTCCACCAAGTGTACGGAAGTGGGGTTTTTTCATAGGTCCTATTACTTTTCTAATATTCATTTACGTTTATACTATTAATCTATTATAAAATTTTATCAAACTAAATATTTTATGTAACTATTGTATCAATGTTGTAAGAGTCAACAATTACCTTTTTTTTTTATAAACTATGTTCTACTTGAGAAATAAATTTTGTGCACATTCCATTTTTTTTTCTAAATGAACACCTTGCCTCAAACTTAAATGAACTTGATTTGAATTTCATAAATTTTATTTAAGAACCTCTACTTTAATTAGATAGGCCATTGTAAAAACTTTATCTAAATGATTTATTTACAAGAAGTTGTATTCTATTCTCAATAGAGAAGTAAAATAAAAAGTAAACAAGTGTCAATGCCAAAATTTAACCAAAAAAAAAAGTTTAAAGTATTAGAGGGTGTGTTGGTAAAAGTACAGTCCTTGAAGACCATTAGACCAATAGACTGGTCAAAGAAGACACTTGGACCTCTAGTGACTGTGAGTGCCTAAACTAAACTGTTCAGCAACAAACTTTTAACATTTATGTGGCTTAAATAATGTAACCCTAATGTGTGCCAAACAACTGACAAGTAAAAAGAACACAACGCATTGTCACTATGAATTATGCCCGAATCATTCTGAATTATACCCAATCATGAATTTTTGACCTTATCGAACTGAATCCGAATAATTTATTTATCACTATGACACAAAGTGTTAGAGGATGTATTTGTATAAAGAATGCATGATGCATTATCCACAGAGAATCAAGATCTTGACTAATTCAAAGTTTCTTTGAATTCCTGTTTATTCTATTTCTAGTGGCCTCTTGATTATTATCAATTTAGATTTCAAACAATCAAAGAGTTGAAAATAATTGATGGTAAAGTGAGGGTCTTGACTGAGAATCTGCTTAGAAGCTGACCGTTGACTCTTCAAACAAATAGAATACCGCGTAAAGTTCAACCTGGATTATATATGAACTTGTTTCTATAGCTATATATGTGACTAACTACTGACCAAGCCATTCTTCAATAATTCATAGCTATTATTCATAGTTACAAGATTCACAAAATTAAATATTCTTTGCTAATGGCGAACCAAACAATGAATTATTCAATATAGGGCTGGGCAAAAAAACTCGAACTCGTAACTCGCTCATTTACAGCTTGGTTAACTCAGCTCATTTACAACTAGAGTTGGCCAACTCGTTTAATAAATGAGCTGAGTTCGAGTTGGCCTCAACTCGCTCATTTATAACTCGAGTTACATAAAGTTACATAGTATTTGTCACAATAAATTTCAAAATAATCAAACCCGAATCTCTAAACTATTATTTGTGCTTTGAGATTCGTGTAAAATATGTTTAAACTTGTATTGTAATACTATCACTAGTTAAACGAGTTACAAACGAGTTATGAGCTAACTCGAGTTGATAACGAGCTGAGTTTGAATTTGTGTTGTAATACCATCACTAGTTAAACAAGTTCTGAGTCAACTCGAGTTAATAACGAGCTGAGTATAAGTTGGCTCTACAACTCATTATTATCATCTTAACTCGAGTTGACTCGCTCGTTTATTAAATGAGCAGAGCTTGAGTTGGGGATAACTCGCTCAAATTCGGCTCATTTACAGCCCTAATTCAATAAACTAAAATTTGATCAAGTTATTCGTGAATTTTACAAAAATTTTCTGAATTTTCTGAATTATTCGCGGATAATTAATGAATTTTTATTTTTTTTGTGTGTTTTTTCTTGCTCCCTTATGGATTGAGATCTTCGATTCAGATAATTCAGAATCGTTTCTGAATCACAACTCTTTAACTCTGTTAAACCGAATCAGAATAATTTATTTATTACTATAGTATTATTTCAAAGAGGGATTAACATTGACGTGTTTGCCATAGAAAATCCTGGAGGTTTGTTGAAGATAGATGAGAGTATGACGTGTTTTATTCTCCGAAATATTTGGCCCCACTTTTCGTGTTGGTTGGCTTCATTTCAAAAAAGGTGACGTCACGGTGGGACCTAGTGCTTACGTCATTGAGATTTTGGCGTATCTTTGTATTAAATTGTGGCGGGCCAATAATTAATTGTACGGCTCTCACCAAATAAAAAGTGTAAACAAATTAGAGTGAGTCAATAGTAATAGAGTAATATGCATGTTACGTGTTGTTATTATGTTACAGTTTTATATTTAATTTTTCAAATTTTAATAATTAATCTGAATTGTTCATTTTATTCTTCATATTAATATGTATTTGGAGACCAAATTATATATTTTTTGAAAAAATTTTACTATTATCTTAGATATTTAGAAAATCACTTGATCTGAAAATTCTGGACCATCCAAAAACAATAATTTTCAATAATTTTAAAAAAATAGTAAAAAAATTTCAAAAAATGTAAAATTTGGTTTCCAAACACATATTAATACAGAGAACAAGAGGAACGGTTCAGATCGACCGTTAGGATTTGAAAACTCGAATATAGAGCCGTAGCACAATAACAAATCGTAATATGCGTAGTACCATAGACTCACTCAACAAATTAAAATTATGAATTCCAAACCCAACACTATAAAGTAATACATATGATGGAAGTGACTAATGTGTATTCGTATGCATATGGGCTGATATATATACGGTTTAAATTTGAAATTTTGAAATTTAAAATGTCGATCTAAACTATTCATCTTGTTCTTTATATTAGTATGTGCTTGGAGTTGGAGACCAAATTTTACATTTTTATGAATTTTTTTACTATTTATTAAGCCACTTTGAAAATTGTTAATTCAACAGTGGCTTAACAAAACAGTAAAATCAGCAATTTTCAAAGTAGCTCTAATTTTTTATTTGTTTGACATTTGTATGCTTCCAATTTTGTATTTTTATTTAATTGTACAAAACCATATTTTTCCAAATATCAAATTTGTTTGACATTTGTGTATAGTAATAGTTAGGGGGAGTTCAAACGGTCGCTTCGGTTGAAATCAAACTAAAATAACAAAATCAAACTTTTTTTCGATTTCAAAAATAGAATCAAATCGAACCGATTAAACTTATAAACCGATTAAGAACCAAACCGAACAAACCGATGTAAAATTTCGATTTGTTCGGTTACATCGGTTTGTTCAGTTCAAATCAAAGTAAATCTATTAGTACTATTATTAATGAAAATTATACATGTTCATACACAAGTTGTTCAATTTCATACAAAATATGTAGATGTTCTCAAATATTTAAACTAAAATAAAAGAAAGGAAGCAACGATTAAACCAAACATAATATAAACCATAATTGAACCAATATAATTCGGTCGTTTTGATTTAGTTGGTTGTGAAAAGTCTAAACCGAACCAATCCATTTAAACCGAAATAATTCAAAAATTCAACCCAACCATTCAATCCATTTGAACCGAAAAACCGAACCATTTAAACCAAAAATTTTTAGTTCAGTTAAAACCGAACAAACTAAACCATTTGAACACCCCTAATTATAATACATGAATTTGTGCAAGAAATTAAGGCCACAAACAAGTCGAACATTTCTAGAATTTTTTTAAAGGGTAGCGGACATTTAATTTGTTTCATCATATAAGTTTGAGTCAAAGTTTCTAGAACAAAAAAGTTTCTAGAAAAAGATAAAAAAAAATTAGAGGGTAGCGCCGCAGCGGACATCTGTTTCATCATAAAAGAAAAGAAAACTGGCTCAAGTGATTTAATTGCAAAATGACAAATATATGAAAGGATAAGGTTGAAATCGCCAATATGCCTATTGAATAATTTTATTAATTCTCTTGAAAAAAAATAGACTGAATGGCCCTTTAATCCATTATTAAACAAAAATGAATTGTAGAATTAAAATTCAATAAATAAATTATATGTATATCTAATTACATGCCTGTAATCTTTTCTTGTAATTCAAATTATTTTTAGTTAATTGGGAAAAATATCGTCAAAATGCCAATATGCCTATTGAATAATTATATTCTCTTGAAAAAAAAAAACAAATAGATTGAATAGCCCTTAAATCCATTATTAAACAAAAATGAATTGTAGAAAATTCAATAAATAAATTATATGTATATCTAATTACATGCCTGTAATTTTTTTTCTTGTAATTCAAATTCTTTTTAGTTGATTGGAAAAAAATATCGTCAAAATCCTCGTATAAATTTATTTACAAAAATCCCATACTTTTCAAAATGAAATCAACGACCAACAGACAAATTAATGAGAGAGACAACATATATACCTGAGGTGCAAGTCCGGACCGTTCTTTTAACTTGGCACGAATCTGAAAGCAGACACCCCATAGTTTCAATTGGCACAAAATTGAATTTGATCCGGCTGAAATTAATCTAGACCGTTCATTTTCTAAAATGCACCTTATTTATCATATTTGTATCCTCCCAGGTATTGCAGACCGAATATTTTATAAATATCTAAAAAAATAATTAAATTTAAAAATTTAACCAAAGTAGTGTGGGATTTCGAAATCTATCAAAACCACAAAATTTTTTTGCGATAATTCAGTCTAAAACCGTAAAAAAAATTTGCAATTTAAAAAAAAGCAAAAAAAATTTGCAGTTTCAATCTTTTTTTTTTCTTTTCTCGGATTTTTTTTATTTAAATAAAAATATTTATAATTTATTTATTTGTTGTATTGAAATATTATAAATATTTAATATATTTCTTTGAACATAGATGTAATACTATATAATTTGATTTATTAGAAAGATTGCTACAAATAACCCGGATCAACATTTTTCATGCTGGATTTTTTGCGGCTGTGAGAAAAATTAATATATTTCTTTATGTGTTATTGGAAAAAAAAATGTTTGGATTCTCAATTATTGATTCCAGTTCAAAAGTCACTTCTAAGTAAATACAAAAAATATTGTCATCCTTCTAATACATTTAATTTCTAAAAAGTTGTATCTATTTTGGAAAAATAAATAAAAATTTTAAGTTATTTAATGATTGTTATTAAAAAGAATTCTCAAAATAGATACAACTTTTTATAAATTACATGTACTAGAAGGATCACAATATTTTTTGTATTACCTAGAATTGACTTTTAAACCGGGATCAATAACTCAGAATCCAAGCATTTTTATTTTTTTCCAATAACTTATAAAGAAATATATTAATTTTTCTTACAGCTGCAAAAAATCCGGAATGAAAAATATTGATTCGGGTTATTTGCAGCAATCTTTCTAATAAATCAAATTATATAGTATTCCATCTATTTTCAAAGAAATATATTAAATATTTCTAATATTTCAATAAAAAAAATTATAAATATTTCTATTTAAAAAATATGAAAAATTGAAACCGCAAAATTTTTTTGCGTTTTTTTTTTTAAATTGCAAAAAATTTTGTTGTTTTGGTATTCCAAAACTGTAATTTTTTTTTGTGGTTTTAGACAGAATTAGCACAATTTTTTTGCAATTTGGATATATTTCAAAATCCTGCACAACTTTGGTTAGTTTTTTAAATTTAATTATTTTTTTGAATATTTATAAAAAAAAAATCGATATTGTAGATGATTCCCTCACTTTACGGTTTGAGATTAAATCTTAGCTGATTTGGGATTCGGACTAGGGAGGAGACCATATTATTGGGCTTTGAGATTCGTGCCAAGTTAAAAGAAGGTATGGATTCACTAATTGTACTACAATGATTATCTTTTGAAGTAATAGAGAGGCATGAAACCTTGTGCCATGTCACCACGTGAGGCATGAAACCATAAATAAAATAAAATAAAATAAATGTTACTTTATTCCATATATACCTTTTGTTCTTCTCTAACACTTTCCATGCTGTCTATGGTGTGCGCATGTTATGATTATCTTTTCAACATGAGATATTACGATGAATTGGAAACAAATTAAAAGGAAAAATAAATAATACGATATCACATATATGATATATCTCCCTTAAATTGTACAGTAGCAAAACAAATTAATATTCTTCAAACTATCAAACGCGCTTTTCAAACGACAAGTTAATTGGTTTGAATTCTTCAACGGTATCTGATCAGTGGATTGGATTGGTCAATTTTTATTATTATTATTATTTTTTCTGGAGATGGGAGTTTGAATTATGCAACCAAACACAAACACAAACACAAACACGGTTTAATTTGTTGTAACATAATCATTGGTGTATAGATATTTAAACTGAAATTGACAGTGCTTGAAGGGGATTGTGGTGACTGCGTGCATGTGCAATTCTATCATATACTAGTATCATACCCGTGCATTATAATGATGACATATTATAATAAATAAATATATTAATAAAAATAATTATTATTTAAAAATTAAAACACATGTTAATAAAAAATTTATACGATTCTGTATTTTTAGTTAACTTTAATCGTGATTTCTGATAACAATTTGACGATGTGATGATTTTTTATTTTTAAGTACCTATAATATCAAATAATAGCTCGATTCGAATCTAATATCATATTTCATACAACAATTCAATATCCACATATAATATGATATCAAAAAAACATAAATAAAAAAGTGTTATCATGTGTATGTATAGGATACACACACACACACACACACACATTATAAGAAAAATATATATTCACACACACATTTCAATTTATATTCTTATTTGTTTCCAATTTAGAATACACACACACATTGATATATTCTATATCGGAAATATATTCTAAATTGCCTACACCAATATGTACAGAAACAAAGAAAGAGAAATAAGGAAATAAAAAAAAAAATTTCATTGTGATCTGTATAGAAACAAAGAAGTAGGGAAACAATAATAAAAAAATGGAAGGTGAAGTTTTCTCAATTGAAGAGAAGAAATATAGAAACAAAAAAAAAAGGAAACAGATAAATATATCACTAAATTTCAGAATTTATTCAATTTTAATTGTAACATATCGTGTGGCATCATATGTGATGGTTAACTAAATTTAGACTTAAATATATAAAACAAATGCATTTAATAAAAAAAAAAGACAAATTACGTAATTAGAGAGTTAAGATTAAATCTGAAGTTTCATCTCTCAATTGTAGCCGTTAGCGGATCGGACACCCAACGTGCTTAATAATAGAATAGAAATATATATGGTTGTTGACTTAATTGCTTCTACATTGCTATCTATATACTTGTTACCTAAATATTGATATTTTGTTGTCGTCTCAATACAACTAGGGGTGTGTTCAAACGGTTCGGTTTGTTCGGTTATTAATCAAACTAAACTATTTTGATTTAAATGGATCAGTTTTCTGGTTTAAATGGATCGATTTAGTTGAAATTTTGAATAATTTTGGTTTAAATAGATCGGATCGGTTTAGACTTCTCAAAACTGACTAAACCAAACCGACCGGTTTATATTGTTTCGATACTAAAATTATTGGTGTTATAATGATTTCATTAAACCAAACTAGACCAAACCAAACCAAACTTCAATTGTTGTATATGACAATGTATTCTTTTTGTTAATAACAGTACCAATATATTTACTTTGGTTTGAATCTAACAATTCAAAATTTATTTTGGTTTGTCTTCAGTTTGGTTCTTAATTGATTGATCAGTCAGTTCGGTTCTATTTTTGAAAACCGAAGTAAAGTTTAATTTGATCATTTTACTTGGCACGAATCTGAAAGCAGACACCCCATAGTTTCGATTGGCACAAGATTGAATTTGATCCGCTGAACGGGGGCACGAATCTAAAAGCACCTCATTTATCAGATTTGTATCGTTGCAGGTATCGTAGATCGATGATTCCCCTCACTTTATGATTTGAGATTCAGAGTCGAGCCAAGTTAAAAGACAGTAGGGATTCACTAATTGTACTACAATGGTTATCTTTTCAAGTAATAATATTGAAAGCTTGTGCCATGTCACCACGTGAGGGCGTGAGGCATGAAACCATAAAATAAAATAAAATAAAATAAATGCTAGCTACCTCTTTGTTCTTCTCTAACACTTTCCATGCTGTCTATGGTGTGCGCATGTTTTATGATTATCTTTCCAACATGAGACAAAAAGGAAAAATAAATAATACGATACCACATATATATATATATATATATCTCCCTTAATTAAATTGTACAGTAGCGAAACAAATTAATATTCTTCAAACTATCAAACGCGGTTTTGAATTCTTCAACGGTATCTGAATCTGATCAGTGGATTGGATTGGTCAATTTTTATTATTATTTTTTGTGGAGATGGGAGTTTGAATTATGCAACCAAACACAAACACAAACACAAACACGGTTTTGTTGTAACATAATTAATCATTGGTGTATTGTATAGATATTTAAACTGAGATTGACAGTGATTGAAGGGGATTGTGGTGACTGCGTGCATGTGCAATTTTATCAAACGCGGATTGTTTACCATAAACAATGTACCTCTACACATAATAGTGAGATATAAATTAAAGGTAGATCAAACCACCTTAATTAGTTATTTATTTGTTGATCTAATTGCTTCTACATTACTGTCTATATACTTGTTACCTAAATTTTGATATTTTGTTGTTGTCCCAGTACAATTAGGGGTGTTCAAACTTGGTTTAAATTAATGGATCAGTTTTTCAATTTAAATGGATTGGTTTGGTTGAAATTTTGAATAATTTCAGTTTAGATGGATCGGCTCAGTTTACACTTCTCAAAACCGACTAAATCAAATCGACCAGTTTATGTTAATTGGTTCGATTTTAATATTATTGGTGTTACAATGATTTCATTAAACCAAATTAGACTGAACCAAACCGAAATTCAATTGTTGTGTATGACATTATTTTCATTAATAATAGTACCAATAGGTTTATTTTGAACTGAAAAAAAAATCAAAATTTACTTTGGTTTGTTCGGTTCAGTTGATATATTTAATTGGGCGGTTCAGTTCTATTTTTGAAAACTGAAAAAAATTTAGTTTGATCATTTTACTTCGGTTTGAACCGAACTGATTGTTTGAATACCCCTAAATACAACATCTAAGTAGAGCGTATTAAATTATTAATTGGGAGTTGGGGACCTAAGAGATTTCATTTAATTGACAATTTTGGCTACATTAGTTTTATATTTTTATGTTGTAATTTTTTAGATGCTCTGTATTTGTTACAATATTTTCTTTTGATTCTTGTAATATTTCTAGAATTCTAGGTATTCTTTTTCTTCAAAAGTCAAAGCCTTAGCCCTTAGAGCAGAGTTTCTAGGATAATTTAATACATGTTTAAGAAAAGGTCATAAAACCACATTTTAGTTGCAAATAAATTTAGCAGATAGCTTATTCATACAAATATAATTCTTTTTTGTCAGATTGATTTTGTGTTGTATTTTACCAAATTATTTACAGTATGTATTCAAAATACAAGTATTTATGTTGGCAAAATTTCTCTGTTTTTTTTTTTTCTTTTCATTTTTTTGTATTAGTCATTTCTTAGTGAAGACCCTGCTCGAATATTTTTTGTTGTCTAAATTTGTCAACGAAAATAGATAAGGAGTGGGATAATAAGTTGTCCTTTTTATTTTTCTAAATTTATTTGTTATTTTTCTAGAAGTTTAATTTATTAAATAGAAAATTTTTTAGGGGTAAGACCTTTTGTCTTCTGATTTCACACTTTTTCCCCTAATCTGATTGTTTGATTTCGCCTTTTAATTCATGTTTTTTCATTGTAAATGTTGAATTAAGTTTTGCATTTCTGGCTAGTATTCTCAAGACAAAACAAATGAATCACCCCTCTATAAGCATGGATATATTATGGAATAGAAAAAAAAAATTATATAATGTGCACAAATTGTGCTATTTGCTAGATCTTATTAAAAATTTATTGTAATTGTGATAAACAAATATGTTTGAAGAGAAGTGTTTTGTCAAATTAATTGTGATTATGTTAAACAAATTAATGTTCCCTTTGAAGAAATTAGACAACTCCTTTTTTTTTTTTCTTCTTTTTCAAAAGCTTCAGAGCAGTGTTTCAAGGAGAAGTTAATTTCTTTTTTTTAAGAAAAAACATGAAACCACATTTTAGTATGGACACAAATTTAATTTTAGTATGCTATATGGATTCAGAAATAAAAGTTATATTATATGCTATGGTCATAAATTAAAAATAAGTTATGATATATTTTTTTAAATTAATGCTTCAAACCGCCATTAGTTTTGAAGGAAATAAAAAATATAAAGAGGCACAATACAACATTTTGTTGTGCTGACAAATAAAGAAAAGGGGGAATTTCCTATATATCTGTAAAAAACTTGGAAATTATGTATTCCTCTCTCTAAACTTCAAAAACTCACAGATTTATCCATTTAACCATTTATTAAAAGTATAAAACGTCCAATATACTCAAATTTGAACCCGATAGATTCCTCTACCGTTCAATCCGCTTCAAGTGTGTGTCCCTTGTTTGTTCTTCTTTAGTGACATGTTTTCATAAAAAAAAAAAAAACTTTGGATTTTAGCCCTGCCTCTGAATCTCTCTTCCTTGTTGCTACTCTATCAGTGTGGCAACCATAAAACTCATTTTTCAAATTGATGCTTAGTCTTAAGATGCTTATTATTAATTTCATTTTATTATTCGTGCACTTATATGTCTGTAAATATCTCATCATAATTTTTTTGTTGTTAATAATCAATGAGATGAACTGTTTAGCATGAACAATATATATACTTAAACATATATAATAGTGAGATCAAGTTAGATTTAACTGTTTAACTAGTTAATTATTTGTTGATTTTTATTTTGAGATAGTTTTTGTTTCGAGATGGTATTTTTTTTTTATTATTATTGCTTTGCTGTGATTAGTGCTCATAATCATTATATTATGAGAAAAAACAATAAAATGTGAAAATTAATTAAAAGTTATGATGGAAGTTAGAGGAATCAACAAGAACTAATATTCTTATTCAAAATGTAGAAATATGTTATTTTAATTTTCAAAAAAACCTCTTAGGAGTTAGGACCTGATTAAGATTAGACGGAATGGAATAGTTTGAAAAGAAATTAATATGAAAGTGTATCTCGCTTAAGTCATCACAAATATTTTTGGATCTGTTGTGGGCTCACAAGTTTAGGCCCAAGAAGCATTTTCTACTTTAGGCCCAAGATGAAACACCAGACAGAGTGCTATTCAATTAAAATTACACGCGTCCCTCAATCCTTAAATCTTGCTGACACGTGTCAGTCAACTCTCCTACGTGTCGGGTAATCCCCAAATTCACGTCTTCATATAATAATATTTATTTTTCCCAATTCTCTTTCTTTCGTTAGATTTCTACAAAACCAAATCTCACTCGAGTTCAGTTCAGTTCAGGTTTTCAGTACTTGCTCTTTCTATAGTTCAACTTAATGTCAGGTGCACAAGGAGCACAACCAAAGGGGTCTTTCACAGCCACCACCTACCACACTGCACCGGGTTATGCCACAGAAGATCCACCAAAGATGGCCATAAGGTCTGACAAGGATGAGCCGGGTGTGCCGGTTAACAAATTGGAGGATAAGGTCAAGGATGCGGCTGGCTTGGGTGGGCCCGTCTTTGGTGCCGGAGCAGATGATGATAAACCCGATCTCGGTGTTGCCGGTACCGACTAGACTGCAACGTTACACGTGTCATGTATGTATACAATTGAA
Source organism: Carex pumila (assembly GCA_033356055.1). NCBI lineage: Eukaryota > Viridiplantae > Streptophyta > Magnoliopsida > Poales > Cyperaceae > Carex > Carex pumila. Next base: position 375,460 of record JARJHM010000231.1, read on the forward strand.
TCTGTTATAGAATATAAAAAACAGGTGTACAAAATAGATTTTGACAAATTAAACTTGCTCCTTGTATTCTTTTTGTTTAATTATTCATGAACTTGATGCTACTGATGTAAAATTAGTAATAAATGCTTGTTTAGAAACATAGTAAATAAATATTGTTTATTTAAGATTTAGTTCTGCAAACCATCAATCAGGTATTCCCAAGTTTCCAACTAATACTGATACCAACTAGACCCTGTCTGGTACAATAACCAGGATACTGCAACAAATGACAGGCTATGTTGCATGGATATGGGTATTGTATCTTGTATCGGATACAATACGGATACGGCAATACGACAATTTAAAAATATGAAGGATAAAATACGGCTATTATATATGTTATATTTTATTAATTTAATATTTTAATTATTTATTAATTCAACACCTATATTATAAGCAAAGAAAATATCATTTCTAAACAGCCGTATTATGCCACTGTGACAGTAGGCAAATATGAATGAATTTCTTTGAATTAAAATTAATGTGTACTGTACAAAAACAGGAAACGAATTATGCCACTGAGACAATATGAAAACATGAATCTATAATTATAAAACAAAAACATATCTTCTAACTATTGTAAAGCTCTATATGACAAAATTCACCAGAGACATACCATCTTTTCTAAAGAGTAAGATAACAGCTACCAGAAAAACTAAAGTTGTACCAGCATGGTACCAAACAGCGTACCAGCATGGTACATTATTACAACAACAGTTTTGAAAATCTAAAAAAGAAGACTCAAAATTGCATCTAGACCTCTTAAGAAAGGGAAAATGATCTCTTTTCTATCCTTGGATCAGCAGGGGTAGCATTTGGCTCAGTTTTACACATGCTCTAATACCATATCCAGATATTTTGAGTAAATTTCCGAAACTCGAGAATATGACCCATTGAATGATCCCTTGCAGAATTTGCATATGAAAGATTTAGTACCTCCAGCAGCAGTTCCTGACTTCTCTTTCATCACCACATATTCTCACAATAGTGTGGAATCATTTAAAGAGCTTGAGGCTGTATGGGCCATGATGTTACCTATATTAATGAAGAGAATACATAGAAATCAATTAGAAATATTAATGAAGAGAATACATAGAAATCAATTAGAAAGAATAATAAGATCAAACAATCTACATCCTGTTTTAATCAACCATAACAGTAAATTTGTTTTTAAGAGGCCAGTAGTATAATTATTTGTTTTTTTTCTAACACTAACAGTATATAGGCATATTCATGGTCTGCTATGGGATGAGTTACAAAGATTATAGTTACAATGATTTTATTCTAAAATGTGAATGAAGCAACCTACATTAATTCATACCAATAACCGATATACAGGTGAATACGCCTCTATACAGGTGAATTAATTGCTGTCAAAATAGGGACACGGCAATACCGGGTTTTATACCCTATTAGCTCATTGCTACTACTGAATTCAAAGACCACATGAGGAACTATTTTACACAGTATAAAAATACCAGCACTCATCTCCAATTAGAACTTGATCCATCTTGGGGCAAAGAGAATTCTTGTGTTTAGTAGTAGCAATTCAAAATCAGAAAAATTACACAGTTTTCCAATTCTTGTGTGAACTCATCGCAAAAATTAACGTAAAAGTAGAGAGGAGATTTACCCGGTAATAGAGAGGAGACAGATGGTGGAAGAGAGACGGCAGGAGAGAGGAGATGGAGAGGAGGAGAAACAGAGAGAGGAGACGAGCGCTGTTGGCGGGGAGGAGACAACCTAACTTAGACGTGTCCTGACCGTATTCATGCTGTCTTGGAACGTTTCAACGCGGTATCGGAGACTGTATCAAGATTGTAGGGACATGCCAGCTCACCCGATACGCCAGCTGGCATATTTGATACGTATCGTGTCAATGTCGGATACGTGTCAGACACGGATACGATAGCATCCAAGAGTATTAGGGTAGCATAGATGACAGGTAACAAACACCTAGTTCAAAAACAGTATGGAGCTCTTCTAAATAAGGAACAGAACTTGCTTCAAAAGAAAAACGAAGATTGAGAAAAAATTAATCAAGTGAGAAATACCCTGATGAAAAGCCCGATTTGTCGCATGTTGTCCTTGTACTCCAACAGAGGCACATACAGACTAGTTGCCACCAATCCACCTTCTTGGAGCTTCAACCTGCTTCCTTCCTTCCTAAGCTCATTTTGCCTCTGCTTGGAGCCTTGCCTTTTCTTTTTAAATGACAAAAATAAAAATAATTAGTAATAATCAGTAACAAAAATGATTGAAAGTTAAATGAACGGTTGGCATAGAAGACAACAACCCACCTTCTGTTTATAGCCTATCTAGCTCTTCTCTTTCTCTCCTTGGCTTCTCAGGATCCTTTTTTGCAACCTCCTAGATGCATTAGTCATTAATCAAAGTTAGTAACCAAATATAAACGATTTCATAAATTCTAGGAGGCTATGGTACTATGCATAGCGCACATCAGTCCGTACTATGGATCCACATCTCCATTTTCAAACATCAAATAGTCTATCATAATTGCTCAACATGATCTTCATATGAAATGTACTTTGAGCCAAATTTTACATTTTAAACATTTTTTTACTATTTTTTTAGATGGGTAAAAATCACTACAATTGGACGGTCCACAATCTTTAGATCAAGTGATTTTCTACCTATCTAGAAAAATAGTATAAAAGTTATAAAAAATTTAAAATTTAGCAATCAAGTACATTTTATATGAAGATCATAGTAGCCCTAACAAATACAATCACTATAAAAAAAAATGTAATTTGCTTTCATGCAGTGTTGAGTGCTTTGGCATTTGGATCACTTCCTGAGGAACTACTTGAGTCTGAATATGTAAAAGAGAAAAAGATCTCAATTGCAATAATACAATTTGAAATTAAAAAAAAGTAGGGACCACCATTAAAAAGAAACCGTAGGGACCACCATTAAAAAAACAGCAGCTTTGACCAAGATATAAAGCAAATGTCAATAGCAATTTCATATTAGGGACTAACCCAAGAAGCTTCTTTATATAAATCTTCCTGACACGTGTCAGTCAACTCTCTACGTGTTGGGTTGCCTCCAAATTCATCCCTTAGCTAGTAGCTTCTTCATATTAATCTTTTCCCCATTTCTCTTTCTTTCATTCGATTTCTGCAAACCAAATCTCACTCTAGTTCAATTCAGGTTTCAGTACTTGCTATTTCTATTTTACTGATGCAGTTAAAAGAAAAAAGATCAATGACAGGTGCACAAGGAGCACGACCCAAGGGGTTTTCCACCGCCACTACCTACCACACTGCACCGGGTTCTGCCACAGAAGACACACCGAAGATGGCCATACGGTCTAACGAGGACGAGCCGGGGGTGCCGATCAACAAGCTGGAGGATAAGATCAAGGATGCGGCCGGCTTGGGTAAACCCAATCTTGGTGTTGTCGGTACAGGCTAGACAAAAAAGTTTCAACGACAGAGCCACATACAGACTCAGGCAGTAGAGATGAAGTTTACACGAATCATTATCACCAAAATAAACTTCTGCTAGAGAAGGCTGTACCAGTGAATCATGATTTCAATACAAAATCATCTAGCATTCCCACCATTCCTTCTGTAATCTCTAATCAGAATATTAATCAGAAAATGAAACAAGTTAATGAAAATCCAGTATCTCTGCAGGTAGTTAATGAATGCTAGATTCTATCTATAATCATGGCTTTTTTCAGTGAAGAGATTGCCATGTAGCAAAAATCATCTCTTGTTTAAATTTATTTTAGGAATAAAATTGTCCATGGGGATTGGGTCATTGTTGTTAACTATTCAATCAACAACGAAAAGTTTGCATGCTTACCCCTTAAAATCCCATAAATATCTATCACAAAACTGTCAAATGATTTTCAATGTGTATATAGATCCAATTTTTCTCATTTGTTCTCAACGTGTTCGGTTTTTTTGTGTAGACAATTGAATTTGCACTCTAATAACAATTTCACATAACCGGTGTTATGTCCAAAATCTGATGCCATAACTATATATATACACATACCCAGTACTGTTAATTAGGGATATGACTGATAACCTCATTAATCTCCTGAGCTGGACCAAAATTGGGCTGCCAGCCCCTCTGTTTTTATTTTTCCACTTCAAGCTGCAGTTCGAGGACTGTTTCAACCGGTCATCACCTGTATCCATGAAGGGAAAACATTAATTAAGAGCCCTCAAAGGGTTCTAATATGCAAGTTTGGTAAAGAATTAGTGAAGGATATTTTAAATGAAAACAACTCGGCAAAGGACCAGTGTACGTAATATATGGTATTATCATATTCATTCAACAAGAGGTCAGAATCTCAATTAGTACGTATCGAAGATTCAACAGTAATTTTTTTTTCCATTTAATATTCATTCAACAATGCATAAAGAGAGGTCAGGTTAAGTAGTCTGGTATGCCCCTCAAGAAATTAGTGCAACCAAGGTACTGTAGTAGTTGTTTGTAGTGCATATATGGTATACACGTGTTATTTCTTTTCCTTCCTCTGAACATTGTGTGTATTATAATCCTCCAATCCTCTGAACATTAACATGTAAGAAACAGTTGAGTTGGCACTGTTATGTTGTGGGCCTTATCTGTGCAGGAATGGAGTCACAAATAAGAATATCTTACTGATAAAAAAAATCCAAATCTATTGCAAGAGCCTTTAATTTATTCATTAAATTTGGAAAAGAAAGTACCTTATTAATACGGAGTTGGTAAGTTATGAAGTATTATCCTACTGCATGTATCTCATTTATTTCTGTTATGAAAGCAGAGTGTTTCAGAGAAGCCACATATGCATCACACTGTAGCAACTGTAGCAACTGCAGCTACAACTGGGTGTTCTTTTACAAGCTTTATGTTCCTTGAGAATATTTGGGAAATAAATGAACGCAAAACAAAAATGAACTTTTCTGTTTTAACTTAACTGAAAAAAAAAAAATTCTTTGATTTACCACCTTTCACTGTGTTGAAAAATTGATCCACATATGCATCACACTGTGACCTAACAGATGGTATCAACTCCTACAAAATATTATAGATGGAAGAACATAAGAAATTAGGGATAATTTGATTAATTGACATTCTGATATATTTCAGAAACCAGTTAAAAGAGTAGAACAAATCACTGATACCAGTCAAGTCAACCCTTCACTTAATCAATCGAAGTAAGGTAAGAAGGGAGAAGTGCGCATATATGGTGGAAATTTTGGGCCTTGTCTGTGCCGGAATGAGTCAACAGTAGAAATAACCTACAAAGTTTTTGAAATTTGAAACAAGAAGAGTCACAAATAAGAATATCTTACTGATATTGCAAGAGCCTTTAATTTATTCATTAAATTTGAAAAGGAAAGTACCTTATTAATATGGAGTTGGTAAGTTATGAAGCATTATCCTACTGCAAGTAACTGATTTATTTCTGTTATGAAAGCAAGAGTGTTTCAGAGAAGCCACTTGCCCCCAGAGCTCCTCCAGCAAAGCAACTTTCTTGATTTCTAGACGGGTTTTTTTTTTTTTTTTCAACATGAGTTGGGGATCTGTTATAAAAGTAGAGTGTCCTTATGTTTCAAAGAAATTGGTCACCACGGCCTTGAATTTTCTTTTCTTTCAGAGAAGCAGGTAACTCCGGGAGATTCTCAAGCAAATCAGCGTTCGAAATTTCTAGATTTTCTAGGGCAGTGAGTCTTCCCATTGTAGCAGGCAATGACTTCAGAGAGCTTGCACCATCGATAGTTAACTCCCTTAGAGAAGCAGGTAACTCCGGGAGACTCTCAAGCAAATCAGCGTTCGAAATTTCTAGATTTTCTAGGGCAGTGAGTCTCCCCATTGTAGCAGGCAATGACTTCAGAGAGCTTGCACCATAGATAGTTAACCACCTTAGAGAAGCAGGTAACTCCGGGAGATTCTCAAGCAAATTAGCTTTCGAAATTTTAAGATTTTCTAGGGCAGTGAGTCTCCCCATTGTAGCAGGCAATGACTTTAGAGAGCTTGCACCACAGATAGTTAACTCCCTTAGAGAAGCAGGTAACTCCGGGAGATTCTCAAGCAAATCAGCGTTCCAAATATCTAGATTTTCTAGGGCAGTGAGTCTCCCCATTGTAGCAGGCAATGACTTCAAAGAGCTTGCACCATGGATAGTTAACTTCCTTAGAGAAGCAGGTAACTCCGGGAGATTCTCAAGCAAATCAGCTTCAAAAATTAGTAGATTTTCTAGGGCAGTGAATCTCCCCATTGTAGCAAGCAATGACTTCAGAGAGCTTGCACCATTGATATATAACCTCCTTAGAGAAGCAGGTAACTCCGGGAGATTCTCAAGCAAATCAGCTTTCCGAATTTGTAGATTTTCTAGGGTAGTGAGTCTCCCCATTGTAGCAGGCAATGACTTTAGAGAGCTTGCACCATTGATTTCTAACACCCTTAGAGAAGCAGGTAACTCCGGGATATTCTCAAGCAAATCAGCGTTCGAAATTTCTAGATTTTCTAGGGCAGTGAGTCTCCCCATTGTAGCAGGCAATGACTTCAGAGAGCTTGCACCATTGATAAATAACCTCCTTAGAGAAGCAGGTAACTCCAGGAGATTCTCAAGCAAATCAGCATTCGAAATTTGTAGATTTTCTAGGGCAGTGAGTCTCCCCATTGTAGCAGGCAATGACTTCAGAGAGCTTGCACCACAGATAGTTAACTCCCTTAGAGAAGCAGGTAACTCCGGGAGATTCTCAAGCAAATCAGCTTTCAAAATTAGTAGATTTTCTAGGGAAGTGAGTCTCCCCATTGTAGCAGGCAATGACTTCAGAGAGCTTGCACCATCGATAGTTAACTCCCTTAGAGAAGCGGGTAACTCCGGGAGATTCTCAAGCAAATCAGCGTCATAAATTCGTAGATTTTCTAGGGCAGTGAGTCTCCCCATTGTAGCAGGCAATGACTTCAGAGAGCTTGCACCATAGATAGTTAACCACCTTAGAGAAGCAGGTAACTCCGGGAGATTCTCAAGCAAATGAGCTTTCGAAATTTTAAGATTTTCTAGGGCAGTGAGTCTCCCCATTGTAGCAGGCAATGACTTCAGAGAGCTTGCACCACAGATAGTTAACTCCCTTAGAGAAGCAGGTAACTCCGGGAGATTCTCAAGCAAATCAGCTTTCAAAATTAGTAGATTTTCTAGGGAAGTGAGTCTCCCCATTGTAGCAGGCAATGACTTCAGAGAGCTTGCACCATCGATAGTTAACTCCCTTAGAGAAGCGGGTAACTCCGGGAGATTCTCAAGCAAATCAGCGTCATAAATTCGTAGATTTTCTAGGGTAGTGAGTCTCCCCATTGTAGCAGGCAATGACTTCAGAGAGCTTGCACCATTGATAGTTAACACCCTTAGAGAAGCAGGTAACTCCGGGAGATTCTCAAGCAAATCAGCTTTCAAAATTTGTAGATTTTCTAGGGCAGTGAGTCTCACCATTGTAGCAGGCAATGACTTTAGAGAGCTTGCACCATTGATAGATAAGTCTCTCAAGGACGTTAACTTCCCAAACTCATGAGTTGGCAGGTGTACTAATCTCTCACAATCCTTGATGGTTAATTCCTCAACAGCTTCCAAATCCAGGTTGTTTTGCTGCAGAAAACCATGCAAGGATATTAAGTTGGGGCAGCTTTCTATCACCACTACTCTTAGTGATGATTTTAGGGATAATGGTGCAGGAGTGTTATTACCAAAATTTTGGCACAAAGCTGGAAGTGAAGTCAAGCCCACATTACTAATTCGAAATTCAATCAGAGAAAGTGGCATATCAGGTAACTTGTCTAGATTTAGACAATCTTGTATATCAAGAATTTTCAAACATGGTATTTTCCCAAAAAATGATTGATTTTTCCAAAGTGGACAATTATGTAATTTAAGGGACAATAGGTTTAAAGGCGGTGAATCCTCCATCCATTTAGGAGATCTTTCGCCACTATAATTATTAATTGTCAATTTCATGAGACTGGGAGGGGGTTGGAGGTAATCAATGATTTTGTCAGGGTGAATAGGATTGCTCTTTGAGGTCCATTTCAGGGAGAGCGACATGAGATTGTTCTTTCCTAATAGGTTGGCACTCTGAGCTTCTGTATGATCCCCTATATTCTCAATGTTTTCAATAGATAGATGTCGGAGGTCTTTTAGTGTGCCCAGTTCATTTATACGTTGACCACTCTCTTGTCCAACAAAAAAGGTTAACTCTTGGAGAGATGTCAGCTTGTGGACTCCATGAATGGTTTTCATTATCTCCTTTGGAAGCCTCATATAACGCAACCTAAGTAGATTGGTCACTCCAGTCGTTTCAATTGTTGAATTGATCGCAACCTCATTATCTCTTAGAATTTCTAGTACTTGTAAATGATAAAGTTTGTAAACTAAAGAAAGGAGCAAGTACTTTAACGTTTCATCAATGACATAATAAGGTTGAGTTTCCTCCACAGATAGGTAGCGAAGGTGCACCAAATCGCTTATCTCTTTGGGCATTTCACTATTTTTGGATCCACTTATTTTCAATAAACGTAAACTTTTCTTAATTAAATTATTTGGAAGAACAAATGAATTCCAATCACTAGTTATAACCAAGCTGCGTAAATTTTCAAGATGGGAGACCTTTTCCATTTCATATTCATGTACATAAACATGTCGTATAGTTGGAGGTATGGTAATTGATTTATCATTACGTTCTATTCTACAACATTCTCCATAGGAAACGTTTTGGGCCAACTCATGCACCAAATCATGCATAACATATCTCCTTTCACCTCTCCTTGTTTTAACATATTCAAAGAATGACTTCCTTAAAAGAAGATTGAAGTAATCTAATCCAATATCTTCTGGCCTTTCTTCTTGATTGGATTGTTGTCGAATAAATCCAGAACAGATCCACATTTTGATCAAGTCATCTTTATCAAACTGATGATCTTGAGGGAATATGCTACAAAATCTGAAGCATACTTGCAAATTTGCTGGTAAATGGTAGTAGCTCAATTTCAAAACTTCCACCACATCCTTTACTTGCTCTAAGTTAAATAGAGACCCCTGATTCAAAACTCTTCTCCAATACTGGTGGTCCATACTCGAATTTAGCAAGCTTCCGATCACCTTTGCTGCTAATGGAATACCTCGGAGCATTTTTAGCATTTGATCTCCAATCGCTTGCAAGTCTCTATGATTGTCAAGGCTAAACCCACGAAATGCATAACTCTGAAAGAGCAATCGCAACTCTTGCTCTCTTAAGCCTTGTAATGATAGAGATTCATGCTCTGTATTTATCACACTTGCAAGCATGTCTGCCACTGATTTCATTCTAGTAGTAAATAATATTTTACTACCTTCTTGTACAAACCTCAAAGGAGCAAACAGTTGGTCCCAGTCACTCCTTTTCTCATCATCCCATATATCATCTAAAACGAGAAGAATTTTCTTTAAATGTGTATTTTCTTTCAAGTTCTCTTGAAGTGTATTTAATGGTTTATTATTATAATTCTTTTCACCTAATTCACCAAGCATCTTTCTCGTTATATCTTCAACACTGAAGTTAGTAGAAACACAAACCCAAATTGTTTTGTCAAAATTATTCGACCCGCGCATCTCTTGATATGCAAATTGTACAAGGGTGGTCTTTCCTTGTCCACCCACCCCAACAATACCAAATGAAGAGAGGTGGACATCAGTTGGCCGCTTTAGCCAATTAATTATCTTGTGCTTCTCAATTTCCCGGCCAAACAACTCTCTTTCTACTATAAAGGAAGTAGTTTCACGACTTAAAACTTTACCGGTTTCTTGTCGTGATTCAGAAATATTCTGAATGCCATACAAAGTGGCAGCATGAAGGAGATTACCCACACCGTTAGCAGCTTGATCCAACATTGTTACAGCCTCCTTCAACCTTTCCAAAGTATCATCATTGATAGTACATGATTTTCTCTTCTTTGAACTAGAAGCGGATCCACCCGCCTCATCTCGGTCTTTCACCATGTCCTCCAGTTTTTTGTACTCCAACTGGTCAAGCACGTCTTCGGATGCTTCAACAGCCTTCCTAAACTGCTCGACCCACTGGCTAGCATCCGAGTGCTTCATCTTTAGTGCTTCAGCAATGCCCATGACAGCTTTGATCTGGGGAAGAGCTGCCTTTATCCTCTTTAGCTCGGCTGTACTGTCAGCTGGCAACAAATTGTCATGCAAGTACGTAAAACCCGTTCTGATAAGTTCTCCGACAACAGCAGAGCCCGCCCACTCAGCAATGGTCCAGGCAGCTTTTGAAAGAGCCATCTTGAAGTTTCTTCTTTCTTCTACTGCCGCAGCTTCCTCTAAGCCGTTGGGTTTTTTTGTTGTTTTTTTTTTCCCCTTGCTAGTGTTGCTTGGGAGTGACAGATAAATTGGTAGTGTAGCAAAATGTATTTTTTGTTTTTTTTGTAAACACGTACTAAATTGGGGAATGAGAGAACAGATCAATTGAGAATGAAAATAGCAAAAGGCAGAGATTGGTTGGTTAATAAGCAAGAGAGATGAGAATTAGAGATTTTGTAAAGAGATACCGTGTACCTGATGGCAAGAGATCAGAGAGAGTTGAAAACAGAGATTACAAGATAGATTGAATGTAGTTGCAAAAGAGATCAGAGAGAGTTGCAAAAGAGAGGAGATAAATTTTTTTTTTTTTTTTGTTGAGAAAAAGCCCTTTGGCGAGAGGAGATGAATAGAGATTGAATGCAGTAACAGAGCCAGCTGGATTGAACGCACTAATCTAGAGCTTGACTACAACATCTCAAGTCTTCTGCACTATTATAGAATAACAGATGCTATGTGGCATTCACAGAGTTACAATCCCTGCAGGTGATAAGAACACACTAGTCAGTGACCCGCCACACTGTCAGGAAATACTGTATTGGATTTTCTGAGAAACAACTTTTTGGTGAAACACTTATTGCTTCAATTACTTTTGCCCTGTGACCCTAGTCTGCAACCCGTCCCTTTTCTAATATTCACGTTTGATTTTATTAGAATTTTTTATTAGATTGAAATTTGAAACACAAGGAAACACTACATGTGAACAAACAATAATGCACCTGCAAAGCCAGAGCCTATATCATTGACTTTACACATGGGGATGGGGTCATGAATAATTGTACATTACACAAAACAGAGGATCGTTAACTCATCCAAACTAACATAATTCGTCAGTACAAAACAAAATCAACGAGTTTAAGATTGGAGTTTGTTTCACAAAAATCAAAATACAAAATGAAAATTGCAATTTCCTTCTTATTTTTCAACAATAATTTTATTTTTTTGAGAATTGCTTCAGTACATTGCTTTTGAACCATCAGATGAAATATGAGCATTATGGAAAATAAAATATAATTACTTCTTTACATTGTTTCACAAAGTTATAATTTGGTTTCAAAAATAGAACCAAACTAATTGATTTAGCATTGCAAACGAACTAAATTGAACAAAAGTTTATTTCGGTTTATTCAGTTCAACCCGAAATATATTAAATTTTTTTATTTAAAGCCGTTGACTAATAATAAACCAAAAAATATTAAGAAATAAATGGGATATTAAGAAAGAAATCGGGATATTAAGAAATAAACTAAAATATTTAAAGCAATTGATTGAGAAATAAACTGGTTGCAGTCCAAACCAAATTCATAATTTATAAAAGGAACCGAAGTTATAATTTGGTTTTAAAAAGCAAACCAAACTGAACCATTATACTGAAAAAACTTAACCGTTTGGTCCAAACAAATTCGGTTCGATTCAAAACTGAGTAAACAGGACCCAAAGAACACGCCTAATCACTTGTGTTATGTTTAGTAATAAATCAATTAAATTGTAATGACAGAATTAGATATCCAGCAAGGTATAAGCAAGGTAAAAGCATAATCACCAGAAAAATGTTCCAAAGCAAGGTAAAAGAAAGAAATTGATTATTCATGCCTGACATGTAAAAGCAAGATATTGACTGATTTGATATTTTTATTTTTTGGAAGACAATGATTGATTTGATACCAAATGAATGAAATGGGAGGTATAAGCAACTACTCCACATACATTTGCATTTGCATTTTAATTTGTTTGAATTGAGTTGTGTTTACGTTTTTAGCAGATATTGAGAATAAGAGAGCAAACAGAGATGAGAATTAGAGATTTTGGAAAGAGATGCGTGTACCAGATCGAGCAGATGGCTGAGATGAGAAATGGCAAGAGATTGTAAAAGAGATTGCTAGATAGGTTGAATGTAGATGCAAAAGAGAGGAGATGAATAGAGATTGAAGGCAGTAACAGAGATAGCTGGATTGAACGCACTAATCTAGAGCTTGACTACAACATCTCAAGTCTTTTGCATTATAGTAGAATAACAAATATTATGTGGCATTCACAGAGTTACAATCCTGCCGCAGGTGATAAGAACACACTAGTGAGTGACCCGTCACAGTGTCAGTAAATGCTGTATTGGATTTTCTGAGAAACAATATTTTGGTGGAACACTTATTGCTTCAATTACTTTTGCCCCGTGACTGTCAGAAGAGAGAGGACCCTACTCTGCAATCTGTCTTTTTTCTAATATTCACATTTGTTTTTATTAGAATGTTTTTATTAGATTGAAATATAACATGTGCCCAAACCTATGTTACTCCAATACTTCTATTTAGTCACCGTACCCGTATCTAATACGCATCTGATACGGCCACAATATGTATCCGATACGCCAGCTGGCGTATAGGATGACGTGGCGTATCTCTAACATTTCTGATACGGTCACGATACACGTTGAATATTTGAGGATACGGCTATTTCAGCCGGATACGGGCGGGATACGGGCTCCATGCTCCATGCACCGCGCATGTACCATAAGCCAAAATCTACCCCTTTTTTTCTCAAAGCAAGAATCGAACCCCAGGATAGATGGTCTGGCGTCACCGTGCTCTACCAATGCACCATCTGTTATTTGTTGTTAGCAAGGGAATAACTTTTTTATTTAAACTATACTTTGGTTATTGTACTCAAGAATGTTTTATATTAATTTATATAATATAAATATTAATTTTTTATATTAATATATATATATATAATAGACGTATCGTATTTGAGATTTTAGAAAATTACCGTATCGCTGTATCCATATCGTATCCAATACGATACCCGTATCCGTATCCATGCAACATAGGCCCAAACAATAACGCACCTGCAAAAGCTATCAGAGCCTATCAATGACTTTACACAAAACAGAGAGGTTGTGAATAATTGTACATTACACAAAACAGAGAGGATCACTAACTCATACAAAGCAAAACCAACGAGTTTAGGATTAGAGTTTGTTTTACAAAAATCAAGATACAAAATGGAAATTACAACTTCCTTATTATTTTTCCACAATAATTTTATTTTTTTGAGAATTGATCCATTTACAATGCTTTTGAACCATCAGATGAAATATGGGAATTATAGAAAAATAAAATATAATTGCATTATGGAAAAATAAAATATAATTACTTCTAGGGGTGTTCATCAGTTCCGCGGTTAAATAGGCAAACCAAAGTTATAATTCGGTTTCGAAAATAGAACTGGACTGAATCAATTTAGCGTGGCAACTGAACTGAACCGAACAAAAGTTTTATTTCAGTTTGTTTGGTTTGTTCTGTTCAATCCAAAATATATTAATTTTTTATTTAAAGTAATTGACTTATAATAAACTGGCGTATTTAAAGCAATTAATTGAGAAATAAACCGGGTATTAAGAAATAAACCAGTTGCAATCCGAACCAAATTCATAATATTTAAAATTTCGGTCAGTTTGTTATTTTGGTTTTGAAAATTTCCAAACCGAGTCGAACCAAAGTTATAATTCGGTTTTAAAAAACAAATTGAACTGAACCATTAAACCGAAAAGCTTAACCGTTTGGTCCAAACTAATTCAGTTCAATTCAAAACTAAGTAAACCAGACCCAACGAACACCCCTAATCACTTGGGTTATGTTTAGTAATAAATCAATTAAATTGTAATGACAGAATTAGATATCCAGCAAGTTATAAGCAAGGTAAAGGCATAATCACTAGAAAAATGTACCAAAAGCAAAGATAATAGCAAGAAATTGATTCATACCTGACATGTAAAAGCAAGATATTGATTGATTTGATTTTTCTTTTCTTTTTTTAGGACAATGATTGGTTTGATACCAAATGAATGAAATGGGAGGTTTTTTATGGAAAAAAAGGGAATGGGACAGCAACTACTCCACATACATTTGCATTTGCGTTTTAATTTGTTTGAATTGAGTTATGTTTGCCTTTAATACGTTAATAGAATGTTATTTAGGTGAAAGAATAGACTTTGGCTACCTCCAAATTTCTTCATTTTGCATTTAATTACCTCCAAAACGGTATATGCAAGTCTAATATTTCATTTATAGATATCTTGACATTCAATCAAATCAGGTTATCTAGACTAGCTAATTAAAATGATAAGTAGTTATATAAAATTTTCACTAATTAATGTGATAAGTAGCTATATAAAATTTTATGTGGCGCGCATAACCCGCATGACTATTAAAGCGGTTCCGTGTGTTTTACATCGGGCTAGATTGGTTCAGATTCCAATCAGACGGCTGTGATTCAAACAGAGATATTTTGTTACCTCAGCGGACTCTTGGTAACTTAGAATTTAATTAAAAAAAAAAGAAGAAGAAGAAGATGGAAGGAAGCTTCATTTTGCCAGATCCACCGACAAAGCTCACTAGTTCACCACAGTCAGAATTCGGATCCCTAAATAATCCATTTTTTTTAGTTTTCATCCGAACCGTTCGATCTGCTTTAACTTAAAAGTGCATTTACCGGTGCTGGTAGAATTAGAGTGGGAAAAATGGCACGGCAGAGCCGGCTCCGTCGCGGAATGGCACAGTACACGTGCTAGTTACGTGTCGTGATTCGCATGTTCTGTACTGTGACTATTTGCTTGTCGTGACTAACTTTTGAAACTTTGGCACGACACGGCATGTGGTCATATGAGACATGTGTAATTAGGACAACTAGATATATATTGATTAAATGGTGAATCTTGAAGAAATAAACATAAATTATGATTAAATAGTTATGTGAGTCAAGTTTGGTCACCGCACAGTTGAGCACGGTGTGACTCACGTGACGTGATTATTCGCGTGCCGTAACTATCCCTTAAATTGATATTTTGGTCATGGCACGGAACGTGAAAAATTAATGATGCAGTACGATACGAGACCAAAAGCACTACGTGTTAGTCACAACACAACATGTTTTTTTCCACTCTGGATAGAATGATAAAATTTTAAACTTAAAAGTAAATAGTGACAAATGCATTGGGGCTGATCATACCTGGACAGCTAAAATACTGATGGGATATGCACTAAAAAGGAGAAATATTTATTTTTAGAATGTATCAAATATTTTATAAAAAACGGATATATTGAAAAAAAAATTCTATGCAATAAAAGAACAAAATCATTAATTTGATTTCTTACAGTGTATACAAATAATAATTGAGATATGCATACAAAATCTAAATAATCGAATGCTATCTATCGCATCGAGAAAACATTTCATCTTATTCCTTCCCAACAAAATATTCAATATATTTCTAATTTTTTTTTTGACATTTATACATCCTAAACGATGGCTATCAATAATATAATTTGGTCTACTTTCATACTTCAATTCAAAATAAATTCTAAGATCGACTATCAATAACTCACTTAAGATATCTTATGTTTGGCGAATCCCCTCCATTTTTTTAACAATGAAGGTGACCTCAAGTGACAACAGTATAGAAATTGCTATAAATGTTGCCCCTAAATTCACAAAATTTTGATATTCATTCATTTCTGCATTGCCTTGGCAGAAATCGCATGAATTCTGATCAACAGTATAGACATTGATCATACAACTTCTTGCACACATAATATTCATTTGGATAACATGCATGTCAGTAAGTCTCTCTCTCTCTCTGTAACTATATATAGATAGATAGAGAGAGATGGGCTAAAATGAGCCATGGAGTAAAACAAGTTTTTGCTCTATTGCATTATATATCCATTTTTAAAATCCAAACAACTGATTCGAACTGCTCAACATGATCTCCATATTGAAATATGCTTGGAGACCAAAGTTTGTATTTTTTGGAATTTTTTTACTATTTATGAAGTCACTTTAAAAATCGTTGATCGTTGGTCCATAAATTTTTACTTTTTTTACTGTTCACAGTAAAACAATAATTTTCAAAGTGGCTTAATAAATAGTAAAAAGTTTCCAAAAAATATAAAATTTAGTTTCCAAACACATTTCAATATAGAAAACATGTTGGAAGGTTCGAATCAGTTTGTTTGAATTTTCAAAATAAAAATATGGCATGGAGTACAAACGTGTTTACTCCATGACTCATCCAAGTCAACCTCTCTCTTTCTCTCTCTAATTTGGTGTCACCAAAATAGAGTTTAATTGGACCCCTCCTCATATATATATATATATAGAGAGAGAGAGAGAGAGAGATGGGCTATGGTGCATTGCAATATATAGTTTTTTTTTGTACATTGGTCTATAAATCACTCACTACTAGAATCTGGATTTATTGCATGGGTAAAATTATTTGTTGCATGGATAAGTAGTGTCCATGCAACAAATATTGGTTAATGACTTGTGCCCATGCAACAACCCTCCCAAAAATGTCAGTTGCATGGATAACCCATGCAATAAGTCGAAAATTGAGTAGTTGCAACGGTATTTTTTGGAGCTTGTTGCATGGGTAACCCATGCAAGTGACATTTTTGGGGGTTGTTGCATTGGTAAGCCCATGCAACAAGTCACATTTTTATCCATGCTAAAAACCAAAATTCTAGTATTTACTGGATTCAAAGTTCAAATAACCGATTCAAACCGTTAATCTTGTTCTTCATATTAATATGTATTTGGAGACCAAATTTTACATTTTGGAAATTTTTTACTATTTTTTTAGATTTATTGAAAATCGATGTTTTGAGACAAATTTGGACCATAAAAAACAATGTTTTTCAATAAATCTTCAAAAATAGTAAAAATTTTCCAAAAAATATAAAATTTGGTCTCCAAACACATATTAATATAGAGAACAAGATGAACGGTTTGTATCGGTCATTTGAACTTTGAATCCAATAATTTATAGTCCAATGTATAAAAAGAGACTATACATTGCAATGCACTATAGCACATCTCTCTCTCTCTCTCTCTCTCTCTCTATATGTGTGTGTGTGTGTGTGTGTGTGAGGTTGACTATGATGAGCTATGGAGTAAAACGAGTTTGTACTCCACGTCATATTTTCATTCTGAAAGTCCAAACAACTGATCCAAACTGTTAGATGTGATCTATATATTGAAATGTGCTTGGAGACTAAATTTTACATTTTTTGAAATTTTTTTACTACTTATTAAGCAATTTTGAAAATTGTTGTGAACAGTAAAAAACAGTAAAATTTTTTGAACCATCGGATTAGCGATTTTGAAAGTAGCTTAATAAATAGTAAAGAAATTAAAAAAAAAATGTAAAATTTGGTCTCCAAGAACATTTGAATATGGAGATCATGTTGAGCGGTTCTGATCGGTCCTTTGCATTTTCAAAATAAAAATACAGTGTCATGAAGCACCAACTCATTTTACTCCATGACTCACCGTAGCCCATCTCGTATATATATATATATGAGTAGAACTAGGGTGTTCTTAAGCTCACCAAAGTGTTTGGTGAGCTTAACTCCAAAACCCATCAAATCGGTTTCAAATGACAAATCAGAACTGTTAGAATCCGTCTACCTTACGAATCAAACCCACATAATTTCACCAATGATCTTAACATGAACAACAACTTATTGATCAACTGATCAACAAATCCATTATCAGTTTTAAAACCAACATTTGATAAAAAAAGAAGAAGAGCTAATCAGCTAAGGCAAAGCAAGACATTAATCATTTGTATAATACTAGCTAATACTTTAATTGTATGAAATTTGATATTTTGATCCAAAACATATATATCTATAAACTTACATTTTAATTATCAACTTTATTTAATTTTTTTTTTTTTATGATAGTGGACAAAAGCCGACGGATTTAATTAGTAAAAACGAAAACTACATAGTCAGCAGGTACCAACCACCTTGTACCAGACCTGACAAAA
The DNA here is from genome assembly GCA_033356055.1 of Carex pumila. NCBI lineage: Eukaryota > Viridiplantae > Streptophyta > Magnoliopsida > Poales > Cyperaceae > Carex > Carex pumila. The sequence continues at coordinate 393,693 of JARJHM010000231.1, forward strand.
GCTGAAAGAGACTTTATTTTAGTTAATGTAACAATTTCAAATAGATCTAAGAAAGATTTCAAATTATGGAATATCGACTTTATTATTAATAGAATAAAACAATTGTAAAGAATTGAATTATTAGTTTGAATCTTACAAATTACAGTATATATGTTGAATTAATGAACTTATCCTATACAAAGAACTACAAAAGAGAAAATAAAAATAAAAGCAACAAAACTTTTGTATACTCCTGATTGATAACTTAAGCTATTATTTTTGAATAAGAAATCATCACTAATCTCATCTAAGAAGAAATTATATCTATCTTTTTTGGAAGTTGAGCACTTTGATGGAAACACCGAACAGGACAGCGAACAGAGCAGCAAATCCAACTACCATAACTGCAACCACCGGTAGAAAATCGTGATGGAATCCAAAATAACTTTTCAAAAATCCTCTCACTGTTTCACCATTCGATCCTTGAAGCGGGTCATCTATGTCTCCGAATTGTGATGTGACCAACCCGTATAGTGTCCATGAGACGGGGCAGGCCCAGTAGTACCAACTCCACCATACTGGCATGCTCTGCAAATCAAAGGGCAATTTGGTAATTTTTTTTTTCACAATGAAAATGCTGAGATTTTTAGTAATTAAGCAGATAGTAGAATTTATCAAAATAACTTACGGGTCGGGCGATGATAAATCCGGAGAAGACATTCCAAATGCCGTAAAATGCCGATGAAACAATGGCAGCAATGTTGTAACTAGGAGTCAAACCGACACAAAGCATCCCATAATATGTGAAGTAAAGAAGCGTGAAGTACATATAGAACAGATACCAGAAGAATTTAGCGGCTGTCCATTGAAAGTTCATCATAGAGTATACAATAACTCCATAAAGTACCGATTGTACCAGCACATATGGCAGCTCAATTGTCACCTGAATATGTTGCACAAAGAACAGTTAGTTTAGTTTTTTTTTTGTTTTTGTTCTCCTATTTAACTTGTTATATTTTGTCATAATAAAGAATGAAAGAAAGAAGATACCTACCTGTCCAAATGCATAGGGAAGAGCAGAGTACATGCCAGCAGCTCTTTCCCGATAAAACACAGATCGCTCAATGGCCACAACAGGTTGAACTGAAGTAGAATAAGAGATACCCATAAATAGCACAGCAGCATACATTGATCCCATTGCATTGAACAAGTCTTGTTGAGTGTTTCTTTTGCCTCCGAGGTGCCAAAATATTGTGCCGAACATGAGAGCAATAACTAGAGAGAAGAAGAAACGAATGACAGTATAAGGAGGGTTTCTCCAATAAGACAAATGCTGTTTCCAGAGGCACGCCATGCATTGTGTCACGAAAGATTGCGAGTATTGGGTTGGGAAATGGAGGTCACTTGTCCCGGGAGGTGGCTTGCTTAATTCCTTTATGATTTCTTTGTTACTCCTGTATAATTAGTTGGTTATATCAGTTAATTATTTATAAAATATGAGCAATTTGTTATTTAAGGTAATTTTTTTATGAATATAACTTACTTGTAGAGTTCAGAATTCTGATAAGTCTCTGCAAAATCGATTCCCAAAACTTCCTCTTGTGCAATTGTCGACACTTCCAACATCCATGTAGCAGGATTGTATCCATCCTTTATCTTACTAACTCCAGGAATTGACTAAAAATATGAAAACAAAACAATTAATTTCTCTTTTCTAATTTTAGACCAATAAAATAATGAAAATGGCCATATATAATTTTTATTTTTATTCAGATTAGCCTACCTCAAAGTAACTGATTAGGTCTTTGGATTGGTGACCTAATGGACCGACATAAATCTCCTCACCACCTCTTTTCATCAGGAACAACTGCATTTAGATAGAAAAGAGAAGATAAGATAAGAATCTCACGCAATGAATATCAATTAAAGCACAAACAAAAATTATAGGAAAATAGTTGATGTTTCTCACCTCATCGAAAGCTTCAAAGATATCAATGCTCGGCTGGTGAATGGTACAAACAACAGTTCGTCCCGTATTAACAGTATTTCTAACAGCCCTCATAACAATTGCAGCAGCTCTGGCATCAAGACCAGAAGTCGGTTCATCCATGAAAATAATTGATGGATTAGCAACTAACTCAACAGCTATGGTTAGCCTTTTCCTCTGCTCTGTTGAAAGCCCGTTTACACCCGGTAACCCAACTAGTGCATTTCTAAGCGGTTTTAGTTCCACTAACTCCATCACCTCCTCAATGAACATCTATACATTTTTTAAACAAAAATATTTAGAAAATAGACCAACAAGTTATATGGAAGTTTAGTATAGTTTTACAAAAAAAATTTAATAAGGTGTACCGTACGTACCGTTCTAGTGTTAGAATCAACATCAGGAGGTAGTCTAAGCCACGCAGAGTAAACAAGAGACTCATAAACAGTCAAATTTGGTGAATGTATATCATTCTGCTCACAGTATCCTGAAACTCTTGCGAAAGTCTCCTGTTTCTTCGGGTAACCTGAGATGGAGATTTCTCCCTCGATGTACCCACCAGTTTTTCTACCAGCTAAAACATCCATTAGTGTGGTCTTACCCGCTCCACTAACACCCATTAAGGCAGTCAGAACACCTGGCCTGAAGGATCCGCTAACTCCTTTTAGTAGCAGTAGTCTATCTTGTTCTACCCCTTGTGTTTTCATTTCCTTTAATCAATAAAACCAAAAAAAATTATGAGAACTGGTACAAAAAATTGCTTGAGTTTGTGTTAAGTATAGAATATATCAAGGTCAAACATTTACCGCTGGCATATCAACAGAGTATCTCATATTGTCAAAGGCAACAGAGAGTGGTGCAAAAGGAAGAACCATTCCTTTCTGGTTCTGATTCAAGTCTGAATTTGATGCAGATATAATCTCAGACATTTCTCCTGCTCTCGGTCCATCAAGTACCTCTCCAGTTACATTTGTGTGCTTCTCCTTCAATTCCTCTTCTGATAGACTTTGCTGAGCCTTACCAGCAGCTGTATAATTTTACGAAAAATAGATGGTTTAGATTTAGCACCATTTGACAAAAATGGAGGGTTGAAACTGTAAATCAACAACATTAACAAATGGTAGCACTTACGTTTGAGATAGCTCAAGGCCACAGTGAAGAAGAAATTGAATATGATAATGAATCCAATCAAAGCACCTACACCGATCCAATACCATTTTGCCTCAGTCGGCAAGCCACGGTTTTTCAACACTTGAATTCCAAGATATTCAGTGGCTCCATCAGCATACTAAAATAAAGAAAAAGAAAAAGAAAAAAAAAAGTTGTAAGACATTTGATAAACAATTTGAAATTGTATTAAACAAGCAAAATGAAATGTTAGCTTACATGCTTCCATTTGTGTCCCAAGAATTCATTGATACTCAAAGCATTCATCGCGTACATGAGGGGTGAGATCCAGTAGCCCCAAATCCACCAAGCCCTTATTTTATCTACATCCAATTTCAATTTTAAGCAGTTAGACATAAATGAACCATCTTTTGAAAACTAATTATATGAGAAAAGATAAGAAATATACCGTGAGAAAGGATAAAGCCACTCATAACTAGTGTAACCACCAAAGCAAATGAAGCCAAAGTATTAGCAACGACTGTATCCCGGCCTAGTGATGCCATGAACCTAAACATGCCAGATGCCATCTGATTTACCAACATTAGTAGCAAATACTGCTTGAAGAACCTTCCCACATTTGGATCAAATCCAATGACATAGTAGTTCAAGAAGATGGTAACAGAGACCTCAACAAAAGAGATAGGTATCTTCAAAATCCAAGACGGGATCGTGTAAGCCCATGCCGGGAAAAAGAGATAGTCACGTTGTTTAAAAAACACAGGTAGTTTTATGCATGTCAATGCTAGCTCAGAGAAGCCGTTGAACATGTGTGTTGACATGGCGAAGAACAGTGCACCCAAGTAAACAGTACCATCATTTGTAGTGTTATGATGCATACGCGTGCGGAAAAACAGAGTCATTGCTATTAAAGTTGTCACCATTAACTGAAATGCTCTGAAAATGTACACAAACGAGTTGCGCTTCATGAGGAGAAATTCTCTCGAGGTCAATGCCTTTAGTAGTTCCATCTTGCTTATGCCGTATTTAGAGGTGGTTAGTGCAGCAGGGTGGCAACTTGCCTTGTCGAATGGTACAGCTAACTCTGCTCTGAGCCTCTCACCAACATGGAATGATTTGAAAGCCTCTGCAAATTCACGTACTGGTACATACTGGTATGGCCTGTGTCTCTGCCAGTACTGCTGCTGGTCTTTTCGAGATGTCACCTGAACCATCAAAGGTTACATATAATTAGTTTTTTCTTTTTCATGAATTTAAAGAAAGTAAATTTTGAAAATTATTTTTTCAGTTTACCTCTTGTAGGAAATCAGCAACACCTTTCCTTTGTGGGCACTTGAAACCCATGGATTCAAAAAATTCGAGGATATGCTGACGGGGCCCATGGTACACGACATGGCCATCGGACAGGAGGATGATGTCATCAAACAGGTCAAAAGTCTCGGGTGCTGGTTGTAGTAGTGAAATTACGGTTGTTTGCCCCAAAATGCTAGTGATTTGCTTCAAAGACCTTACTATTTGAAATGTGGTTGAGCTGTCCAACCCAGTTGAGATTTCATCCATGAATAACGCTGTCGTGGGTCCCACAATCATCTCACCTGTCGTGACACGCTTTCTTTGCCCTCCAGAAATACCTCGAAGCATCTCATCTCCTACAGTGGTATCGGCACATATATCTAAACCCAAAATCTGCAAAATTCAAGAAAAAATTAAGTAAAAAAAATAGAGAAAGAGGTGCTTTCGTAAATTATATCAAGAAGATGGATGTGATTTTTACCTTGAGCACATAATCAGTAATGATGCTTGTTTCTTGGCCTCCGGTTGATACTGCCTGGAATTTAAAAAAAAATTATGAAAATTGAGCTTTATTTTTTAAAGAGTGGTAATAAATTGAGCAATTAATACCTTTTAGTATTATTTTAAGATATCTAATATATTACCTTCATATACACATCAAGATCAGCATCAGGCTTGATATTTGAAGCTTTCTCTCTCCTAGAAAGCTCAGTTAACATATCTACACACATTTTCAAGTACATACTAATTAGAATTCATCATACAATATATTGACAAAAAAATTAGCTAGCTTTCTGATTTTTGTAAATTTTTATACCGTATCTGGTACCGACACCCTGGACCCGGGCTGAGAAGGCTAGGGTTTCTCGTACTGTCATCTCCGCTATGTGCAAATCATGTTGACTTATATATGCTGCTGTTCTCTGTGCCACAAACTCATTCATGCCGTGTCCATTGAATGTAACCTTACCAGTAACCTTTAGTTCAGAGTCTAGTTTTCCAGCCAAGGCCAGAAGAAGTGACGTTTTTCCTGAGCCGGGTGGTCCCAGTAACAGTGTCATCCTGGAATTTTGAAAATTTATAATTTATTAAGTAACCAACAAATCAACAAAAAGAATTTATATATGCAAAAAAGTCCCTCTGGGTTGGGAATATTATAATATAGTACCTCTTAGGCTTGATAATTCCACTGACATCATGAAGAATATTATGATGCATTTTCTTGCTCGGCAGTATATGTAAAGCATTCACCATAGACTATAATAAAAGAAGATTGCAAAGCCATTAAATCCACTGTATTTGTTAAACCATGAATAATTAGTAAAAGTTAGTGGACCAAAGTAGAAAATTTACCTCAAGAGAATTAATGGTAGCATTGATAAATGTTGGCAATCCCCTGCTTCCCACATGAGCTAATGCTTCAATATTCAAATTTTCATAACGAACCTCGATTGTTGGAAAATCGAGCCCAACACTGCAAAAAAAGCAAAAAATTATTTTAAAAATGTAAAGAAAATTTTGCTCTAAGGAACTTTTCGTCGAACAGTTTGTGAGCGGCACACTTACCGGTCGATCCTCTGTCTCAACTTGAGCAAGAAGCGTTCATTATCCTCCTCGGCAACACGCACCAGCCGTTGAATGAGTTGGTGCTTCTCGGTGATACCAAGATTGTCTATGTTGATCTCTTTGCCGACACCTCCATCGATAAACAACCCCTTCTTCATGCGGTTGTAAGTCGGAAGCTTCTCCAATGCAGCCCACTTGAGTGACTCCTCATCGTCTTCTTCTCGAGTCGACGCATTTGAGAAGACGTCGGAGGTCGCCCGGCCGAACATTGATGCACTTCCAGCTCTTTGAATGAATGAAGAGCTGTTCTGTCGTAGGCTTGGCAGCCTAAACGAACTACTCGAATCCATTTTGATTTGTTCCTTATAATTTTCTAGCTAGGGTTTGTTTCTTTTCTCTGTGTGTTTTGTTTTGTGCTTGAAATTGAAATAAGGGAAAGAAGAGAAAGAAGGGAAAGAAGAGATTGAATGAATCCTTAGAAATGGGGAAGGCATTTTATACGTAGAGATGGTGAGATGGGATGAGAGAACGAGTGAAGAAGGAAGGAGAGGGGAAGAAAGGTGATGCGCCACAATTTGTGTTTGGAGACCGAAGACTCGAAACCAGGGTTATGAACCTCTAAAGTAACATTAACATTTAATTTGGATCATAACTGTCCGATCATATTTCAAGCCAATCGGCTCTCTTTAATATTCGTGTTGATTTTGATCGAACGGTGTAACTTCAAGTATAAAATTTGAGTTATTAAAAGGTAAGAGATGGTTTGTTGGATGGTTGGGCCTCTTTCTAGAAGGAACACGGTCAATTTTGGTTACTTGTGGATTCTTTGTGGCAAGTCGCATATGGAAGACCTTTTGTATCTCTCTTGGGCTTGGCAATTGGCATTGTTGGCAAATTGCAAGGGCGTGATAGTGATTCGATATATTTTTAGTTTTACAAGATGATGCCACAGAATATCGACAGAGACTGAGGAGGTTTCTTTGCTTGTTGACCGTTGCCTAGGCATTGCGAAATCAGTTAATTTTCTTTATTCTTTCTGTTTCTAGAATGTCTTTTTTTGGGTCGCCTCTCTGTAACAAACAGCGTTGGTAATTTTGGAAAGTGTAAACGTTGAAAAATGAAATCTTGGAAAGTGTAAACGTTGAAATCTTGTTCAAGTATTTTGTTACACACACTATAGTGTAATACTAATAATTCTATTTTCGAATTTTATTTTTAAAAAATTACCAAACAATATTTTTAAAATTAATATAAAGTCAAGGGACACAATTAATTAAGAGGGTTCAAATGTCTTCATTATGTCTTTTTTTTTTTAATTTTAATAACTCAAAATTTAAAAAATAAAATAAAACTGTTAAATATAATTTATATTATTTTAACTATGTTAGTGTAAAAAATTATGATATTTGAGCTTTTTCATCAAGAGCTTATAAAAATATACTAATGTAAATAATTTATTGACTTTCATTTTTCAACTTATTGATTCAAATAAAATAAAATTAAAATATTATAATTTTTTATGAGCACATAAATAAAATAACATAGATCAAAAATAACATTTTTATTTTGATGTTTATGTTTTAAATTTTAAATTATTAATATTTTAAAAATAAATATATTGAAATCCTCCTCAGTAATTAATTAGTTAGCCTTCTTAACTGTATTTAACAAATAATAATAATAATAACATAGTTAGAGATATTGAGTGTGAGTATGAGATGAGGGATTGACCAGGGAAGAAGTAATAAAGTCACGTGTCTATAAATAAACAAAAGAAAGGCTTCTTCCATCTCCTTTCCTTTTCATTTTTGCTTTGGTAGGTGGGGGTGGGTGGGGTCCTCAATTTGCCTTTTTTTTTTGTTTAATTTTGGAAAGAATAATAAGAAATTCAACCGAGGATAAGATTATTTTATTGCATGTGCAACTAGATGAATGGTGACATGTGGAACTATATATTTAAACGTGTCACATACTCACATTTGTATTATTATTTTTTAATTTATCGAATTTATCTTCAAATTTTTTACTAGTTTTAATGGGTTTTTAAAAAATCACCGTTTTCCATATTTTTTATTATTCAATAATTATTTTCAAAAATTCTTAAAAAATAGTATATTTTTTCAAAAAAATAAAATTTGGTCCCAAACACATTTTTAATATGGAGAACACATTGAACAATTCAGATCAATTATTTGAACCAATGTTGTAAAAAACATCCGTTAAGCAGATTAGTCATTGCTGGTAACCAAACCATCACATATTTTTCAATTAATCGGCCGATTATTTCTAATTATTTCTGATTAATCGCTTAACGGTACCATGTCCGTCCGATAACTGAATACCGTTATTTACAGCACTGATTTGAACCTTAAAACTGCAAAAACGAATTAGTAATACTAAAATTCAGAAATAATTACCACTTTAATCTTAATCTTCTAGAGCACATATTATATTGATATTACCGTTGTTTTGATAATCATAGAGCTACGTACGTCATACGTGAGGCTCCTAACAAAAATTAGTTAAATGCAAGCCTTCTAGAGCAGTATTGACTTAATTTAAAAGTGAGCAGAAAGGTGGTTTTGCAAAAGTGCCCTTATACTTTTTGTGTGCTTAATTTTCTTGTATATACATGTTTATTTTATTTTTCTTTCCCTTTTTACATTGTAAAGTATGAATTAGATATTATGACACTTAAAGTCAAAAGTAGATGAGTTTTTTTAAAAAAATAAATAAAAATAAAACAAATTCATCTACCTTGTTGACTTTATTCACTTTACCCCATATTCCCCTGTGAAAAAGATTCAACCTTTTTCACTTTTGCTTTATCCTTTTGAAAAAAAAATCCAAAATTATGCTTATAATTAATAAGTTTATAATCCATACCTAAAAATTTGAATATACAAAATTATCAAAATGGTTTAAATTAGAATTTTAGAGCATCTCCATCCCTAGTATTGTTAGAGTTTATAATTAGAAATGGCAGTTTCTATGATTAGAGTTTATAAACTATGCATGAAAGTTTAGAAATCGTATATAAACTCCATGTGGATGAAATCATTGGCTAAAGTTTCTTTAATCACTAATGTGGTCTTAGTAGAAAATGTAATTTTAATTTCAGAAATGTAGAGGTTTATAAATTAAGAGAGATATAATATAATTTTTATTTAGTAGTTAACAGTTATTTAAAAATCAAATTAGAATTGTTTGGATCGATGAAGATGCTCTTATGTTTCTAGAATATCATTTTTAAGAGGACGTATGTGAATAAAAAAAACAAGATGACAAAAAATATCATTTTGGGCCAGGGGTGAAAATAGTATGGATAATATTCAATCTATTCGATCTGTATTTGAAAATTTAAATATGGACATCTGATATTTGAATATTCATGTAGATAAGAATACCGTTATAGTTTTATATTTCAATTATCTGTATCTAAATAGTAAATATATATACCATATTTTAATATATATTATGAAAATTTTATATTATTTACTATTATAATTATATAAATATTTTGAATTTTAATATTATTTAATATTATTTTAATCAATATTCAATTTGATTCAAATCCGCATCCATATTTATCTGATGTTCGCTCCGTATCTCTATCCGAAAAAAGAAAAAAGAAAAAAGAAAAAAAGAATATATTCCTCCGTTTTCACCCCCTGATTTTGGCACATGCACTTTGAATTGGTCTATGTAATAAATGAAATGAATAATAATAATTTATGTTTGGTACCACACAGGAGGCAACTTTGACCTTACCTTGACAAATTATAAGCATCTACCATTGTTCACCTACGTTTTTGATTCATTCAACTTTGACCTCCTACACCTAATTATTAACGTGCTCTCTTTTTCCCACCAGCTCTCAGGTGGAACTGAAATTATAATTTTTTTTTTCCAGATTATTTTCCATACCAATATATATGGATTGCTGACGATTATATAAAAGCTGGGTTTGATCAACAAATTTAATTTGCTCATGAAGACAAACTTGCCTATTGTCTCCTCAGATTCTTCAAAGCTAGAGAGGTAAGCACAATCCGGTTTATATGATGCAAAGCTGCCATGTTTTTTTTTTTTTTCTGGCCAGATGTTACCCAGAGCCAGATATTTGCAATTAAAAAGGAATTTTTTTTAGAAACCATAAATAAAAAAATAGATTTTACCAAACTAATTTGATTGCTTTGTTTTTTTAAAAAAAAAAAAAAGAACTGAGATGCCATTTCGGTCTTATTATTTTATTTTTTGGATTGAAATGACAATTCGGTCCGAGTCGTTTTCACAGAGTTTGAGAAAAAAAAATATTGAGAAATTGTGAAAATATCTCGGACCGAATTGTCATTTTGGTCCCCACAAAAAAATATTTTGAATTGAAATGGTATTTCAGTTCTTATGGTTTTTTTTTTTAAAAAGTAACCATGTTGGTTTCATAATTTTTTTTTAATTATGGTTTATAAAAAAAAAATCATAAAAAGAGTGAGGCAATAGATCTACGGTAGTATGTATAGTGTATATTGGTATGTGCTATCAATCAAAATGTTCATTTGTAATGTTTAAATAGTTGTTATGAACCGTTCAACATTATTTCTATATAAAAATGTACTTGCGTTCGAATTTTTTCACTATTTTTTTAGATAGGTAAAAAATCGCTATATCTAAATATACTAGACCATTTAAAAATAGTGATTTTAACCTATCTAAAAATAGTAAAAAACAATTAAAAAATATAAAATTTAGTCAACAAGTAATTTTCATATGAAAATCATGTTGAATGGTTCAGATCGACTATTTAGACTTTTGGAAAAAAAATATTGATATGTAGTACAGACCAAAATGCACTATACAGAAATGTATTAATAATCATGACAAGAGTTGGATCTTGATTTCTATACAGAGATGAAAACAACTCAAACAACAATATATTCATTCTGAAAAATAATCCATACTGTTACATGTACAAAAAAAAATAAAGCATGTTTTAACTTACAAAATACTTATTCACCCTCATTTACCAACTACAAATTCAATCACATCCTTTTATCAGGATTTAGTAACAAATACATTAAAATTTCAAAATAACAAAGAAAATTACTTCAACATAATTTTAATCTTATCTCTTTTGCCAGTTGAGCTTCTTGAGCGCATACCCAAAGAGCAATGCAAAGGAGACGGTGAAACCGACAATGACAACTCCGACAACAGGCATGAAATTGCGCTTGAACCCGTAATAACTCCTGATAAATTGCTTCACGGTCATGCCATTGTCAAGCACATCCTCTATGTCTCCGTATTGCGATTCGAGCAAACCGTACAGGGTCCATGCAATGGGGCAGGTCCAGTAAAACCATCTCCACCATATAGGAATTTTCTGTTAATAGATAAAAACATTAGTTACAAAATACAAATTACATGCGAGCAAGAAACTAAATTACAAGTTAATTATAGGTTTCTTACTGGTCTCGGGATGACAAATCCAGAGAAAATATTCCACACACTGTAAAATCCTGATGCAACAACTGCAGCAATGTGGAAGTTGGCGACATGGCAACCGACATCATGCCGTAAAGGGTGTGGTATAAAAATGTGAAGAACATGACGAACCAAAACCAAATAAACTTATACGCTGTCCATTTGTAGTCGCACAATATGTACACTGTAATTCCGTACATCACCGATTGGATGAAATTGTACGGGATTTCGATTCCAACCTAGAACATTAATTGGTTAGATCTTATTATTCATGATATGTATATATTTGCTGTAAGGTAGATGGTAAATTTATTATGTATGTGAAAAGGATTTATCAAACCAAGCAAGGAAATTACAAATCCAAGTGCATAGGGTAGAGGAGAGTACATCCCAGCTGCTCTCTCTCTGTAAAAGACGGCACGTTCAAAATCAACAACTGGTTGAATCGACGAGGAATTCTTCACTCCAAGGAACACGCAAGACGCATACATCGAACCCATGGCATTAAATAGATCCTGGACCCTTCCCCTGTAAAAGCATTGATTTTGTTATGCAATTGAAAAAAAAACATTGATATTATAATATAAATAATCTGATATGTCGACAGACACGTTACGTACCATTTTTGACCCTTCCTCCAGAACACAGTCCCAAAGAACAAGGCAATGATGAAAGTGAAAACAAATCTTATAATGTTATATGATGGATTTCTCCAGTATGACAAGTTCTGTTTCCATACACATGCTATGCATTGTTGCAGGAAAGGTTGCGAATACTGAGTCGGGAAGTGGAGATCCATTGAGCCTGGAGGAGGTGTGCTTAATTCTTTTATTACAGCCAAGTTCTTCCTGTAATATTACCATATGTATATTATTTATGTTTCATTTTGTTATATAATATGAAGTTTCCTTCATATGTATATATAATATCATATAAATAAATAACAATAGCTTGGTTGAATTCTCACTGGTATAGTTCTGATTTTTGGTATACATCGTTGAAATCAAGACAAAGCAACTCCTCCTGTGATTTTGAAGTAACTTCCATCATCCATGTTGCCGGGTTATAACCGTCCCTTATTTTCTTTATTCCTCGAATTGACTTTTGTATTTGTAAAAAGAAAAGAAAAACAGAGCATGTGTTAAATAGTTAAAAAAAAAAACATATTATGTATATGTTTGACAATTAAATTAAATTAAAGCTCCTTAATTACCTCCAGGTACTCAACAAGGTGGCACGAATTGTGCCCCAAAGGACCAAAGAAAATTTCCTGTCCTCCTTTCCTTAGTAGGAAGAGCTAGAATGAAATAAATTTTGTTAGTGTTATGTTAAGTATAATTATCCACAAATTAAATAAATCTAGGAAATTTTAATTAAGTACCTCATCAAAAGATTCAAAAATGTCAATGCTAGGTTGATGAATAGTACAAACAACAGTTCTTCCTGTGTTAACAGTGTTTCTGACTGTTCTCATAACGATAGCAGCAGCTCTTGCATCAAGACCAGAAGTCGGTTCATCCATGAAAATAATTGATGGATTAGCAACTAACTCAACAGCTATTGTTAGTCTTTTCCTCTGCTCTGTTGACAACCCATTTACACCTGCTGTTCCGACAATTGAACCTCGTAATGACGTAAGTTCCACAAGCTCCATCACTTGTTCTATGAACATCTGTATTCATATATGCACATTTATTAATTGTTTCATTCCAACAATTTATTTATTAATAAGATAGATGTGAAAACTAATTTTAATTGAAAACAAACCTTTCTTGTCTCTGCTTCAACTTCAGCTGGAAGTCGAAGCCAAGCAGAGAAAATTAGAGACTCTTGGACTGTCACAAATGGAGAGTGTATGTCAACTTGTTCACAATATGCCGATACACGTGCAAATGTTTCTTGGTTTTTCGGGTATCCTGAAATCTTGATGCTTCCTTCAATATATCCTCCTGTTTTACGACCCGCTAACACATCCATTAGTGTTGTCTTACCCGCTCCAGTAACACCCATTAAGGCAGTTAACACACCTGGCCTGAAGGACCCACTTACTCCTTTAAGGAGCATCAGTCTATCAGCAGTTTCACCTTGTGCTTTCATAGCCTATATACAGAAGTTACAATTTTGTGAATACAAACACGTAATCTAATAGCAGACACAAATTGAATTGTTGAATTTTTTAATAATTACCGGTGGCATATCAACTGAGTACTTGACATCCTCAAAGGTTACACAAAGGGGTGTGAATGGAAGCACCATTCCTCTTTCTCTTTGGCTTCCGTTTCTCACCACATTGTCTCTTGCACTGCCATTCCTCTGCACATTGTTCTCTGCATTCATGAAATTAGTTTGTATTTAGATTTCAGTTTTTTTTTTGTTTATTGATAGGCATGCACATTCATCTATGTCAATTATTCTCACCTCTATGTAGTGCTTCCGAGCCTTCACCAGTCAAATACATGTGCTTCTCACGTAATGTTTCTTCAGATATTGTGGGCTGCTCACTTCCATAAGCTTCAATCATTAAAAAAAGATAGCTGCAATTATTTGTTTGAACTGCTTATATGAAGAAATATATTTGATATGTCAGAAGTAGGAAAGAAGAGGCTAACCATCAAGATAGGTGAGAGTCAAGGTAAAAAGGAAATTGTATAAAACTGTGAATCCAATTAAAGCTCCAAAACCAAGCCAGACCCAGTCTGACTCGACGAACACCCCACGAGCCTTGAGCACAACATGACCTAGAGATTCATTTGTCCCCGCATAAGGCTGTATAAAAAAAAAAAAACAATTTACCCCTTGTTTCTTGAATTGTGAATTTCAGAATAATATACTGCACAAAATTAACTTTATATGGGTGTTTCTATGAATGAAAAAAGTGCCATGATCTAGTACCTTATTTCTCTGCTCTCAACCAGCATACTGGTACCCAAAAGTTGGTACTGAATTATTTAAAAAATAATTTGAGCAATAGCTTACCTTGTTCCATTTGTGGCCAAAAAATTCATTCACTGAAAGGGCATTCTGCGCATACGCAAGTGGTGACAACCAGTAGCCCCATATCCACCAACCCTTAATATCCTCTACACAAACAAATACATCAAAATAGAATTAGACAAGTTGTTTAATTTCTAAGCCAATATTGCAAAACAGTAGTATATTTTTGTTGAGAAATTAAGTCCTGAAAGGAGGTGCCACAAAATGCACGTACTTCTTGATATAATGAAACCTCCTAGCACCACAAAAAATATGATAGCACATGCACCATAAGTCGTTGCAATCGTGAGATCCCTTCCAATACCAGCAACTAGCCGAAATAGTCCAGAAGCCATTTGATTGACCGCAAGTAGAATAAGGAACTGCTTCAGCATTCTACATATATGATACAAGGAATTGTAATTAATGCAAATATATATGATTAGAAGAGCAAAGAAAAAAGAATAGTTAGTACAGTCATCTAACCTGAAGATATTAGGATCAAAGCCGATCACATAATATGATAAGAACACCCAAACAGCAGCATCCAAAACCGAAATCGGTATTTGCAGTATCCATGCGGGTAGGGAATAAGCCCATGGAGGATAGAATTTATTCCCTCTTTGCTTGTAGAAAACAGGAAGATTGAAAATTGTCATACCAAGCTCGGCAAGTCCGTTAAACATAATTGTGGTGATTCCAAGGAAGAGTGCTCCCATGTAAATTGCACCTTCTGTAAGATCTCTTCGGTGTAACTTTGTGCGAAAGAACACCGTCATTGTGATCAGAGTCAGGAAAGCAAGCTGAAATTCATATATTTGGCCAATCATTCGTTATTCAACGCTCCCCAATTTGTGTGTGAATTTAATATATACTTAAAAAATAATAATAATGGGATATGTACCTCAGCAATCTTGAATATGTAAATTGGCATGTTCCTTTTCATGAGCAAAATCTGTCTGTCGAAACAAGCTCTGAAGAGTTCTTTGTTATTAACACCATATTTTTGTGTTGTTAGTGCTGCACGGTGGCCTTTTGACTTATCAAACGTTACAGAAAGTTCTTGTTCCAGTTTCTGGCCTACATGAAACGAGTGAAAAGCTTCGGCAAATGCATTCACAGAGATGTATCTGTACGGTGTATCACGCATCCAGTATTGTTGTTGGTCCTTCAGTGACGTCACCTAATTTATTGGATTTAATTATTTTAAAATAAAAATAAGATATTTAGATATTTAGTCAAGTTAAATAGGGAACAAAATGGATGAAATTCATATATACCTCTTGAAGGAAATCAGCAACTCCTTTCCTGACAGGGCACTTGAATCCTGTCATCTCGAAAAATTCTAGAACGTACTCACGTGGGCCTTGGTACACAATTTGGCCCTCAGATATGAGGATTATGTCATCGAAAAGCTCATATGTTTCAGGCGACGGTTGGAGTAGAGATATCACAGTTGTCGTCCCAAAAATATGGTTGTATTGCCTAATACAATTAACGATTTTAAAAGTAGTGGAGCTGTCTAATCCTGTTGAGATTTCATCCATCAGGAACACATTTGCCGAACCCACCACCATTTCTCCTGTTAATTTCACAGGCCACATACAAAAAATGCGTGTGTTAATATATCTATCGCCATGAACATAAAGTCGTTAAATTTATTCCCCAGTTTAGTACCTGTGGTGACACGCTTTTTCTCTCCTCCTGATACACCTCTGATAAGTTGGTTTCCCACAATTGTATCAGCACAGTTCTCCAGCCCCAAGAGCTGCAATGTAAATAAGGTAAAATTAATAATTATGATTTTTTTTCTCCAAAATACATAATACTTGATTATATATTCAATTAAAATCATTTGAGGGGAAAAATATATTTCACCTTGAGTACATAATCTGTAATTATGTTTGCTTCTTTTCCTTCTGTTCCAATAGCCTATAAGATGCAAAGCAAGGAATATATTATCTTCTTTTTTTTCCAATAAAGTCAGTATTTCAAAATTTAAAATTTGATTTTTGAAATTAAACCTTCATAAAAACATCAATATCAGGGTCTGGGTGGATCCTTTGTTCCTTCTCTTTCCTTGATAACTCAGAAAGAATCTCTACATTGTTCAAAAAGATAAGAAGTTGAAGTTGTTTGTTGCAGCATTTGGAATAGAATATTAATTTAATTTGTGAATAGTAGAGTAGATACCATAGCGAGTGCCGGCTCCTTGGCACCTGGCTGAGAAAGCTAGCGTCTCTCGCACCGTCATTTCTCCTAAATGAACATCATGCTGGCTAATGTAAGAGGTTGTTCTCTGTGGAACAAACTCATTCATAGTGTGTCCATTATATGTTATACTCCCTTGTATCTGTTCAAAATTATCATTAGATCCCAACATAACATATTAATTACACGTAATTATCGAAGAAATGCAATTTAATCATATGAACCTTGAGATCTTTATCTGATTTTCCAGCTAAGGCCTTTAGTAAGGTGGTTTTTCCTGCTACAGGAGGACCCAAAAGCAATGTCATTCTGAAAAAATTAGGTAAATGTTAAGTATAATAATAATTTGAATATAGCCCCCTGGTTCAAATTAAACTAATTTTTTTTTTTGTGCTGTCACCTGCGAGGCTTGATGATTCCACTGATGCTTTGCGTAATTGTCAGCTCCTTCTTGTTGTTTTGTACCAAATTAAGAGCACTGCCAATTGGCTATTAAAATAAAAATAAAAAAGAAATTGGGTTCCATTAGCATTGATAGGTTTGTTTTCAGTGCAATTTGTTTGACTGAGAAAGATTAGTTTTTTAAATTCGATACTGTCATACCACAAAATAGTTGAAAAAGGTGTTCGATAGTGTCGGCAATCCCCTGGTTCCCACATAAATATCAGCATCTATTTTCAGATTATTGTACCGCACTTCAACAGTAGGCAAATCAATTCCAGCTCTGGAATTCAAAATATATAGTTCTCCATCATGAGAAACTGAATCAAAGCAAACAAACAAACAAACAAACAAACACTATAATTTTAGTAATAAATTAGTGACCTGTCAATACGGCGCCTGAGTTTCATGAGGAATCGCTCGTTCTCCTCCTCGGCATTCTTTAAGAGTCGATCAAGAAGCGCCTTCTTTTCAATGAAACCTAAGTGCTTGATATCAACCTCCCTCTGCTGTCCCTCTGACATGTTGAGAATACCGGTTCTAACCCTGGCGTAAGTGGGCAACCGCTCAAGGGCTCCCACATGAGTGCCTCCTCATCATTCTCCGCTTCATAGGTTGATCTCCTCGACGCTGCCGGAGACCGTGTTGAGGTAGATGAGAAAGCGGTATCTTTGATTTTGGCAATAATGCTTGGTTGTCGGCTTAGACTACGACTTAGACTTCGATTTAAACTGCCTATCCTTTGTATCTCTCCCTCCATATCCATAGTTTCTTTTGATTCCTTTGTGGGTTTGGGTTTTTACATTCAAGTAAAGTAGCTACTTGAATTATTGTTTTGTTTTGTTTTGTTTCAACTTGGATTTTTGAAAGGGGAGAGAGCTTTGGTTTGAGTTTCAAGTTGTAGTTAGTTATAGGAGGGAGAAAGGGGGGAGTGGTTTTATATAGTTTTTCAGATGGCGCCAGTTACAAGTCGTTGAAATTCAAAAATTCAAAAAATAATACAGGAAATTATTTTAATTAATAGGAGAAACTTAATTAACAGGTCTATGCTCTTGGAGAAGCAGTTTAGGAAAACTAAGTGCTCAACTTTTGCCAGGGAACTTGGAATTGTATATTTTCTACATTTTTAAAGTCCAAATAGTCGATTCAAACTGTTCAACATGATGGATATAGTAAAATGTGCTTGCATATCAAATTTTATTTTTTAAAAATTTATTAGATGGGTACAAAAATTCAATGGTCTGAAAGCAATGATTTTGTAAAATACTTAATAAAAAGTAAAAATTCAAAAAAAATGTAAAATTTGATCTGCAAGTACATTTTAAAATATATATATATATATATATATATATATGAGAGACAGGCTAATATGCTTTCGGCAGCACTTCGGCCGAAGTGCTGCCACCCCATTTTCTAATTTTTCAAAATCCAACAGGTCGATCCGAACCGTTCATCTTGTACTCCATATTAATATCTGCTTGGAGACCAAATTTTACATTTTTGAATTTTTTTGCTATTTATTAAGCCACTTTGAAAATCGCTGATCCAACGTGCTGCCAAACAGATAATACAGGGTTCTGAAGAGACCTTTGGATCAGCGATTTTCAAAGTGGCTTAATAAATAGCAAAAAAATTCCAAAAAATGTAAAATTTGGTCTCCAAGCAGATATTAATATGGAAAAAGATGAACGGTTCGGATCGACTGTTTGGATTTGAAAATCGAAAAAGGGGTGGCAGCACTTCGGCGAAGAGTGCTGCCGAAAGCATATTAGCCTGTCTCTATATATATATATATATATATATATATATATTTAAAATGTACTTGCAGATCAAATTTTACATTTTTTTTGAATTTTTTTTACTATTTATTAAGTATTTTACAAAATCATTGCTTTCAGACCATTGAATTTTTGTACCCATCTTAATAAATTTTTAAAAAATATAAAATTTGATATGCAAGCACATTTTATTATATTCATCATATTGAACAGTTTGGATCGATTGTTTGAACTTTGAAAATATAGAAAATACACAATTCCAAGTTCCCTGCAAAATCAGTTCAGCACTTAGTTTTCCTAAACTGCTTCTCCAAGAGCATAGACCTGTTAATTAAGTTTCTCCTATTAATTAAAATAATTTCCTGTATTATTTTTTGAATTTTTGAATTTCAACGACTTGTAACTGGCGCCATCTGAAAAACTATATAAAACCACTCCCCCCTTTCTCCCTCCTACAACTAACTACAACTTGAAACTCAAACCAAAGCTCTCTCCCCTTTCAAAAATCCAAGTTGAAACAAAACAAAGCAAAACAATAATTCAAGTAGCTACTTTACTTGAATGTAAAAACCCAAACCCACAAAGGAATCAAAAGAAACTATGGATATGGAGGGAGAGATACAAAGGATAGGCAGTTTAAATCGGAGTCTGAGTCGAAGTCTCAGCCGACAACCAAGCATTGTTACCAAAATCAAAGAAACCGCTTTCTCATCAACCTCAACACGGTCTCCGGCAGCGTCGAGGAGATCGACATATGAGGCGGAGAATGATGAGGAGGCACTCATGTGGGCCGCCCTTGAGCGGTTGCCCACTTACGCTAGGGTTAGAACCGGTATTCTCAACATGTCAGAGGGACAGCAGAGGGAGGTTGATATCAAGCACTTAGGTTTCATTGAAAAGAAGGCGCTTCTTGATCGACTCTTAAAGAATGCCGAGGAGGAGAACGAGCGATTCCTCATGAAACTCAGGCGCCGTATTGACAGGTCACTAATTTATTACTAAAATTATAGTGTTTGTTTGTTTGTTTGTTTGTTTGCTTTGATTCAGTTTCTCATGATGGAGAACTATATATTTTGAATTCCAGAGCTGGAATTGATTTGCCTACTGTTGAAGTGCGGTACAATAATCTGAAAATAGATGCTGATATTTATGTGGGAACCAGGGGATTGCCGACACTATCGAACACCTTTTTCAACTATTTTGTGGTATGACAGTATCGAATTTAAAAAACTAATCTTTCTCAGTCAAACAAATTGCACTGAAAACAAACCTATCAATGCTAATGGAACCCAATTTCTTTTTTATCTTTATTTTAATAGCCAATCGGCAGTGCTCTTAATTTGGTACAAAGCATCAAGAAGGAGCTGACAATTACCCAAGCATCAGTGGAATCATCAAGCCTCGCAGGTGACAGCACCAAAAAAATTTTAGTTTAATTTGAACCAGGGGGCTATATTCAAATTATTATTATACTTAACATTTACCTAATTTTTTCAGAATGACATTGCTTTTGGGTCCTCCTGTAGCAGGAAAAACCACCTTACTAAAGGCCTTAGCTGGAAAATCAGATAAAGATCTCAAGGTTCATATGATTAAATTGCATTTCTTCGATAATTACGTGTAATTAATATGTTATGTTAGGATCTAACAATAATTTTGAACAGAACAAGGGAGTATAACATATAATGGACATTACTATGAATGAGTTTGTTCCACAGAGAACAACCTCTTACATTAGCCAGCATGATGTTCATTTAGGAGAAATGACGGTGCGAGAGACACTAGCTTTCTCAGCCAGGTGCCAAGGTGCCGGCACTCGCTATGGTATCTACTCTACTATTCACAAATTAAATTAATATTCTATTCCAAATGCTGCAACAAACAACTTCAACTTCTTATGCTTTTGAACAATGTAGAGATTCTTTCTGAGTTATCAAGGAAAGAGAAGAACAAAGGATCCACCCAGACCCTGATATTGATGTTTTTATGAAGGTTCAATTTCAAAAATTCAAATTTTAAATTTTGAAATACTGACTTTATTGGGAAAAAAAAAGAAGATAATATATTCCTTGCTTTGCATCTTACAGGCTATTGGAACAGAAGGAAAAGAAGCAAACATAATTACAGATTATGTACTCAAGGTGAAATATATTTTTCCACTCAAATAATTTTAATTGAATACATAATCAAGTATTATGTTTTTTGGAGAAAAAGAAATCATAATTATTAATTTTATATTTACATTGCAGCTCTTGGGGCTGGAGAACTGTGCTGATACAATTGTGGGAAACCAACTTATCAGAGGTGTATCAGGAGGAGAGAAAAAGCGTGTCACCACAGGTACTACAAGTTAACTGGGAAATAAATTTAACGACTTTATGTTCATGTTGATACATATATTAACACACGCAATTTTTGTCTGTGGCCTGTGAAATTAACAGGAGAAATGGTGGTGGGGTCGGCAAATGTGTTCCTGATGGATGAAATCTCGACAGGATTAGACAGCTCCACTACTTTTAAAATCGTTAATTGTATTAGGCAATACAACCATATTTTCGGGACGACAACTGTGATATCTCTACTCCAACCGTCGCCTGAAACATATGAGCTTTTCGATGACATAATCCTCATATCTGAGGGCCAAATTGTGTACCAGGGCCCACGCGAGTACGTTCTAGAATTTTTTGAGATGACAGGATTCAAGTGCCCTGTCCGGAAAGGAGTTGCTGATTTCCTTCAAGAGGTATATATGAATTTCATCCATTTTGTTCCCTATTTAACTTAAACTAAATATCTAAATATCTTATTTTTATTTTAAAATTAAATCCAATAAATTAGGTGACGTCACTGAAGGACCAACAACAATACAGGATGCGTGATACACCGTACAGATATGTCTCTGTGAATGCCTTTGCCGAAGCTTTTCACTCGTTTCATGTAGGCCGGAACCTGGAACAAGAACTTTCTGTAACGTTTGATAAGTCAAAAGGCCACCGTGCAGCACTGACAACACAGAAATATGGTGTTAATAACAAAGAACTCTTCAGAGCTTGTTTTGACAGACGATTTTGCTCATGAAAAGGAACATGCCAATTTACATCTTCAAGATTGCAGAGGTACATATCCCATTATTATTATTTTTTAAGTATATATTAAATTCACACACCAATTGGGGAGCGTTGAATAACGAACGATTGGCCAAATATATGAATTTCAGCTCGCTTTCCTGACTCTGATCACGATGACAGTGTTCTTTCGCACAAAGTTACACCGAAGAGATCTTACAGATGGTGCTATATACATGGGAGCACTCTTCCTTGGAATCACCACAATTATGTTTAATGGACTTGCCGAGCTTGGTATGACAATTTTCAATCTTCCTGTTTTCTACAAGCAAAGAGGGAATAAATTCTATCCTCCATGGGCTTATTCCCTACCCGCATGGATACTGCAAATACCGATTTCTGTTTTGGATGCTGCTGTTTTGGGTGTTCTTATCATATTATGTGATCGGCTTTGATCCTAATATCTTCAGGTTAGACTACTGTACTAACTATTCTTTTTTTTTCTTTGTTCTTTTCATCGTATATATTTGGATTAATTACATAATATTAATTACAATTCCTTGTATCATATATGTAGAATGCTGAAGCAGTTCCTTCTTCTACTTGCTGTCAATCAAATGGCTTCTGGACTATTTCGGCTAGTTGCGGGTATTGGAAGGGATCTCACGATCGCAACGACTTATGGTGCATGTGCCATCATATTTTTTGTGGTGCTAGGAGGCTTCATTATATCAAGAAGTATGTGCATTTTGTGGCACCTCCTTTCATGACTTAATTTCTCAACAAAAATATACTACTGTTTTGCAATATTGGCTTAGAAATTAAACAACTTGTCTAATTCTATTTTGATGTATTTGTTTGTGTAGAGGATATTAAGGGTTGGTGGATATGGGGCTACTGGTTGTCACCACTTGCGTATGCGCAGAATGCCCTTTCAGTGAATGAATTTTTTGGCCACAAATGGAACAAGGTAAGCTATTGCTCAAATTCTTTTTTAAATAATTCAGTACCAACTTTTGGGTACCAGTATGCTGGTTGAGAGCAGAGAAATAAGGTACTAGATCATGGCACTTGTTTCATTCATAGAAACACCCATATAAAGTTAATTTTGTGCAGTATATTATTCTGAAATTCACAATTCAAGAAACAAGTGGTAAATTATTTTTTTTTTTTTTTTTTTTTTCAACAGCCTTATGTGGGGACAAATGAATCTCTAGGTCATGTTGTGCTCAAGGCTCGTGGGGTGTTCGTCAAGTCAGACTGGTTCTGGCTTGGTTTTGGAGCTTTAATTGGGTTCACAGTTTTATACAATTTCCTTTTTACCTTGACTCTCACCTATCTTGATGGTTAGCCTCTTCTTTCCTACTTCTGACATATCAAATATATTTCTTCATAAAACCAGTTCAAACCAATAATTGCAACTATCTTTTTTTAATGATTGTAGCTTATGGAAGTGAGCAGCCCACAATATCTGAAGAAACATTGCGTGAGAAGCACATGTATTTGACTGGTGAAGGCTCGGAAGCACTACATAGAGGTAAGAATAATTGACATAGATGAATGTGCGTGCCCATCAATAAACAAAAACTGAAATATAAATACAAATTAATTTCATGAATGCAGAGAACAATGTGCAGAGGAATGGCAGTGCAAGAGACAATGTGGTGAGAAACGGAAGCCAAAGAGAAAGAGGAATGGTGCTTCCGTTCACACCCCTTTGTGTAACCTTTGAGGATGTCAAGTACTCTGTTGATATGCCACCGGTAATTATTAAAAAATTCAACAATTCAACTTGTGTCTACTATTAGATTACATGTTTGTATTCACAAAATTGAAAATTTTGTATATAGGCCATGAAAGCACAAGGTGAAACTGCTGATAGATTGATGCTCCTTAAAGGAGTAAGTGGGTCCTTCAGGCCAGGTGTGTTAACTGCCTTAATGGGTGTTACTGGAGCGGGTAAGACAACACTAATGGATGTGTTAGCGGGTCGTAAAACAGGAGGATATATTGAAGGAAGCATCAAGATTTCAGGATACCCGAAAAACCAAGAAACATTTGCACGTGTGTCGGCATATTGTGAACAAGTTGACATACACTCTCCATTTGTGACAGTCCAAGAGTCTCTAATTTTCTCTGCTTGGCTTCGACTTCCAGCTGAAGTTGAAGCAGAGACAAGAAAGGTTTGTTTTCAATTAAAATTAGTTTTCACATCTATCTTATTAATAAATAAATTGTTGGAATGAAACAATTAATAAATGTGCATATATGAATACAGATGTTCATAGAACAAGTGATGGAGCTTGTGGAACTTACGTCATTACGAGGTTCAATTGTCGGAACAGCAGGTGTAAATGGGTTGTCAACAGAGCAGAGGAAAAGACTAACAATAGCTGTTGAGTTAGTTGCTAATCCATCAATTATTTTCATGGATGAACCGACTTCTGGTCTTGATGCAAGAGCTGCTGCTATCGTTATGAGGACTGTCAGAAACACTGTTAACACAGGAAGGACTGTTGTTTGTACTATTCATCAACCTAGCATTGACATTTTTGAATCTTTTGATGAGGTACTTAATTAAAATTTCCTAGATTTATTTAATTTGTGGATAATTATACTTAACATAACACTAACAAAATTTATTTCATTCTAGCTCTTCCTACTAAGGAAAGGAGGACAGGAAATTTTCTTTGGTCCTTTGGGGCACAATTCGTGCCACCTTGTTGAGTACCTGGAGGTAATTAAGGAGCTTTAATTTAATTTAATTGTCAAACATATACATAATATGTTTTTTTTTTTAACTATTTAACACATGCTCTGTTTTTCTTTTCTTTTTACAAATACAAAAGTCAATTCGAGGAATAAAGAAAATAAGGGACGGTTATAACCCGGCAACATGGATGATGGAAGTTACTTCAAAATCACAGGAGGAGTTGCTTTGTCTTGATTTCAACGATGTATACCAAAAATCAGAACTATACCAGTGAGAATTCAACCAAGCTATTGTTATTTATTTATATGATATTATATATACATATGAAGGAAACTTCATATTATATAACAAAATGAAACATAAATAATATACATATGGTAATATTACAGGAAGAACTTGGCTGTAATAAAAGAATTAAGCACACCTCCTCCAGGCTCAATGGATCTCCACTTCCCGACTCAGTATTCGCAACCTTTCCTGCAACAATGCATAGCATGTGTATGGAAACAGAACTTGTCATACTGGAGAAATCCATCATATAACATTATAAGATTTGTTTTCACTTTCATCATTGCCTTGTTCTTTGGGACTGTGTTCTGGAGGAAGGGTCAAAAATGGTACGTAACGTGTCTGTCGACATATCAGATTATTTATATTATAATATCAATGTTTTTTTTTCAATTGCATAACAAAATCAATGCTTTTACAGGGGAAGGGTCCAGGATCTATTTAATGCCATGGGTTCGATGTATGCGTCTTGCGTATTCCTTGGAGTGAAGAATTCCTCGTCGATTCAACCAGTTGTGGATTTTGAACGTGCCGTCTTTTACAGAGAGAGAGCAGCTGGGATGTACTCTCCTCTACCCTATGCACTTGGATTTGTAATTTCCTTGCTTGGTTTGATAAATCCTTTTCACATACATAATAAATTTACCATCTACCTTACAGCAAATATATACATATCATGAATAATAAGATCTAACCAATTAATGTTCTAGGTTGGAATCGAAATCCCGTACAATTTCATCCAATCGGTGATGTACGGAATTACAGTGTACATATTGTGCGACTACAAATGGACAGCGTATAAGTTTATTTGGTTTTGGTTCGTCATGTTCTTCACATTTTTATACCACACCCTTTACGGCATGATGTCGGTTGCCATGTCGCCAAACTTCCACATTGCTGCAGTTGTTGCATCAGGATTTTACAGTGTGTGGAATATTTTCTCTGGATTTGTCATCCCGAGACCAGTAAGAAACCTATAATTAACTTGTAATTTAGTTTCTTGCTCGCATGTAATTTGTATTTTGTAACTAATGTTTTTATCTATTAACAGAAAATTCCTATATGGTGGAGATGGTTTTACTGGACCTGCCCCATTGCATGGACCCTGTACGGTTTGCTCGAATCGCAATACGGAGACATAGAGGATGTGCTTGACAACGGCATGACCGTGAAGCAATTTATCAGGAGTTATTACGGGTTCAAGCGCAATTTCATGCCTGTTGTCGGAGTTGTCATTGTCGGTTTCACCGTCTCCTTTGCATTGCTCTTTGGGTATGCGCTCAAGAAGCTCAACTGGCAAAAGAGATAAGATTAAAATTATGTTGAAGTAATTTTCTTTGTTATTTTGAAATTTTAATGTATTTGTTACTAAATCCTGATAAAAGGATGTGATTGAATTTGTAGTTGGTAAATGAGGGTGAATAAGTATTTTGTAAGTTAAAACATGCTTTATTTTTTTTTGTACATGTAACAGAATATCGATTATTTTTCTGAATGAATGTATTGTTGTTTGAGTTGTTTTCATCTCTGTATAGAAATCAAGATCCAGCTCTTGTCATGATTATTAATACATTTCTGTATAGTGCATTTTGGTCCGTATGTACTACATATCAATATTTTTTTTTCCAAAAGTCTAAATAGTCGATCTGAACCATTCAACATGATTTTCATATGAAAATTACTTGTTGACTAAATTTTATATTTTTTAATTGTTTTTTACTATTTTTAGATAGGTTAAAATCACTATTTTTAAATGGTCTAGTATATTTAGATATAGCGATTTTTTATCTATCTAACAAAATAGTGAAAAAATTCGAACACAAGTATATTTTTATATAGAAATAATGTTGAACTGTTCATAACAATTATTTAAACATTACAAATGAACATTTTGATTGATAGCACATACCAATATACGCTATACATACTACCGTAGATCTGTTGCCTCACTCTTTTTTATGATTTTTTTTTTATAAACCAAAATTAAAAAAAAATTATGAAACCAACATGATTACTTTTTTTTTTTAAAAAAAAAACCATAAGAACTGAAATACCATTTCAATTCAAAATATTTTTTTGTGGGGACCAAAATGACAATTCGGTCCGAGATATTTTCATAATTTCTCAATATATTTTTTTCTCAAACTCTGTGAAAACGACTCGGACCGAATTGTCATTTCAATCCAAAAAAAAAATAATAAGACCGAAATAGCATCTCAGTTCTTTTTTTTTTTTTTTGTAAAAAACAAAGCAATCAAATTAGTTTGGTAAATTTTTTTTTTTTATTTATGGTTTCTACAAAAAATTCCTTTTTAATTGCAAATATCTGGCTCTGGGTAACATCTGGCCAGAAGAAAAAAAAAAACATGGCAGCTTTGCATCATATAAACCGGATTGTGCTTACCTCTCTAGCTTTGAAGAATCTGAGGAGACAATAGGCAAGTTTGTCTTCATGAGCAAACTAAATTGGTTGATCAAACCCAGCTTTTAAATAATCCTCAGCAATCCATATATATTGGTATGGAAAATAATCTGGAAAAAAAAAATGATAATTTCAATTCAACCTGAGAGCTGGTGGGAAAAAAAGAGCACATCAATAATTAGGTGTAGGGGGTCAAAGTTGAACGAATCAAAAAGGTAGGTGAACAATGGTAGATGCTTATAATTTGTCAAGGTAAGGTCAAAGTTGCCTCCTGTGTGCTACCATTACTAAATTATTATTATCCATTTCATTTATTACATAGACTAATTCAAAGTGCATGTGCCAAAATCAGGGGGTGAAAACGGAGAAATATATTATTTTTTTCTTTTTTCTTTTTTCGGATAGAGATACGAACATCAGATAGATATGGATGTGGGTCTGGATCAAATCGAATATTAATTAAAATAATATTAAATAATATTAAAGTTCAAAATATTTATTTAATTATAATAGTGAATAATATAAAATTTTCATAATATATATTAAAATATGGTATATGTATTTACTATTCAGATACGGATAATTGAAACATAAAAACTATAACGGTATCCTTATTTACACGGATATTCAAATATCAGATGTCCATATTTAAATTTTCAAATACAGATCGAATAGATTGAATATTATCCATACTATTTTCACCCCTGGCCCAAAATGATATTTTTTGTCATCTTGTTTTTTTTATTCACATACGTCCTCTTAAAAATGATATTCTAGAAACATAAGAGCATCTTCATCGATCCAAACAATTCTAATTTGATTTTTAAATAACTGTTAACTACTAAATAAAAATTATATTATATCTCTCTTAATTTATAAACCTCTACATTTCTGAAATTAAAATTACATTTTCTACTAAGACCACATTAGTGATTAAAGAAACTTTAGCCAATGATTTCATCCACATGGAGTTTATATACGATTTCTAAACTTTCATGCATAGTTTATAAACTCTAATCATAGAAACTGCCATTTCTAATTATAAACTCTAACAATACTAGGGATGGAGATGCTCTAAAATTCTAATTTAAACCATTTTGATAATTTTGTATATTCAAATTTTTAGGTATGGATTATAAACTTATTAATTATAAGCATAATTTTGGATTTTTTTTTCAAAAGGATAAAGCAAAAGTGAAAAAGGTTGAATCTTTTTCACAGGGGAATATGGGGTAAAGTGAATAAAGTCAACAAGGTAGATGAATTTGTTTTATTTTTATTTATTTTTTTAAAAAAACTCATCTACTTTTGACTTTAAGTGTCATAATATCTAATTCATACTTTACAATGTAAAAAGGGAAAGAAAAATAAAATAAACATGTATATACAAGAAAATTAAGCACACAAAAAGTATAAGGGCACTTTTGCAAATCCACCTTTCTGCTTACTTTTAAATTAAGTCAATAGTGCTCTAGAAGGCTTGCATTTAACTAATTTTTGTTAGGAGCCTCACGTATGACGTACGTAGCTCTATGATTATCAAAACAACAGTAATATCAATATAATATGTGCTCTAGAAGATTAAGATTAAAGTGGTAATTATTTCTGAATTTTAGTATTACTAATTTGTTTTTGCAGTTTTAAGGTTCAAATCAGTGCTGTAAATAACGGTATTCGGTTATCGGACGGACATGGTACCGTCAAGCGATTAAGCGAAAATAATTAGAAATAATCGCCTGATTAAAAAAAAGAAACTGTGATGTGGTTACCACCAATGACTAATCTGCTTAACGGACGTTTTTTACACCATTGGTTCAAATAATTAATCTGAACTGTTCAACGTGTTCTCCATATTAAAATGTGTTTGGGACGAAATTTTATTTTTTTGAAAAAAATATACTATTTTTTAAGAATTTTTGAAAATAATTGTTTGAATAATAAAAAATATAAAAATATGGAAAACGGTGATTTTTTAAAAACCCATTAAAACTAGTAAAAATTTTGAAGATAAATTTGATAAATTAAAAAATAATAATACCAATGTGAGTCTGTGACACGTTTAAATATATAGTTCCACATGTCACCATTCATCTAGTTGCACATGCAATAAAATAATCTTATCCTCAGTTGAATTTCTTATTATTCTTTCCAAAATTAAACAAAAAAATGGGAAATTGAGGACCCCACCAACCCCCACCTACCTAAGCAAAAGGAAAAGGGAAGGAGATGGAAGAAGCCTTTCTTTTTTTTATTTATAGACACGTGACTTTATTTCTTTCTCTCTGGTCAAACCCTCATCTCATAGTCATAGACAATATCTCTAACTATGTTATTATTATTATTTGTTAAATACA
Organism: Carex pumila; assembly: GCA_033356055.1. Lineage (NCBI taxonomy): Eukaryota > Viridiplantae > Streptophyta > Magnoliopsida > Poales > Cyperaceae > Carex > Carex pumila. Next base: position 423,372 of record JARJHM010000231.1, read on the forward strand.
GTTAAGAAGGCTAACTAATTAATTACTGAGGGGGATTTCAACATCTTCATTTTTAAAATATTAATAATTTAAAATTTAAAACATAAACATCAACATAAAAATGTTAGATGTGATCTATGTTATTTTATTTATGTACTCATAAAAAATTATAATGTTTAAATTTTATTTTATTTGAATCAATAAGTTGAAAAATGAAAGTCAATAAATTATTTACATTAGTATATTTTTATAAGCTCTTGATGAAAAAGCTCAAATATCATAATTTTTTACACTAACATAGTTAAAATAATATAAATTATATTTAACAGTTTTATTTTATTTTTTAAATTTTGAGTTATTAAAATTAAAAAAAAAAAGACATAATGAAGACATTTGAACCCTCTTAATTAATTGTGTCCCTTGACTTTATATTAATTTTAAAAATATTGTTTGGTAATTTAAAAAAAAGTAAAATTCGAAAATAGAATTATTAGTATTACACTATAGTGTGTGTAACGAAATACTTGAACGAGATTTCAACGTTTACACTTTCCAAGATTTCATTTTTCAACGTTTACACTTTTCAAAATTACCAACGCTGTTTGTTATAGAGAGACGACCCAAAAAAAGACATTCTAGAAACAAACAAAGAATAAAGAAAATTAACTGATTTCACAATGTCTAGGCAACGGTCAACAAGCAAAGAAACCTACTCAGTCTCTGTCGATATTCTGTGTCATCATCTTGTGAAACTAAAAATATATCGAATCACTATCACACCCTTTCCATTTGCCAACAATGCCAATTGCCAAGCCCAAGAGAGATACAAAAGGTCTTCCATATGCGACTTGCCACAAAGAATCCACAAGTAACCAAAATTGACCGTGTTCCTTCTAGAAAGAGGCCCAACCATCCAACAAACCATCTCTTACCTTTTAATAACTCAAATTTATACTTGAAGTTACACCGTTCGATCAAAATCAACACGAATATTAAAGAGAGCCGATTGGCTTGAAATATGATCGGACAGTTATGATCCAAATTAAATGTTAATGTTACTTTAGAGGTTCATAACCCTGGTTTCGAGTCTTCGGTCTCCAAACACAAATTGTGGCGCATCACCTTTCTTCCCCTC